>WBMZ01007397.1:0-171651 GCA_013400975.1 Atrichornis clamosus
TGGGCTGGGCTGGGCGCTGCGGGGCTGGCGCTGCGGCGAGGGGCGGCCCGGCCCCACCGACGAACGGACGGCGCGGCTCGCAGCCCCATGGCTCTGGATTTATAAACACGGCGCAGATGGCGGGGCTGCGTCCCCGCGCCCAGCGCTGCCCCGCCGGCCGCTGAGACGGGAGCGGCGGCGGCGATGGGGGGCGGCAGCTGCCGGCGGGATTAGGTAAGCCGGGAGGGGGGAGCCCCGGGGGACCCCCCCGGTGCCGGGGCGCGGGCGGGGGCCGTGTCGGGGGGGCCGCTTCGCTCCCCGCAGGTGGGGGAAAGGCGGCCGCGTTACGTAAAAATGAAAATGTGCCACGGGAGCTGCTCGCCGGGGAGAAACTTTCTTTTTTTTTTTGTTGGTTTTGCTGTTTTTGTCCTCAAGGGAACGCGCCGCCCGGGAGCGGCGGGGTTTGGGAGCGCGGGGGAGCCCCGCGCTTGGCAAACTGGCGAGGACACCCGTCTGCGGGGTGGGGGCACCCAAGGGCCTTTCTTTACCCCCCTGCCTCTCTTTTTCCTCCCTCTCTTTCAATCCTGCTGTGTTTTGCGTCTCCTGCTCCCCGCACATTGGAAGCGCCGCACATAGCGCTGACCGACAGCCCCGAGCAATGAATGAGCATCCGAGGGGTCGCTGGGCGCGGGTGGGAGACCAGTCCTGCGCCCCGGAGCCGTGTCAGTGGGTCCTGGGGGCACGGCCAGGTCGTGGGCATGAGGAGAGCTGCAGGGCTCGCTTCTCGGGCGATGTGGTGTTCAGTGTGTCAGTATTTACGGGGGTAACAGAGTCGGTGTCTGCAGGCAACAAGTGCACGTTTCTCTGAACCCCAGCTGCAGTCTCTGGAGTGATTGCGTTTTTTCTGTCGATTCTTTTAATTTCTTCTTCCCTCTTCTCCCTCGGCCCTTCCTCCTGCTCCTTTGCCCTGACAATGCACAAAGAGCAGGCTGCAGTGGGTGCAGGCAGCTGCCTGCCATGTGGGCTGCTGCCAACACCACTGAAGCAGCAAAACCTGCAGGACTCGGGCTGGGGCTGCCCTGGGGCGCGGGGCCGTGTTGACCCAACAAACCCATCCCTCCTTCCAGCGCTTTGAACCCTGTGGAAACCCGGCATGCCTGCAGGCACTGCTGCCTGCGCTGGAGGCTGCGTCTGCTCTCTGAACTTTGTGTTTTGGGTCAGCTCAAGAATGTGCGGGAGAGGACAGTGCTGCTGGAGGTGATCTATGCAGTGGGTGTTTCCTAACCCGTTCGGTTCGCAGGCGTTTATGGTTTGAACTCTTTCTGCGACCTCTCCCTCAGTATTCGCACAAAGCAAAGGTTGGTGCTCTGGATGCCTGAAAACGTCAGGGTTTTGCTGAATCTGGTATTTTTAATCTGACTTTAGTGGATGTGATGTTGTTCTCCTGGTATTCTTTGGCTGTGTTGGGTGAGAGTTTTTCCATTTCCGTTTTCCATTTAGCATAGGGTTTTTATCAGCAAGGTTAAGTTTGCCGTGTACTTTACAGATAAAGATTGGTACTACTATTGATTCATAAAGGGAACTAATGGGAGTCGGGACAAATGGATGAGCATTTCCATTACTTCTGGAAGTGGTGACAAAACTCCTGAAGGGCTCTAGCGAAGCCGTGCATTCCTGGATGTCTTTAATGAAATCGTATTTAATTCTCTGAGTTTCACTGCTGACTCGGGTGACTTTGGGATTTAGCTCAAGCCTTCTGTGTGCCTGGGTCTGCCAGCTCTGTGCAGGAATTGTGCCTTGGGTGAGGAATACAGTGAGCAAGGCTCGCAAACTGTGTTGGGGTTGAGTCCTAAGATGTCGTGGGAGGGAAGTTTTGCATGTGACAAATATTTTATAACTTTAGTTGGGTAAGTTTCAGTGTGAGAGAGACTCTTGCAAAACGTGTTTAGTTTATTGAAAGCAAATGCACTCAAACCTCGGTTTGTTGTTGCCAAAAGGGAAAAAGTAGAAGCTATTTTTGGTGTGAGAGAGGAGATGGGGCACGCACATGTCTGGGGCAGGAAAACACTGGTACTTTGTTCTTCTGGCTTCATGTGGGTGGTGGTTTCTGTTACTTAGCTGTGTGTTTCTGCCAAGTTGCAAAACATACCTGGTTCTGAAACCCTGCGGAGGTCAGGGCTGGCTCTGCGGAGCTGGTACTGGGCCCGTATGGGAACGCCTCCCACGCCAGCATCTCCAGTGCTGGAGAAGTGGGTGGATGCTTCTGCCTTCACACCTTTGAGCTCCAGGGAGGTGACTGGCATTTTTTTGTGACAGGATCTGCACTGAAACCATAAACTTGTGCAAGCCACCAAACAGCTGCTGCTTGGCAATACTTTTCGCTTGCTAATGGCTGTGGTTGGATTTGAACCAAGCTGCCTCCAGTGGAGGTTGTCCCTGGAGCAATCCTGCTCTAAATCCAAAGAAGGTTTGGTTCAGGCCGTGTTCATGTCTTGTAATTAGGAGATCAGTCTGGTAAAGGCAGTTTTGTTATGATTGGCAGTGATGGTGTGCATGCAGCTGTGCTGATAGCTGCACGTGTTGAGAGCTACCCCTCTCATCTCCACGGCAGCTCTGGACTGCACTGGCTGGAATTGGGTCATAGGAGATATCTTCATCTTTTATGACATGGCTGTGAATTATTTGTCCCCTTGATGGCTCCCGGTGTTCCTCCCACTGCTGGTTCTGGCTTTTAGTGTTCTCCGGTGAAATACAGTCCTGTTCGAAGTCAGGTTGTCCTGGGAGAAACCTGTTTGAAGTCAAACATAATTTACGTGGCTGAGATACTCTCGTCTTTATGGCCCTGTGGGGAGGAGGAAAGTTACAATCTTGCCAATTTCTAGATGAGTGGGTACAAAAGGAGGATTCAATTGGTAAATTTTCGAAGGTGGATTTTGGGCAGCTGATTTGAGCAGTTGCGAAGGGGCATGGGTTTAGAGGGTCTGTGTTCGGGGTGCAGTACTCCCCGTCCCTAACCTGATGTCTCATTCTGACCGGATCACTTCGCAAGTCAGAAAACTGAGGCCAGTGGGGTTACTTGAAGTTCAATGTGTCAGAGCAAGTCTGCTGGAGAGCTGGTGAAGAGGAGTCTCTTTCTCCATGAATGCTTTGCCTATTCAGTGTGAGGGCTCGTTACTCCCAGTGGCAAAGTGCTGGTTCCCCCCTGGGTTTTGTGCCTGTGAGCAGTGGTCCCCCAAATGCAGACCCTGGGCTAGCTGCAGGGGTACACGAGGATGGAAATCCAGGGCAATGTGTTCTAAGGAGGACTTATTTTTGCGCAGTTGCATTTGTGAGAACAGTGGCTCGCTTTAGTCTTCACTGAGAGTTTTCAACAGAGAGCAGGGTCAGCTCTAATGGAGCTGGAAATGAGGTATAGCAGCACCCGGTCGCCTCTCTGATTAGTGACTGAGGCTTTTGCAGCTGCTTAAGGATTTGGGCATCATGAGGTTATGGATTCTTATCTAGGCTGCTGTGGCACAGGCTCCTGCATGGCTGTGAAGGGTCCTTGCTGTGTATCAACATGGGAAAGCAGTAGAGAAGTGCTATTTGTGGCTGGGCTTGTGCTGGCACACAGGTGTCAAGGTCTCTGATTTGCCCTGTACTGTCAAGGGATAGATCTTTGCATTGCAGTAGAAAATGGAAATGTGTATCATTTAATGAGCATGACTAGAGCAGAGATGCTTCCTAAAAAAGGATCGAAGAGGGAGCTGGAGCTCCAGAACAGAGGGCATGAAAATGCCTGTAAAAGCTTGGTCAGTGTGAGGGAGGGATCTGTTAGGAAGGGAAGGAGGACAGAAGAGCAGAAGGAAATGAGTGATTTGTCAGTTTTGGGAAGTGAACCCTGACCTGAGCACGAGGCAATAGAGGGACTATACTGGGAATTGAGAAATCTGGGTTGCACCCCCAGTCCTGCTGCCCACCCTACTTGTCACTTCCCTTCTCGAGGCCACCAGTTCTCTGTTCCTGCCAACCTCCCTCTGGCTGCTGGAGTCTCTCTGGGGTGTGGACTGTTCCTCATTAAAGGCGAGGATGGGACGTTTCTGGTGAGCAGGCAGTGCTCACACGGCAGGACCTCCCCTGCCATCTTCATGGTGGGATGCTGAGAGATGTGACTGAGGTTGGGGAGGTGAGAAGGGGCACTGATTGCTGCAGGCCCTGCTGCCATCAGTGTGTGCTCAGCTGCTGTTCCGAATCTGGCTTGGAGAGGCCCAGAGAGGAGCCCTGCCTGCAGGGGAGAGGTGACTGGTGCTGGCACTGGAGGAAAAGCGGTATAGATGGAGCTAGGTGGCCATGACTGTGATTGTTACCACAGTGCCAGGGCTGGAGGGGATCTGGGGTGGAGACAGGGAGAGCACGGCAGTCAGTGTGGTTATGTGCCTGCTGGGTGCATGGAGGATGCTGATAATGGTTAGTGCTCTCTTTATAGCTGCGGAGCACTGAGCAAACATTAACGAATGTAAAGGATAGCAGCTCTGTCTAGTTACAGAGAAGGGAAGTTAACTCCAAATTAACTTTATGATCCGTGAAACTAAAGGTTATTTAAAAAAATAATAACATAAATGGAAATGCTGAAGTTTTTCAGAGTCGCTGAGTACGCTGCTTGTTGTTTAATGCCTTCCATTTTTTCACTCCCAGTCTGTGTTTTTGGCTCGGGAACAAATTACAAGCAATATCAGCTTACGCTTGGATTTGAACCTGCATTGCTCTTAGTCAGCTGAAATATTTCCCCTTATCACCGCTCCCATAATGTTTATTTTAGACCAGATAGCATCATGGCTTTTCTGCTAGCTGTAGGGAAGAAGCCAGTCTTTGAAATAGCCCAGCACCTTGGAAAGAAATGATCTCAAAGACAGTTTGGTTTCTGACTGAGGTACAGCTTAATTTTCCACCAAGAGGTTTATGCAAGGCTGTATCCCAGAATGTTCTGTGGCATTAAAAACCCAGGAGGTGGCAGATGGATGAATTGCTGACAGATTTAAAATCGTACGACAAACATAAAGCATTCAGATGTGAGGCCAACGCGGGAGGAAGGTTGCAGGGAGAAATGGAGGCAGAAAGGTCGAGTAAGTTATTCTGGGTGAAAGGAGATGTGTGGGCAAAGGCAGACTCCAGTGAGTTCAGCCTGTGAGGGGAAGGGAAGGCCTTCAGGAGGAGGGATGTGTCGAGGAGCATGTTCCCATCAAAGGGCAGGGAGCCCTTCATGTCCTGGACCGGTGGTGGGAGGAGGATGAGGAGGAGGGAGGGGGCCAAGTTCAGCGTGGCAGCAGTGGTGAGGCCAGGAGCAGGGTTGCCCTGGGAGGAGACAATGTGGTGGGGTCCAAATAGTTTCCTCCTGTGGGATGTGGTCAAAGGGAGAGTGCCAGCATGTGAGGAGGCCAGGGATGGTGTGGGTATTGTCTCTGGTGGCTGCAGGCCTGCCTGTAGCTCTCTGGGTGGGTGGTGCGTGTGTTGAGGGAGAGAGGCAGAGCCGGCAGGATTTCCTCTCTGCAGCGCTGGCTCCTGGGTTAATAACTAACCAAGCAGTCTAGATTTATCCTTTCATTGTGGAAGAGAATTATTTACATAATACCACTCCACGTAATCTTTATTTAGCATTGTTTCCCTGGCGTAACACTGGACAGAGTGGCGGTGCCCAGAAGAGCAGTTTCGGCCCAAATGTGTGGGAAGTTAACCCTTCCCAGCTGGGTGTGCTTCTCCCTGCCTGCACAGGGAACTGGCTGTAAACTGAATAAATACTCCAGTGATGTGATCATCTCTCCTGTAGTTTTTGGGACTTCTACGTCTTCTAAACCCTGTTTCCTGCAGGCTGTGGGCTGGTGCTCTGTGCTGGTACCTGAATGCTGCTCACCAGCTTCCTAGGCAGTTTGGGTTTGTCCTGTGCATGTTAGGGCAAGAGAGTAGTTTGTAGTGCACTCTTCCTTGTCTCTGTGTTGAAGAATGCAGAAGGAAAGAAATGTGTCAGCCCGTGGGTGGAGGATGACAGGATTTGGGAAGGTTCCTGGTGCAGATCATCCCGTCGTCTGTGATCAGTCCCTGAGGACTTGCTGCCTCCCAGGTGGGCAGGTTTCATTCTCCTCAGGGAGTGTTTAATTGCAAGGTCTGGAGGCTTAGGTAGTTGTGTAAAGAGCTGAGGCCTGATTGTTCAACACAGTATGGTGAAGGACTGAGCGACTGAGCCCTGCACTTGGGTGTCAGTGGCATGCGGTGGGAGAGTTGAACTGGTGAGTAGGATGGCAGGCAAAGTCAAGCTTTCTGAAAATCTGCTTGTGCCTCCAGCCATACAGTGCTGGCTGGAGAGGGTGGAGGGTGTCTTTTCCTCTACACTGCAGGATGTGTGGGCTTCTAACAAGCTGTGGCAAACAATGGAAAGTTGGCTTTCCTCTGAAAATATTTTAAAACCTTATAAAATTACTCCAGCAGCTAAATTTTTATAGGACCAGATCTCAGCTGCATGGTACTTGATCACTTCATAAATAGCTCAGTCTTTGGCCTCTGCAAGCTTCTCAAACACGTACCTGCAGCGCTGCAGAAACCCTGGTGAGCACACGGTTTATCAGTGGCAGCACCTGGCTCTTGTAGCAGGAGCATTCTGTGTAAGTGTTTACTGCCGAGGCCTCGTGATCTCTCTGGTCTGGTGTTGCAAGGAGCTGGTTTAGGAAGGCTGTGAGTCCCCAGTGATTTACACTGGATTACCGGAAGGTGCACCCAGAGTCCGGGCTGGATATGGGCTCATGACGCCTCTCCTGTCAGCCTTGCCCCGAGGGCCATGCGGCTCCTGTGGCAGTTTTATGCTTGCGATATGGACATTACCCGCTCAAGCCTGAAACTTGCTGGAACAAAGGTAACTTGTTAACAGCCTCTTTGAACCAATTACACCTGGCAGGGTGAGTTTGTATTGGATCAGCGCTGAGACGTGTGACTGTGGCATTCCCGATCCACTGCTTGAAGCCCTAAAGCTTTGTCTACTGACTCCTCAAGCCCGTGCTGTTCCATCATGCGATTCGAGGTATCGTGGTACGTAAATCCTGGGTGTGTAACAGAGCAGTGGTGTTTGGTACCAGAGCTGTGTGCTTTGGAAGCTTCTCCAGTTGTGTGGTGGGGGTGTTTTTCCTGTATCTGGACCTTAAATTACTGTCCCCTCTTCTCTGGCACAAGAGTTTCTTGTGTTTAACAAAGGGGATGACTCTTTCCTATTGGAAAGACTTCCTCGATCAAGTCCTTGTTTTTCTGTGGGTACCACATCATATAATTCCATTAATAAACTTTTCAAGCTCCATCTTGAAAGCAGTTACAGCTTTTTTTTTTTTTTTTTTTTCCCCCCCCCCCTTTGCTGCAGAGATTCAAGCTCATGCCAGAGTGTCAGCTTCATTTCTAGGTCACCGGTCTGCCCTTTCATTTCCCCCTCACGCTCAAGTTGGCCAGCTTGTTTTGATTTGGTAATATGTGAGGTGGTGTCCACAGACAAAACCAGGCAGGCCAGTGAAATTCATGTTTCCCTGCAGCCTTGTTCCTGTTGTGTGTGTGAATAATAATTTCCAAATGCTAGACCAGAGGTGATTAAAAACCGTCAAAGAAATAAAATGCGGCAAAGTCTGCATTACAGGAATCTGTGTGTTCGGTGTTTGGGAAAGCTCTCTGAACTGGCAGTGGAAAAAGCCTTCAGAATTCTTATTTAAGACTTTGTAGTCTTAAATGGCACTTATTTGGGAGGTGCTGATGAGGCAGCCTGAGCCTATCCAGGCTCTGCAGGAGGTTGTTTGCTGCTGTCTGGGGGGGACCTGGAGTCAGTAGCACTCTGTTTCTGCGCTTGCTCTGCGGAGTTGTTTGGGATCCTGAGCTACAGTTGAGATATTTTTGCATGCTGTGGGCACAGGCACCTGGGCAGCCAGCTTGGCAGCAGGTTTGTGCTGGAGCTGCTGAGCGTGACTGGCAAAGGGTGGAGGGGTGAAAGGCTTCTCTGCAGCCCGAGTGGATGCTTGAGTGGATATGAAGAGCTGAAAATCTTTCTGAGGAGCATCACACGGTGTCTGCTGCTTGCTCTGAGTGAGTACAAGCGCTTGTTTTTTACTGAGCTGCAAGGCAATGGGTGTTCAGAGGTTTTTATGCAACTCCAGTGTTGGGACCACGAAGCAGTTGTCATGTCATCAGTTAAGATGTGTTGAGCATCCTTATTTTTGGAGCAAATGATCCTGCTGACAGCATGTATAGGAGGTGTCAGCCAGCCCTTTTTATTTCTTCCTCTCTACATTTTTTCTTCATTTGTAGGTTTTAGTCTTGGCTTTACTTTGATATCTTGACAGGGTTGCTGCTAAAAAACTGTTGGTTTTTTTAAAATTTATTTTTGATGTCTACGTGTCTCGAGATGCCATGATTAGAGATGCACATAAAGAGCTGCTGTGGTTTTGGTCCAGAACCCAGCCAGCTGCCAGCAGCGTTCCTGAGGGCTATGTGGTGTTGGAGTGAGAAACACTGCAGGGTTTTGGGTTTTCTCCAGCATTATGAAACAGAAATAAAGAGAGAAGTCAGCATGTACCTTAAGGGTTGTGTTTTTATTTTAGCTCTCTCACTGTGAAGAGCTGAGGTTTGCATCTTCTCCGCTGAGACTGGTGCTCGTGAAACCTAACGCACTTCTGTGAATGTCCTTAAACTCTGCCAACAGCAGAGGAGGCTGAGGAATGGGGAATTTGCTTTGCCCAGAGGTGGAGGAGTCGTGCTGCAGAGGCAGACACAGGCACTCTGGTTGCTCCTGTTTCCCCTGCCAAAGGCAGTGTGAGTTTTGGTCTGTTTCAATGAGACACGAGCTTTACGCTCCATCTGCGTCTTATTTTTTTTTTTTTTTTTTTGCATTTTGTTCAGCTGTGCTTTTTAAGTGACTGTGGATTTCTTCTCAGCAGGAGGTTTTACTCCCCACACAATGTATTATTGTGTTTGCCTTGCTCTAGTTCCGTGTTTCATGCGGAAACACCTTGAACCTTTGGCTGAGTTGGAAGATGGGTGCAGAGTCAGGCCCATGGCTGCAGGCGTGGGGCTGTTCCAGGAAGAACATGTCAGTGCACGACTCCTCAGCCTCCTTGAGTTACCCGGTTGCTGCTTGAGGCACTAAATGTGTTTGGCTAACACAGGCACTCCTCTGCCTTCTGATCAGGCAGTCTACACGTACTTATTTTTGTTTTACAGAGGCTGATCCCTAAAGTAAGCAGGTTGTAGCCAGAACTAAGTGAGTGTTCACACTTGCCTTTATGAACTTGTTGAGTATTTTGCCAATTAATTCTTAGGTAAGGCTAAAATATCTATTGTAAAGGACACAGCCAGGAATGCTGCTGTCCTGAGCCTTTCTCCACTCATTCTAGTTTATACAAAACTTGATAAAGGTGCCTGTGCTATCTTGGCCATTTGCAATCTGCTTTACGAAGCCTCTCAACTAGCAGAAAAAACCGTGTAAATAAATACAACAGCTTCGCCTTGCAGCCTTGTCAAGTCAATTTGGTGTGTGTTGAGGAGGCAGAACAATTAGTTACAGAAACAAATGGGTCTTCTCGGTGCTCTGTGCTCCTGTCACATTGGCCGTCTCCCAGTCTTTCAGTAAGTGTAACAGTGAAATCTGTATCAACCAACTATTTAAGGCATGTGCAGAAGAAGGGGGGGGAAAAAAAAGCTAACAGCTCAACATTAACCTGCTAAGAAAGGTGGAGCTGAATTGTATCTCTGATGGGTTTGGGAATGTCAGACAAGGGTGATTTCTACTGCTTTCTTTAAAGCTGTATTTCTGAGATCAGAGGACTTTGCTTGTAGTGCTGGTTGAAGGAGTTTGCCACCTCCCTGCCCCCAGCATGTTCCTATCACAGTGCTTCTCTCTCCTGTTATTTTTGACCTGAGTAGGTGAATAAATGTATCCAGCAGCGGTCATGCTTTTGTTTAAGTTAGCACCACTTGGCTGGAAGTATGGGTGCTGCAAGGGTGGATGCGGAGCCAGGGGACAGACAGCTTAAAACCAGGCAAGAGTGACTGTAATTCACACAACCTGGTTGTGTCTCAAGCCTCTCTTTTGCAGGAGTAAATTTCACAGCCAGAAATTCCCTCCTAAGGGGGAGATTTTACCCAAAAAGTTCTGCACAGATCTGTGTGCAGACATGTCACATACCTCTCTCAAGCAGGGGACAAACCAACCAATTTTGCAACAAGCAATACAGTAGGGTATCTGTTGGCATTCCCACAGCAGCAGCAGTGGTTTCAGCTTGGAGTCATGCTCAGGCAGTGTTACAGAAGTTCAGTCATTTCTGCCATGTTCTGGGCACCTGGGAAGGTTTGTGGCATTTGCTCGTTTTTTGTGAGCTGGAAATGGAATGCCTGGTTCAGAATGGTGGCTGAGAATGTTCCTGCTTGGCAGGGTTTGGTCTTTTCACGTTGTTGCTGTGTCGTGCTAGCTGCCTGCTGCAGCACCTTTGTTACTCGAATCTTGCTTATGCACTCCGGGAGACTCAAGTAGTCTGTGCTTTTGTGCCCTGGCCCTGAATATCCAGGGATGAAGAGGAAAGTTGGGCAGGTGCCATCCTCTGTGCTCTGTGGCAGCTTCTGCAAGCATCAGTCCTGACTCAGTGAGGCACCTGATGAACAGAGAGTGAGAGGAGGGTCCTTTTCCCAAGGGAGTTTAAAACTGCTCTGCCACAGGAGCTTTGCTGAATTGCAAATTGCTTTTGCTCTCCCACTCTTTTCTAAATCTGCTGCTGTTCCTGAAGTGGCAGTAGATTTTACTCATGTGTGCTAGTGCATGGGTGAGTGTGTGCTGCAGAGTAGAGTTGTAAGCAACTGACATGATGCTGATCATAATGTAACTAATGACACTTAAAATATTTGCTTGTTTGTAATACACTATAGTCTCTTTCCAGGCACTGAAATTGATAGACACGCTTCAGCTGTATTTGGCATGGTGTTTGGAGAGATGGACAGCTTTCTGTCACTTCTTTGACAGATGGGCTTTGAATTTTTAAGAGAAAACAGAGCATCTTTTTGCTTTTTGCCCCCCCCACTCAAAAACAACCAACCAAAAGCCAAGTGGAGGGCAAATCTCGCATGCATTCTGTTTGCTTCTACGTGCAAATGCATCTTCTTGATGTGTCATTAACCTGGTTGAGCTCTGGTGCTATTTTTAGCAGCCTTATGGTGTACGGACAAGGAGCAATTCCAGTAAGCGTTTGTGAGCAGCCCAGCCCAGGATGAGGATGTTGGCGCAGGGCCCAGGGTGTCCCGGGGCAGAAGGTTCTTCCCTGCCCGGCCTGGAGGGGCTGGATGAGCTCTCCTGCCCCAGTCCCACACAGGGAAGTCTGTGTAAAGCATTACTCTTCAGTTCCTGTGGCCATGGTAACCGACTTGGAGACATCAAACTTGACTAATTAACCTAATGGAGAGTCGTTTCCAGGCTGAGTCTCTCCCCTCGGATTTCAGAG
This sequence comes from Atrichornis clamosus, assembly GCA_013400975.1. NCBI lineage: Eukaryota > Metazoa > Chordata > Aves > Passeriformes > Menuridae > Atrichornis > Atrichornis clamosus. The sequence continues at coordinate 11,463 of WBMZ01007397.1, forward strand.
CAGGACTTGGGTTGTCTGATCTGCCAGCAACCTCCACAGCCAGCACAGATTTTCTCCGAGTGGTTTCTTTAACAGGTTTCTTTCACAGGTCAGTTTGAGCTGGGGAGGATGGCTCAAACCCCACTGATGTCTGGGCTGCTTCTCTTGCTCTGCATTCACCTATTTGTAACCTCTCAGATTCCCATGGAAGGAAGGTCCCAAACTGAGATGGAAAAAACTTGCTCTGATTTCTTCCTTGGACTGGGCGAGGTGAAAGTGGATACTTTCCTACATCTCTCCCGTTTCTGTACTGCAGGATCTCTGCCACCCTGACTTTTCCTGTTTAAAAGCTGTGAAATCCTCAGGCTTGAAACAAAACAGCACATCCTGGAGATGTCTGTGCACGTCTTCAGGTTTCCTCATTTTAATGTACTAGTTAAAGGCATTGCTGCTTTGCACTGTTTCTCCTGGGTTTAATTATTATTTCAGTGATTGGAGCTGCAGACTGCAGCAGGGACTTAAGAGTTCAGCCTCAATTAAAAACCACCCTGTGCCAGGCAGATAGCAGCAGGCAGCTCTGCTATTCTCAAGTGTCTCCCGCAGTCCATCGAAACACCATGTGATCAGCTCAGTTGAGAAATCTGAGTAGGCAGAAAGCAGTTTCTGGGATAAACCTTGTGAGTGCTTCTCAAAATAGCCTGAAAGCAAGATTTTGCTTTCCACAGCCACTCTTGGTCCTTGAGGCTGGTCAGAATTTTACATGGATTACTAAATATTGTGAAGGTCTGATCTTCAAAAGCCATAAGATTTTTCTTTCTCTCCTTTTTGATGCCACCTCTGGTATGTTTAAACTGAGAGGATTTGCATTTTCATGTCTTCTTAGCCTTAATTGTAAGTACTGGGACCTTTCTTACTTGCAGTTCCAGCTTTTTATATTTTTCAGCAAAGCTGATGACCTCGTGTTTGACCCTTGGAAACCTCTTGGGCAGCCCAGCAAACAAATGTGCTGTGAGAAGAGCACATGAGAGTAGCCTGAGCTATTACACTGGTCAGTCATTGACCAGGACTCTTGTTTTTCTTCCTTTGAAGATCTGCTTAATCATTGGCATTGCAACCCCTGCTGTGCTGGGCACCTGGAGGGGTTTGCTGGCTTCTCCCCGTGATGTCTGGGGTGATGTGGGAGATGGCAGGGGGGCTTTAGAGAGTCCTGTGCTGTAATCAGGTTTTACTGGGGAAGAGATTGTCATCCATATCCCTGGGATTTGGCATCTGTATAAATACACGAGCCAAGCTCTGTTTAAGTGTGTAGGTTCATGTCAGTTCACTTCCCTGGGAATAGGGCCGGGACCATCCTATGACCGTGGTCCTTCCGTGTGATTTCTGTTCCCAGGATAACCCACAGTCTGATGAGGTGGGGCTTGCTGAGGGTAAATCCCTGTAAATGCTGGTGCAGCTGGAAGTGACTGCTTCAGACATGGCTGATTTCGGGACCAGTTGAGAGATGGGGATAAAAACTGTGGCTAAAACTGGTGCTGTCACACTGATGGAGACTAGTGCCCACGGGCCAGGGTGCTGCATGGATGGCTGAAAGTTTGTGAGGCAGCTCTGAGATCTCAGAGTTGTGAGTTGTTTTTTCACCCTTATTTACTGTAACACCTCTGGGTGACACAGAGCATTCAGGAGATGCTGCTAAACTGAATTCTACAGCTGAATTCACACTGGAGAAATGAGAATTGCTTCTTTTTGTTGGGGAAAAAATAAATCTGCTTTTATCACATCCTTGTTATCCTTACAGCTTGTGGCTTGGAAAATGAGAGAAAATTGATAGTGAGGGCTGACTGACATGTGGAGAGAGGTAAGATCCTGGCTTTCTGTGGGCCTTATTTCATGAACTTTCTTGTTCTTCATGTGTTCGCTGATGTGTCAGTGGAACTGAATTTCGTTGGCAAAAATGTGGTTTGAGTGGTTATCTTAGATTAACTCTCAACTGCCTGCCTAAGGGTGATTTTAAGCAAGGCTTCTGGGGGCGTCCCTGCTCTTGCTGTGGCTTTGGCCGTCGCTCTCCTCTCCCAGACTGGCCGTCTGCAGGAGGGGCTTCTCTGCAGAGAGCAGCCTGTGTTCTGTGCTCACATAGTGTGCAGAAGCCATGAAAAATGTCGTTCAGATGACAGTGATTTGGGGTAGCTCTAGAAAATAATTTTCTGCTGGTGGATAGTACCAAACTATTTCCTTCCACCCACCCCCTCCCTTCCCCAAAACAAAAGAAGAGATGAAAGGATTCATTAGGAATTATTCACTCAGCTCTGCCGCCTGTCTGAGATCTGGCTGTCTGCGTTCATCCCCAGCTCAGGGAAGGTCAGAGGGCATCTCCCCGGGGAGGATTTACTGTTGACTGAATTGCACTCTGTCATTATCCTGCTGGATAACGAATGCAGTGGCCTCATTGGCACTGGCTTCAGAAAAAGCACGGTCATCTGCATGTGGCCTTGAGGCGAGAGGCGAAAACCTAAGGAGAGCAGTGTGGAAAACCTCATCTTGTGGGAAAGATCTGGGACAGACCCAGGCGGTTTGGCGCAGTGGTTTAGTTGCTGCGTGATGCTGAACAGGTCTGTAGCTGCTCTGGACCTCTGTGTTATCTTGTTGGAGGTGAGGGAACAGAGAGCAAGAGGGTTTAAAGGACAAAACTCCTTCTGTTGGGGTGAAACTAGTTGGAGCTGCTCCTGTTTTCCTCAGTAGAAAATGTGGCATGCTTGTGACACAGTCTGAAATATTTTAATGAGATTTAAACAATTTTTTTTCTCTTTGTTTTGTTTTCAAATAGGTTTCCTGAAAGAAAAACATACAAATCCCCCTGAGCTAATTGGTGTGTGATTTGAATTCAGCTGCTACCTTGGAAGAGCTTTTCCAGCAGCTGATCTGAAAACAGCCTTTCCCACAATATTGTGGCTTGTCAGTCAATGCTAAAGGATCTTGAAGTTGCTGGTGGGAAGGAGAGAGATGTGTTTTGTTTCATATGCTGCGTCTTTTAGTTCGAGTGTCATAAAGTACTCAGAGATGTGTGAAAAAGACCCTAATGGAGAGAAGCTATCAGAGGGATAAAAGTCTTAGTAGCTGAAAATGAGTAAGAAACAGTTGTGGGTGCCAGAGGCCGTTGGGCTGGCTGTGGAAGTAGGCACATAGACCTGAAAAAAATTTGCATTTTAAGCACCGATTTCAGATGATACCCATCGCCTTGTGCCTTGATCTTCTGGCAGCCACTGGCTTAGAAGGGCTTTAATGCTGTGCCCTTCCAGCGTGTGGTTGCACGTCGCTCAACTGCACTGGGGGTGGCCAGATGCAGCCCTGTGAAGTAAAGTATTAAGCTTCAAATGTTGGCCTTCATTGCCTTCAGGCTAAGTCGGTCCCCTGGAAGATGCTGTGATAAAATTGCTGGCCCAGGTAATTTGCGTCCTGATGATGAGCAGCAGAGAGGAGGGCAAGAGTTTGTGTGTCTGCTTATTGCTGTCATCCGTCTTGCAATCAGAAATTTATGAAATGGCCTTTTGTGTTACAGTGCAGGGCGTGTGACTGCATATTTAAGTGCTTAGTAAATATATTCAGTTGCTAGATTGGATCAAATCACCCTCTTAACAAATACAGACAGTGATGGTTCACATCTGGGTGTTCTGACAGTAAAGTACAGGAGGAGGTGGTCTTCGTGAGTTTAAAATCTTAGACGTAAAACAGGGCAATAATTGCTTGAAATCACTGTAATTCTGCTACCAGCATTAAAGGATGTAAAATTATCCTGTGCTGTAATAAACTAAAAAAATACAGCTGCTTGGAAAAGTCTTGCTGCTCTAATCCAGGACAAAGTGTGTGTGACTGGTCGTGAATCAGTTTAATTGCTTTTGGAGGTCTGATCCTCCGGATTCTTATCACTGCAAGAAATCCTTCTTGGAAGGGCGGTTGTCTCTGGGCTGGTGCTCAGCTGAGCGATGCATGACCAAGTAGTAGCTTGTAGCATTTATGAACTAGGGCAGAAGTAGATCCCTTATTCAGACAGAGCTGTATAAGCCTCCAGTGCTCTATACTAGGCCCCAAATTTGCCTGTGTTATAAATAAGTCTGTGGCTCTGTGCTTGTGTGTTTCTTTTTTTAAGCTGAAGGCAACCCCTTAAGCTCTTTTCTGCAGGTCTGTTCAAGCTGGGGCATGGGGAATTCCTAAGAGGATTATCATGGTTTACTTGATACAGAACTTGAACTTGAGCAATGGCTTATCTTATCAGTGATAAAAGACATGGAAATGAAGTTTACGTAACCGAAGAGGCCTTGAACTGTGGCTTTTTTTTTTTCTCTGCTGGAAACTGGAATGACAGATCTCCCGAGTTCTCCTCTGCTCACAACTGCAGTGTTTCTGTTATCTGGTGTGTACTGTCTGCTTACCACTGGCATTTATTTCCAGTGCTGTGTTTGGAGCTGTTCTCGGAAAAAAAGGAAGGGGGTGGAGAGCAGCAGAGGCTTAGCAAGTGGAGTTGTGGGCATCTTCTGATTTTGCTGGAAAGCTTGGTGTCCTGGCTGGAGAGACTGGTGCCACTCATGGCTTGGTAGCAAGCTTTTGCTTTATACTGAGCTCAGCAGGTCATCTGAAGAACAGCAGAGAGCAGATCCACTTCACCAGTGGCCTGTGAGCATGGGGCTGGAAAGGCTCTAAAAGTTGTGAGTGAACTTGACCCTGAGAACCAGAAAAGGCTTGGGAATAGATGAAGGGGCCCTGTCTGTTCCCATTGGAAAAAATAAATGAGTGGGGAGGACCAGGATAATCTCTTTGGTGGCAGCTAGAAAATAAATGCAGACAAATTGCTGCTGTAGTCTGGCTCCCCTGACTGATCGCTCTGGCACAGGGTGGGTGCAGTGCCCAGGCCTCTGCACGGGTGGTGCAGCACCCCGACTGCTGCTGCTGCTGCTGCAGGAGAGTGGCCTGGGCATCGCGGCACCGAGCCGCGGTCCTGCCCGCCACCGATCCCGTGGCTGCGCCTGCGTGGCCGTGGGCTGAGCAGCTGTGTGCACAGGGGACAGGCCGGGCCACCTGCTCACCTGCCCCTCTGCACGGGGCTGGCTGCCTCTGTCAGCCCCTGCTTTGGAGAGGGAGATACACAATGCCCAGCAAGCAGCGCTGTGACCAGGCGTTAGGAGGAAGAGTGGAGCCTTTCCATCCTGCCAGATTACAGTGCGTTTGCTTACCCTGGTGTCCTACACCTGCCTTGTCTGTGCTGCGTGGGAGGAATTTTATTTTTTGAGCTCTTGCTGTCACAGATTGTGACAATGCCACAGAGGTCTGGGCCGCGCCGTGCTTCCCACAGAAGGACTCAGCAGACAGTCGAAGGCTGGCAGGCTGACAGCACTTATTAGAGGTAACCTTCAGGAAATGCCACACACAGTCCTCGCTGAGCTTTCTGGCTCCAGGCGCATACAGTATTTACACCACGCTTCTTGAGTTTCCCTGAAGGCTCTCAGCCTGCAGCTGCCTTTCTGTGCTCTGCCACCTGCCCTGTGTCCTCATGCTCCAGCGCCTGGGGTGGGTTCTGGCTGCTGGGCTCCTCTGGCAGCAACCCACCCTGCTGGGAGGGGGCTGGCAACACCAGCTCTTCCTCTGTGTGTGGCACAAAGGTAATATCCTTTGGTCTCCTAAAAGGTGCTTGTGGTAATGTGGTTTTGGAGCCTTGGGTAAAACCAGGACCAAGTTTTCACAGTTGTGCGTGCAGGGAATGAGCTGTTAAAAAGTGCAGCACCTGCACAGCAGCTCTTTGTTGAAATGCAGGGGAATTACATGGGATCAGCTCTTTTGACTAAGCAGGTGACTTGCTCGAGTGACTGTGTGTAGAGTTAAAAGCCAAAACCTAAGCATTAAGGTTTGAAAAATTTTCCTCAGGTTGTCTTGATGGTGTTTTTTCATCCTCCATGGGGTGGGAGGAAGGAAGTGTGATACTATCTGGTTCTAGTAAATGACAGTGCTGAACAACACCTGAATACTTTGTGGTGCCAGAGCCTGGACTGGGTAGGTGTGGGGAGGCAGTGTTGTGCACCTCATTGGGACATTGGCCCCAAAGGCAGGTCAAGTGTTTTCTCTGCTTCCCGGCTGAGAGGTTGGGGAATGTCTATCTGAAGGGTGGGATTACAGGATGTGCTCAAGCCTGCCCTTGCTCTGCTGCTCCCAGAGTTGGTGGCTCATGTATTTTCTCCAGACCAAGAAGTGACTTGTTTCCAGCAGCAGCCGGCTGGAGTTGTGCTCAGATTCAGTAGCCTGAGTTTGGCTGTTTGATCCATCCACTCTTATCCTGCAGTTTGTAGTGTGCAGAAGTTGCTTGATGCTGTGCTCCCTTCAGTGAAGGATCAGCTGTGATCCTTCACGAGTGGATCTGCTGTGTGGAATGCAGAAAACTGCTGTCCTCCTAGCTGTTACCCTGTTTGGGGAGAGCAGGAACTCTCTGGTACTTTGCCCTGGTGGAGTTACCTCCTTGGACACTCCAAAGCCTGTTTTGGCACATGGACTTGCAGAGGTAGAAGTCTTTCCTGCTACCTTGTGAGAACTGTCAGAGGGGAACCCGTGGAGTGGCATTAAAATCCCACTTTGTTATTGTTAATTTCCCTTAATACTTAGGCTCGGAGTGGCTGGTCTTGCTCAGTGGGGAAGAGCGGGGCAGACTGCCTCAAGCTGAGGTCCCCTGGCTGTGTCAGCTCTGAATCCCCTGCTCCTCTGGTGTGGATTTAATTTCCACGGTGCTGCAAATGCTTCCCCAGTGCCCAGCTATCAATTGAAAAGCAGTGGGGGGGTCTGCGGGGGGGTGGGGATGGTGGGGAATGACTTGTGGTCTCCATGGCAACCCACAGACGATAAATGGATCAATGTGCTGTTCTGCACCATCTGAAACTCAAGCGGCGCTCGCTAAATCTGGGGGCTGCCTTTGCCTGCCACATGCTGCTGTGGGGGTCATTAGTGTGAGACAGCTCAGCACCAGAGCCCTCCCATCAGTGTGCCTCTGGGGTCCTGCCGGGTTTGCCACAGAGTATGCAGGGTTTGTGCTGGAAGCCCACGCTCGGCACACTTGGGGATCTGGGTGTCTAGAGCTGCACCACTGCACTGGCCTTAGGTGCTGCTGTGGGCAACTGGCCAAGGCATCCAAGTCCCTGGATCTGGAAAGGCTTACTTCCCTTCCACCTCCATGTAAAACTTCCAGCTCTTTCTGTACAAGCACAGGGAGATTTATGCTTTTCTTTCTGTGAGTTAAAGTCTCAGGATCCTGGATTAGGTTTGTGTCAGGGCAGTGGGTAAGGACAGCTACCTTTGTTCTCACTTCTGCTTCTGATAGTGTGGCTAAACAGAAAATCTGTCTTCTGAGCTGCTGGTTCAGTGTTTCCAGTGACCACATTTTTACCTAACAAAAGAATATATCGATCTTCCCCCACTAGATTTCATAAAAACTTACCTCAGTCTGAAGTTTCCAATCCACTGCTTTTCAAACAGGAGTCTTTCCAATTCTGAGGTCTTGTACGTGCTCTGGAGTCACACCTGGCTTGGGTGAAACCAGAAACTCCCCGGTTCTCAGCCAGGACCAGAGACTGGTGTTACTGGAGCCAGTGTAAGGCAGTGGCTGTGTGCTTATGGCTGGCTCAGCAGCACTTCTTTGGCTCATTCTTTTCTGGCTGTGTGAAGGGATGATCCCAGGTATCTCAGGTGCTTTGAGTGCTGCAAATTTAAGGAGCCACTTTCTTACAGTGTTGGAGGTTGGCTGTGGTGATGAGGATCTGTGCAGATGAGTTCAGGATCTGAGGCGCTGCCTGGCCTTGGCTGCTTTTGCGTCTGGGGGCATCAATGCGTTTTGCTTGCAACAGGAGGAAAACTGTTGCCTTCTATTTTACAAAGAGGCCTGGAGAGATGAGTTGCCAGAGGCTGCACCTGAGGCTTGTGATGAAGCTGGGAGTACCTCACAGAGCTCTTGAGCTTGAGTTTTCTGCCCAGACTTACAGCTGAGATAAATACTGCTATCTGTAGAGCTCTTCACACCTTGATATCCAAGTGCCTTTTGGGATGATTGGAGGGACTTTCATTCCTCAGCCGGTTCTGTTTGGGCAGGGATGTGGATCCATTGCATTTCTAATTTGTGGTGTTACGTTTGTAATTTTGTTAATGCAGACAGGGAGATCTGCTGTCTGCAATGGGGTGGAAAATCCCCGAAGCATGCTCTGAAACCACTTGTCTGTTGTGGTTCTGTCTGTCCGGCTCTGCCTGTAGCCCCTGGCATGTCCTGCAAGCTCTTAACAGGGCAGTGGCCTGTCACATGTCCAGAACCCCTTTTGGAGATCACTGTTGCTGTTTATAAAGCCTCGATTGTGGGGCAGTCTGGCCAAATGATCCGAGCTCATAATTCTGTGTGGTGCGGTGCTGAAATGTCCAAGAAATCTGCCATCTCTGTTGCCTTGTGAATAATTTATGGATCTCTTGACTCCAAGCTCATAAAAATCGATAACTCTTTGTGGATTTTTTTTTTTTTCCAGCACCAGCTTGGTTAAACTCTCACATTCTTTTGAGTTGCTGATATTGAAAGGCCGTGGCTTGTTCACTTACCCTGAGCCATGTTTTCTTTTTGCAGCAGAATTGATCCGGGCTTTTCCACAGAGCTTTCTGTCGCTGTTCTTCACCAGGGCATTGGGCTTAGGTTACCAGAGGAGACAACCTCCCTTGCACCTTTTCCATGGGCTGTTGCAGATCTTTGGGCTGTTAAAACTCCTGCTCAGGGGCAAAGCTGCAGAGCTTGGAGAGGTCAAAGTGTTTGAGCACTTCGGCACTGGCTAAGAAGAGGTTTAAGCAGCTGCTGGGAGTAACTAGCAGCATCAGTCCAGTTCCTGCCAGCAGAACTTGCAGCCCCCTTAGCCCAATAATTTGGATATGGATATGTTAATTTATTCCTGTAATTTCTAGGCCTGTCTCTGAACATTGAAGTGCCCTGATGATCTTTACTCCCTGTCAGGCTCGGAAACGAAGCCTGAAGTGTACCAGTAACAGCTGTGCCCTCTGTGTTGGGTTATTATCCTTTCAGAATTTAATAACGTGACACCCCTTTTTACTGGATAGCTTGTCCTTCCCTCTAGGAACAGATCGATAACAGACCTTGTATCTGCTATTTGGATGTAATTGCTAGTGTCAGCTGATGTCTAGTGCTGTTCCTCCAAACAGCCCTGGGAAGCTTGATAGGCTGTGGGGCGTGAGGATTTCTTTTCCAGACTGGTGCCACACCACATCCAAGAAACCTGAAATGAAGAGATGGTTTTGCAGAGAAGTTTCCCTACTCCCTTCTCTTCCTGCTTGTATTTTGCAATATGTGGGCTGTGAGCTGGGGAGGGGGAGAGGAGAAATGAAGCCTCCAAAGGCAGTGGTGGATAACGGTATCTGAACCACAATGCTGCATTTGGAGGACTCCAAGGGAATTAAAGCTGACTGCTTAGTGGTGGTGTCTGTCTGCAGAGCATGCAGATTTCATAGGTTAGCTGTAGATGATGGAGGAAGGGTTTGGCTTTGAGCGGGGAGAAGGCAACAGGGTTCTCCATTGCAAACAATTTATTCTTGCTGAGTCTTTAGGGTAATTGAAGAGGGTAATTGCTGTACTTTCATGCATCTAATCCACGGGTTGTCTGGGGAAGAAGGAGGAAATGATTCAAGTGCAGTGCAGGGAGTGTAGTAAATAGGGGAGGTTTACTCCAAGGCTACCCACCCCCTGCCTTGTCCTCCCTTTTCCTCGCTCCAGTTTTCTCCCTGGTTGCAGGGAGCTTTAGCTGGGGTAACTGATGGCATTCATAGCTGTTGGGAAGGAGAGGGGGTGAATTGTGGGTAGTCTGAGGACTATTTTTCAAGGGAACAAATACTTTTTTTAATGAGTGGGTTTGAGGTGAGGATTATGTGCATAGAAATATAGTACTCAGAAAACAGAGGAATATAGTAACTGTAAAAAGTCTGCAGTATCTAGAACTAAAAAAACCCCCAACTTTATAAATACTTCCTAGCCATGGGATTGGCCTGTGTAATCCTACAAGGAAAGAGAAGCCGAGTGATTGATGGTTGGCTCCATCCTGCATTATCCCTAGACACAGAGTACCATATTAAATATGGTTGCCTCTTGGTATCACACACGTAACAAGAGGCATAATATTAAGTTACGGCCTCTGTAGCTGTCTGGGGGAGGTTCATGGGATGGCATTCCTGCCTCATTTCAGTCTGTGACAGAACTCCCATAGATGGAGTCAAGGCCGGGCTCTTGCCCTGTGTATTTGTTTAATCACCCTGTCTCCAGAGAACACAGAACTGCTGGGAATTGCAAAGCCATTTCATTAAGAATCCTCGATGCCCGTTTTACTAGCTGAAAGCTGCGTGCCAGCATGGGCATATTTTTGTTTATTTATAACACCTGCATTTACAGCGCTGTGCAAATCATCTGGAGAATGGGATGAGTACTTAAAACCCCGGGGGGGGAGGTATTTGGAAATATAAAACCTGCCCTGTGCAGCTGCGTGTGCTTCCACTGACCAGAGCTCTGACCTGCAGTTGGCCTGTGCTATGTACTGCACTTCCCTCTCTAATTTTTTTTTTTTTAATTTTCATTATTTTTTCTATTTTTGTACCCAACTAAACTGGGAGGTGGAGGGGTGGGAGAGCGGAACAAGACAGACGGATATAATGGGGCTAAATCCTGCCCAGCTGTTTTCTCAGCAGCCATCTCCCTTACAATCCCAAGGAAATAAATGCTCCTCTTGAGAGTCCTGTTGGTTAATGATGATTTGAAGAGTGCACACAAACATCTCTGCAGATGCAGCCTGCCTGTGAGATTCCGGTCATGCAGCGAGCCCTGGGACCCCGCTCCTCTCGCATTCAGTGCGATGATAAATCATTCATAGCCTCAGCAAATGCAATTCTCTTCCTCGCTCTGCACATAAACAGTCCAGGACCCTGAAGAAAGCCTGTGTTTGTAGTCCTTGGAGGATGAGGCAAGTGCTGTGACAGCTGGGAGGATCTGAAATTAAAGTTACAGGAAAGGCTCTGAGTGCATGAGTGTAAAAGCAATTTGGTATGGGTGGGTGTTTTGTTTTGTAGCTGTTCTAGGGTGATGAAGGGAGAATAGGGATGTGCTTGTGTCCTGACAAATCAAAAGTATTGCTGTGCTTATATCCCTTGTTTTGTAGGGATCTGATTGCAAACATTGATTGTGATGCCTTGTATATGGTTCTGGTGTTCAGGTGATAAGAGGAAAGGTAAAGAGGTGTTGGAGTGGAGAAGTGGAGGAGTTCTCATTGCAGTTGTGTGAAATGCAGGTTCGTGAAGGTCTCTCGGTTTTGTTTGTTTGTTCCAGCCTGAAGTGTGCAGCAGGTTGGCTGGGTGGAGGGCGAGCCTAGAGTCAGCGGCAGCGTGGAGAAGCAGCCGTGTCTACTGTCCCCAAAGCAGGGAGGAGTGGCAGCTGTGTCCATCTGAGCTCCTCATGCTGAAGCTGCTGCAGAAGTGGAGAGTGTGAGGGAGGACTGGGACCCTGTGTGGACGCCAGAATCTCAGTGTGTCTTGCTTCAGGTCTGGTTTGAACAGTCCTGCTCTCCCCTGAGCTCAGCTCCTGGCCAACAGGGCGCTGGTCCAGTTAACATCCATGCTTGCTTCCCCCTTTACAGGCAGTGTGTGGGTTCATTGGTATTCCAGCCCTAATCCCCTGGAAGCCCCCGGGTGGGAGGAATGCCCCTGGACATTAACAGCTGGCAGCTCTGACCTGCATGTGGAGTGGAGGGTCACTGGCCTGGATTGCTCCATCTCTTGCTGTTCCAAGCAGAGATCCAGCCCTTGGACTTCACTCCTCTCTGTGAACTAATTTGGGTTTCTGGTTATGAGCGTTGCACAGTGAACTACTACAGCGAAAGGGAAAAACACACACGCACCTACACACACTCTCGAAATATGTCAGAATTGGACTTGCTGAGAAGCTCAAGCCCAAGCATGACCTACTTTGAGACTGTTATAATCTGCAGGGGAATGCCCTCTGGATTAGATCAGTGTGATCCTATCAATTTGTGCTTCAGGCTGGAGGAAGCACTGACAGAGTTGCTTATTTTCCCTTTTTCTGCAGGAAGTTGGGGGGTTTTTGGGTTTGTTTGGTTTGGTTTGGTTTTTGTTTTGTTTTTGGGTTGTTTTTGGTTTTTTTTCTTTTTCTTCTAGCACTGAGACTTGAGACCAGCAGAGGTGTGATTGACGAGTACAGGAGCCATGGGCTCTGCTTTTCCATTGTGGCTCTGTGCTGAGCACCTTCTTGCTGGGAGGCTTCTGTACCATGGAACAGCAGAGTCCACCCTTGTTTGTGTCTCAACAAAGCTGGCTGGCAGAGACTCTGGTCCTGGCCATGGAAAGATGCTGCAGCTGATCCTTCCAGTACCATTTCAATATTCAGCTGTTTCAATCTGTTTGTTTGGGTTTGTTCTTTTTGTCTGATCTGCTGCATTGAGAGATGCTTTAATAAAATGTGAGAAATTCTCCAACTCTTGTCTTTCCTCTCTTGTCACCAGCCATTGTTTATGTAAGAACTCGGAATCTTTCTTTATTTTTTTCCCAACTAACAAATTGCTTCCAGAGCTCAGCAAGGATGTGCATATCCACAGCGAGAAGGAAATAAACAGGGAGGCTGCATTTAATTTCAGTGTCTGCCAGAAAGTGGGAAGCCAGCATTTGCCAAGGAAAGATTTTTGGAATAGAGGTGCACCACACTTAATTTTCCAGGAGACTTTCTGAAAATAAAGAAGCTGGAATGGAAATAAAGCTTGCTGTGATGAAGAGAAATCACTACCCGTTGGCTGGGAGTCTGGCCTTTGATTGCAGAGGGAGCTTTGCCTCGGGTGGCTCTGGGGGGCTTTCAAAGAGGCCTTTCTCCCATCTGCAGTACCTGGCACAGCAAGAGGAATGAGGAGCGAGGGGTGTTTGGTCCACTGGTGTGAATTGTTCTGCCAGACTTCAAAGAGAAGTGGAAATACCTAATCTGTCCCTTTCAAAGGGAGGAATAAAATATTCTGATAGATTCTAAGTGGAATCACATCAGCCTTTTCCACCTTTGCCTTTGAGCTGCTCACTGATCTTTCTGATTGGGGTAATGCAGTGAGGAAGATACAGTATTCCCTCGAGGGGAGCAGCTTGTGAACATTACTGTTCAGTCAGCCTGAAAAGCTCTATTACAGACAGATTTAGACCCGTCTTTGTGCGCTGAGAGGCACAGCCTGGCTTCCGGGAGCAGGCTTTGTCTGGAGGACAGGTGCACATTGGGCTGAATTATATTTACCCTTTTTATCTGCTGCCTGCATCACTTTCACCTGCCGTCTCGGGGAGGGGGCTGGTGACGGGGTGGGAGAGGCTGGGGCCGGTTATCCGGCTTGTGGGGCCCAGCAGTGAGGCGTCTCTCCCACAGGACTGCAGCATGGCTTGCTCAGGCCCATCCGGTTTTGGCAGCTCTCCAGACACCTAATGAGTTGTCCTCTGTGAGACTGGGAAGGTGAGGGTAGGAACAGATTTGCAAACAGCCCAAGCAGTATTGATTTTCTTCATTTCCCACATTTCCTGCCAGGTTTCTGTGCAGTGCCTGGCAGCTGTGGGTTGTGCTCGTTGCCAGCAAGACTGGAGCGAGCTCACGGTGCATGTGGGGTGACCTGGGGGGCTGTGCTCCTATGGCCATGGGGTTTCCCTGTGTCTGTGGTCAAGCTCAGTTGGTTTGTCATGTACAAAATTGGGTGATACGTACCTGATGTTGGCTGCTTCTTTTGCTGTCTTATATATTTCCATACCTTAGTACTTGAATTTCAGTCCTGAGAGCCTGGTCTTGCAGTGAAAGGCACTTTTTCTGTGTGTGGAAAAAGTCCCAGAAGGTCTCTGTGTGTTACTGAGAGCTGCTGAAGACAAGCGGGGGAGATTAAAGTCAGGTGGATAAACCATCAGCCTCATTAAATGTGCTGTGAGAGTGTCTTCAAGGTTTTGTCTGTGTTTCCAGAGTTCTGTAATAGCTTGCATTGAGCTTGAGGAGATGTCATGTAGGAGTTGTTGGATCAGTATGAATATGGAAAAGGGAGAGGATTTCCTGAAAGCACAGTACAGACTGTTCTCTGTGTCTTGCAGCTACACTGGCGCATTTGAGAACATACCTTTTATCTCCATCGTTGTGCTCTTCATGTCCATCCCTTGAGAAATTTCGGCAGGACAGATGGGATTGTTCAGCCCTTCACATAGATTCAGCTTTTCCATGCTTCCCTGCAGTGGGCCTATCTCTGATGCTCTTTGAGTATTGAGCCTCCCAGGCGTCCTGGAAAGACCACAGGCTTCCCTGTCTTGCTCTGCAGAAGCAGCACAGCTGGAAACAGCAGAGTAAGTGCCAGCTGCTCACTGACATACTGTGGGATTGGGCTGCATCAGGGAATTTTAAGAGAAGCAGGCTGTGAACCTCTTGTACTGCAAACCGAGGGGGAGGCATTCCTCGGATAGCCACAAAAATCCATCGCAGGGTGGATTTGCTGCCCTGGCTTCTGTAAGAGGAGCAAGACTGTTCCCTTTCATGCCTTGAAGCTGTGTCTCTTCTCGGCAGGAGGGAGTACACATGGTAGTGTGCCTGGGGTAACAGCCTCTCCCATGGCCATGCTGCTGGATCGTGTCCATCGGGGTGGGGGAGTGCCTTTGAGGCAGCTGCAGCAGAGCTGTGCTGGCCTCACCAGCAGAAGCAGCTCATGGAGAGGTCCCAGCTCGGGCACGCTGCTGTCCCAGAGCAGGACAGGGTTGGCTCTGCAGAGCAGTTTGCCAGAGCCAGCTTGGCATGGCCACAGCTGTCAGTTCGGGTGCCAGGGCAGACCATGCAGAAGGGGAGGGAGGAAGGAAAAGTTCCCTTTGAAAAATGGCAGTGACAGCAGGAGAGCAGCGAGGGTGAGGCCTATTGATTACACGCTCATCTCAGTTTCTTTTGTGCCTCTCTTCGAAGGCACGACTGTGTGGATAAAGAAACCCCGTGCAGTGGTCTGAGGAGGATGGTGATAGAGCAGGGTCTGGTGTGGCCTCTGGGAACTGAAGCTGCAGAGTCTGGTCTGTTTGGACTTTAACCAAACTTTGCCAGCAATCCTGACTTCCTGGAGACAGCAGGATGTCCCTGGTGAGACAGGCTTCCTGGAAGAAAGAGTTTTGCTCCTAGGATGGGGCCTGAGCTATCTGGTGAAGGCAGCTAGCATGTGGGCTTACTGAGCAGCTCTGAAATGTTGAGGACATCTTTGTGCGTCACTGTAGGAATCCATAAAAGTCCTATTCATAAAGTTGGCATTATAAAGTTTAAAGAACCATTTATGCAGGCAGCTAGTCTTGCCCCTAGAAAGAGATAGCTGGCTCAGCAGCTGCGTGCAGCTCAGTTGTGTCGCCATGTGGTCTAGGATTTACCCTGGTTGTAAAATGCTGCATTTAAAGAATGCATCCCCCAAAGTCACTTGTGCCACATTCTTTGTATCTGACTATATTCCTTTATCTTTCAGCTCCCTACTTTCCAAGTACAATACAGGTTAGCTGTGGACAATGTCCAGTCCCTTTGGAGGTGGGCAGTGGTGTCTGTGAGCCATCTTCTGAGTTGGGAAGCTGAGAAGAAGCATCAAGGTGGTTTACCAGTTTGGAAACTGAGAGACCTGTGGTGTCTTCTTAATTCACATTAACACGCCTGGTTATCTGTTTCAGTGTGTTTGGGTGCCTGTTCCTGCATCAAAGGCCCTTCAGTGTGAGGATAGTTTTGCTCCTCTGTACAATACACTGACACCTTCCCTAAGTCTGGCACGGAGTGCTGCATTCTTGTGTACTTGAGCCAGAAGGTGAGACCTGCAGGGCTCAGCATTTGCAGGGCACGTCTGTCATCCATGAGCTGTGCAGAAGACAGATCTTGCAACAGTCCCCTTCTCGTGTTATTCTGTGGCTGTTCATTTGCATGCGAGAGCTGGGGGCAGCCTGCTCCTGGGAAGTGCCCCCTTTGTAGGACGGAGTGAAGAGCCAACCTGAACAGGAGAAACAAGCTGGTACCGCAGGAGGATTTGGCAGCTGTCCTTGCTTTGGCTCTTTGGCTGGAAAACCTGAACGTTGCTGGGCGTGGGCTGTCCTGGAGAGGGACAGTTCTGGGTGGACGTAATGAGTGTGACCAGCTGATGGGAGCAGATTGCCTTTCACTCTGTGCACCTCATGCTAAAAATACCAGGGTGTCATGGGGAGGGAATGATGTAGGTGGGAAAGCCTGTGTGTGGGCAGAGGTATGGTAGCAGCCTGTTCCTCGGGGAAATGCTGAGGGAGCCCACCACCATCGGAGCAAGGACCCAGCACATGGAGAGCCAGGCATTGCGGCCTCTCACAAGGGGCACGGTCTCCTGTAGGAGCATGGATGTTCCTCGTGATGTTTGGAAGTGCGAAATGCGGTGGGTGATGCAGCTCCTTTCCCAGATTTCTTACAAATCCGGCTGTGTCCTCTGCATGTCACTGACCGAGTAACACACTTGTTTTGTTGATTTGGAGTGGGAAAACATAGCTGGAGTGGGAGTGCACATGGCAGATGCCTGTGTTCTCTCAGAAAGCCTGGGGGTAGTAAAGACCTAATTAGCATTCTTGTGAAGGCAAGTCATAGGGAGACTCCAAGATTTAGGTTTGCAAGGAGGGAATTTGCATCAGTGAAAACAACAGATTGCTGAAAATGTGCAAGCAAAGTACTTGATGCTCTGGTGGAGGAGAGAAGGCGGCATGGCAGGGGCAGTGGGAACAGTCAGGTGTGTGGTACAAGGGCATGGACTTCTACACTGATGGAGTGATGGCCCAAGTCAGTGGCCCGTGTTAGTGCCTTGCACTTTCCCTTGAACCCCACTCACCAGAGTGCAGAGGTGGGAAGACCTGTCTCAGGATTTTGGCTTTCTGAGGAAAGGTGAGCTCTGCAGTGCCACAGGGTCACCAGCCTGCCCAAGTACCAGAGTGTTGATTGTCAGGAGTTAAGTGGCAGATTGCTTTGTCTCTGCCGTCCCATTTCATTTGCTGTTTTGGAAGGTTTTCTTTGGAGATGATCCAGGGATAAAATCCCTGTGTGAGGCCAGTGAATTCCAAAAGTTTGTGATTGCTTTTCCCTGTACCTTTTTGTCTTTGAAGGAGAACTGTATGTCTGCTTGTGTTGGCTGGGAGTAATGCTCTTGGAGAAAGCAAATTACTGTTGAAGACGTTGAACCTCCGGTGTAGAGCTAATCACCGTATTTCTGCATTTGCAGTATGTTCCGTGGGTTTCATTTATCATGGTGAAGTTTAGTTGAGCCCAGCTCTCTTGCTGGTCTTCCAGTCCTCTGCCTGAGGCACATATGCTTCCATTAATTTTCTGCTATTATCCACTCGGGTGTCCTGTGTGATCCAACATGCTTAATTTCATTCTACTGAGCACCAGCTCTTCCGATCTGAAGTTAGCAGTGCGATTTGCAAGCATCATAAGGAAATTAATCTTTCTTTTCTGGAGATAACTGCTTCCTGAATTTCTGTTCTATTTGTAATGCACTAATAACCTCCATCCACCAAATCCTGCTCAACTGTTTGTGTCCCCTGGGTTTCTGTTGAACTGGAGCATTCCTTGTTGTATTAGTGTTGCATCCAGAGCCTGCTGAGGACCCTTTGTGCTTGGTGCTATTCCAAGTCAAAGCTGGCCAGTATACTGGACACGTTACAGGCTCTTTAAGGAATGGTGTAGTGCAGAGTTGCAGCTAATACTTGAAGACATGGCTGTCAGAGGCCTTTGGAAAAGGCAAAGTTACTGTATTTCCATAGGCTGGGCACACGAATCCAGGGATTGGTGATGGGTGTGGTGTAAAGCTCTGATGTACAATACAGATGATGATATAAAAGCTAATTTTAAGCAGGCCGAGTTTCAGAGCTGGCTGCAAAGCATGACCCACGGCAGAGTCTCTTTGGGGGTAGGCAGGTGGACAGGAGAGCACTGAGAAGGCTGTGCTGTGGATTTGCAGCTGCTTGATGCTTTTAAAGCATGGCTTCAAAGATGCAGTGCTTTGGGTGTCTTTGTTCCTGGGTGAAAGGGCTGGGCTGCCCTGTGGCTCTGACACCCTGAGGTCCTCCACAGCATCCCTGGCATCTGCTCCAGTCTTCAGATAAGTGCGTGCAGAAGTGTCTCTGCTTCTGATGCCTGGTGGTGCATCACTTTTGCTGGGTTGAAGTCGTTCATAGCTTGGATTTCCGAGCTGGAAATACCTGATGATCAGGCCCTAGAGCTGGACAAAAAATGCAGGAAACTTGTGGACTGAGCAAATACCTCTCATAGCAGACTGTTTGCACAGAGAAGCAAAGTTTAGAAGCAAAAGCAAACATGCACTGGCTAACAGAGAGGGCGAGGCAGGGGAGAAACACTGAGAGATGTTTCTCTGTCTGCAGGTTCATTTCTTACTTGGTTGCTCAAGGATTTAACACTGACGATCCAGAACTTGACAAGGCAATGTTTTGGAATATGCTTGTTAAACCACTCAGCCGGTGCAAAGCGTTTAAAGCCAAACAGTTTGTGAAACCTTCTGCCTGAGCAGACTCTTGTGGACTAGTGTGACCTGGGGGGCTCTGCTTCCCTTGGGGGTCCAATGCTGCCTGCAAGGGATGAGCCGGGGGTACCTGTGTTTTCACTTCTCCTTGGGAGCAGGAGAGAAGTATGGCCGAGCTCTTGCCCTTTGGGCTCAGACAGTTGTGCTGCTCAGGTTTGTGTAGAAGGTGAATCTAATGAGGCTGCTAACAGAGTCGAGTTCCCCTACCTAAGGACAGCTCTGTGTCCCAGAATCAAGTGTGAGTGGGCACGCATGGCTGCAGAGGGAGGAAAAGCAGTGAGATTTTCTTTTACAACTCCCTTTATAGTCTTTGAACTGCTTATGTGGATTCTCTCTTGATGGTGCCAACCAACAGAACAAAAGGCGATGGGCAGAACCTGATGCACAGGAAGTTCCACCTAAAACATGAGAAAATTTCTTTACTGTGCGAGTGACCACGCGCTGGAACAGATTGCCCAGAGAGATTGTGGCATTTCCTTCACCAGAGGTATTCAAGAACCGTCTGGATGCAATCTGTCCCATGTGCTCCAGAATCACCCTGCTTGAACAGGGAGGTTGGACCAGATGACTCACTGTGGTCCCTTCCAACTTGACCAATTCTGTGATTCATAGACTGTGGGGGCCTGCAAGGCAGGAGGAGGCGTAGGGATGTGTAATGATGGATCAGAATATTTAGTTAGCTAATGATGTTCTATAATTTAATTAAAAGTATCTCAGAATATCTAGGCAGCAGGAGGAGTATGTCTTTGCCTCCCCTCAAGCCTACCGCTGATAAGTGTGTTAATCCATTTGCATTTGTTCTGTAAAGGCATGTTTCTATCAGGTTTTCAGGAAAGTCTCTTTCCTTTTAAATGGAAAAAAGATAAGGCAAGACACTTGAGTCCTTTGTGGGTAGAGCCTATAATCCTCCACATGAGGGAAGTTCTGTTTGAGGCTTTGTCTAGCATTTCAGTGGTACAGTATGTTGCTGAGTATTCTCAGCCTGCTTTGCATAGGTAATTAATTTGTCCCCTGCAGTAATTTCTCTGTAGTGATAATGCGGTAAATGCCAAACTTAGGTGGTTATGTGTGAGTACATGTAAAAGAACTAGTCATGGTGTAAATGACTGAGATGATGAGATGGGTGTGTAGAAAATACTGTGCTTTGAGCATTAGCAACAGACTGCGCTGTATTCACCAGGTAATGCAAGTAGTTCAGACTCCGAACAATCCATAGTCTGAGCCCTGATAATAGTGAGTACAAAGAGTGCAGGGCACACCTGGAAAATCTTTTCTGTCGGTGTTTTCCATTTAGCCCTTGCACTGGCAAAGTTTTTTGCTGTTCTGTTTTGGTTTTTTTTTACAGATAGAGAAATTGAGGTTTGGAGACCTTAAGTGACATGTTCCAGGAAGATGTTATCAGAGCTGAGATTAGCCGTGGGGTGTTTTGTGGCTTTCCATCTTGTGCTTGTGCTGCTGAATATCCGTGCAGAGAGAGAGTAGGTTAGACACCCTGAGACGAGCCAGCTCTGTGTTCCCTTGGGCTGGATGGCAGAGTGCACAAATCCAGCTTTGCCTTTTTCCTTCAAGGAGCAGAAGGCACTGGTTGCCAGCGAAGAGAGCAGAGCTGAAGATGCATTGAAGAGGAGGCCCTGTATGCAAAGGGCACTGTATATAATTGGGCTGAGCTGTGTGTCAGCTGTTTCCTGCTGTGTGGCATTTGATCTGCAGCAGAGATCAAGTCCTGGTGACGTCGTCCATTGAAGCTTGTGCTGTTGCTGTTTCAAGGGAAGCCTGTATTACTTATTCATGTGGTTTTCAGAAGTTGTCCCGCAAGAATATGTTTGAGGGTCATCTTGTTTTTGTTTTTCCTTCTCCAAATGCTTTCCACCTATGAGACACCTTCTTTGTCGATCATTTCTTCAGAAGCAAACATTTCAGGCATTCTTGGTAGTTTCTATTTAAAGGAAAAAAGTTGAAAATCAGCAGAGGCTTCTGTTGTGCGTGCATTTATTTCTTTGCGTGCAGGGTCTTTCAGTGCTCAATTCTAAACGGTTGAATTATTAAACTTGAAAAGCATCTGCTCTTTAGAAAGCATTCACGTGTCTTGTAAACATGACGGATAACAAGGCAGAACCTAATGCAATTGACAGAGCTTTGTTCATGTTTGCAATATGGGTTTATGTGTACTGTTATTTTAAAGTGGTGGGGTTTATGGTTTTCTGCTGGGGTAGCTGGTCTTCTGAAGTCAGCTCCCTTCTGTTGCAGGACTGAGCATGCTGTGTGGACCTGGGCTTTCCTAGACCAACATGGTGGCAGCCCAGGGATGGCTCATGGGTGGAGGTGAAAGGCTGGTCCAGGCTCACCCTTGGGAAGGTCAAAGCTCCCCAGCCCAGGGA
The DNA here is from genome assembly GCA_013400975.1 of Atrichornis clamosus. NCBI lineage: Eukaryota > Metazoa > Chordata > Aves > Passeriformes > Menuridae > Atrichornis > Atrichornis clamosus. Next base: position 32,434 of record WBMZ01007397.1, read on the forward strand.
TGTTTGCACAGGTGCTTGTTTGGATGTCACTCTCTTCCCCAGAGAACAGCAGCCACCCATGACCTTCAGGGAGGCTTTGGGCTGGAAGTGAGCCAGTGTGAACCCATGCCTGCCCATGGTCAGACGCGTTGCGTTGGCAGGGCCGTTAGCACTTAGGGCCGTGGTTTATGCTGACCTGCCTCTCTCCAGATCTGTGCTGCCTGGCACCATGGCACAGGGAGGCGTGTGATGCAGTTTGCTGTGAACCAGGGGCTCGGGGATTACTTCCCCTGCTGCAGGGAGGGCTCAGCCTGTGGCAGACATGTCCTGCCTTGCAGCAGTGCTCCTGTGACCCGGGACGGGTTTGCACTGGCTTCTGGTGTGGCCCTGTCCGGGAGGAGCCCAGAGGCTGAAGTGCAGCGATGTCCCTGCTGTGTGCTGGGGGGAGGAAGGGCTGTGCCCACTGATCTGCTCAAGGTGTTTCTGGAACTGTAATATCTGGGTGCATTAGGTTTGCTCATATTGTCCTTATCTCTGTACTGGCTTCAGACCCTTTTGAGGGAGGGAGACAGAGGGGGACTGATTGATTTGGACCGAGGCTTTCCTTAGTCCAGGGCTGGCTTTCCTGTGTGCTTCCTCCTCAGTGCCACTGGACCTCATTTTTTAAGCTTATGGATGTGCAGAATAATCAGCTCTGTCAGCAGCTGCCTGGGCAGCACAGGGGGCCTGTGCAGTCCCACCTCCAGTGTCTGAACCTCTGCTCTAAGTGACTTTTTCCCCCTCCTCACACCCCACCCCACTGTGAATAACTAAGCAGTGCAGAACGGATGGTGGCTGGGAGGCCAAACTGGACTTGAAAACTTTCCCACATAAAAAGCGCTGGCAGTGCCAGCAGAGATGAGGGCGAGAGGAGACGGCTCTGCTGTGCCAAAGCGCTCTTTCATCTCTTTTCAGCTTTCCCCGTGAGGGGTCCTGGCTCACAGCACATAGATGCCTTGTGCAGATGTCTTGGCTGGGAAAGAAGTGGCCCCTTTTTCCTCCCAAGCAGAGCAGAGAGATATAAGAAAGCTATTGATCTGCCTGTAGCCAAAGTGAGCTGAGCCAGGCTCTGCAGTGCTTTATGGAGCTGAGTTAAGGCTTTGTTACTCCCTGGAATTAAAACAAAACAACAACAAAAAAAGAAGTAAAGAAGTAAAAGCTGAAAGGTGGGGGTTTTCTGTGTTGGTAAACAAATTGCAAGCTGGGTGTTGTTTACCTGCTGGTTATTTCCCAAGCAAATGAGAGGAGGGAGCAGACACTGAACAAAGGCTGTGCTTTCCCATCCCTCTCAGGAGGGAAGCGGGCAGCCATGGGATCTGCCAGGCTCAGGTCTGGGCAGGCTGGCAGTGGGCAGCCAGAGCTGTCTCATGGCACAGGGTGGTGCATGTGCAGCCAGGCAGTGGCAGGAGTCCAGCTGTTAATGGGCAGGTGCTTCTTCTGCTGGTGGGAATCACAGTGGCCTTGTTAGCAGTGGTGAGGAAGGTGCCAAGGAGTGGCTGGGATGGGAAGCTGAACTCCATTGTGGCCCTTCGTGTCGGTGGCTTGCACCTCAGCGGTGTGCACAGGATGTGCCTGGCCGGTATTCACTGCTCTATTTCACTTCTACTGGAGAAGAAACAGAGCAAGTGGTCTCCAGGGTTCTTAATCTGGTCTTTTTCCTGAGCACTAAATTCAGCCTTGAAGTCTTTCCCCTCTGGTAAGCAAGTATTTTTGTGGAAAAACGGATTTTGAAAGCAGTATAATTTATTTCCTTGGTGCTCTCCTGGAAAAGTCATCAGTCTTGGCTTTGCATTCCCTTTGCTGCTGTTGAGAAATGATGCTTCAGTGCCACGCTGCTGGCACCGCCTGTCTCAGCCTGGGCAGGTTGGTTAGCGCAGGGAGCCGTGGCTGCGACGGTGCCAGCACAGATGAAGAGCACTCTGGATCACGTTCGGTGTCGGGAGGTTGGCCAGAGGACTGCAGCAGCCAGCTCTGCAAATAGGAGGAATTGGCATGGACACCGTGTGTCTGAATGTGTTAAAATTTAACTTTAATTATAATTTAATTTTATTTTTGTGGCGGGGCGTAAGCATCGGATCGTACCAAATGCTTCTTCGATCTTAAAGGCTGGAAGCTTTGCTTGGTGCACATGGTGCAGCTGTTTTTGCTTTAGGTAATGGAGCCAAGAGGTTGGCCAGGATTAGTGCCTACTGCTTGTTTGAGCTGCCCTGCCAAATTCACATTGTCTTGTTCAATTTTGAGGAAATAGGGTTGATTTTTGAGCTTCAGCTGAAGCGTTCTCTGCTTGGTTCCTGTTCGGTGGTTGGTGTCACCTCCTCTTGGTTTAGCTCCCATGCAGTGAAAGAATTGCTCCTTAAACTTGGGAGGCCAAAGGGGCTTTTCTGGGTGTTTTCAGTTGCTGGAGAGCCATAGTGATCTTTAATCCTAAGGTGCAAATTGCCATTGCAGCATTTTCCAGGGGAAAAGCAGCCTTGAGAGGAAATGGAGCTATAAATGAGCCTGGCTGGGCTTCTGGCTGAGTGTTTTGAGTGAGTTTGTGCTCTCCCTTTTGGCTACAGGCCAGGCTTTCAAAGGCAGCTTGGCAGAGCTGTGCTGCCTGCTCAGGAACCCCCTAACCCTCGCCTGCTGATGTCCTGATAAGCAAGTGCATGCACGCTCGACCCTGCTTGCCAGTGCTGTGCTTGATGGCTGTAAGTGTGCGCTGGCATCACGCAGTTCACCCACAGACTCTGAGAGTCTAACCTTGTAATTTTAGCAGCTGGCTCAGCGCTGCCTCTGAGCAGATAGGCTGGTTAAAATAAATAAATAAAAATACAGGCCTGTTTCCTGTGCCTGTCAATATTGGAATAATTTTAAATGGTGTGTTTTCTCCTGGTCACTGACCTATAGTTTATTCCATTATCGACTGCTGGGTTACTGGCTCTTTGTATTCTGTGGTTAAGTGAGCTGTAAGGCTGAAATCACTTGGCTGTGATGGTGTTGCTGGGCAGGAACTCGGCTCTGGCTGACTCAGATTGGGGTGAAAGTGTACCCTCTGGCAACTCAAATACTCATTTATCTCCACCTCCCCCCCCAATAAACGGGTTAAACAACATAGTGGAGTATTGATCCTGCTTTCATCTGGCAGCCCTAGGTTGTAGCAGTTACCTTTGTGCCACATTCCTGCTGCTTTCTCAACAAAGCCGTGCATTTTCTCCAGAGCTCCCTCCCTCTCCTTGGTGACCTTCCCTTGGTTTGGCTGTGATGGACTTTGCTGCCAGACGCCTTCACCGCTGCGAAGCCCTCGCAGCACCAGTGTGGGCAGAGCTTGGCAGCCTCTCTAGGTAAAGGCTTGCTCGCTTGGTGTGATGCTTTGAGCGCTGTAAAGTGGAGTTTTGTGGCTTGGTAATGTGCTTTTGTTCCTCAGGCTCTGCTCTATGAACTGCTGGCCTTAGGTGGGGTCCTGGAATGACCTCGCTCTGTTGTTTTGGGCTGTTGCAGGTAGGCTGAGGGCTGGTTGAAGACCGTGCACCTCCTGTCTTTGTCGGTGCCACAGTTACTGGTAGATGTTGAGTGATTGCTGCCTCATGTTGTCCTGGTCTTATGGCACTCGTGGACCTTTACTGGCACAGTGACTTGTTTAAAACTCCGATTAGGACTCCTGGAGTGACCACTATTGCTGCTCTTAGCAAGGCGCTTCCTTCTGAGAAGTGCCTTAAGCTTCTGACTGTTGCTGACATCCAAGTTTCCGGTGGGTGATTTGAGTACAGCCCGATGCGAGCCCTCAGACTGTCCTGGCTGTGCTGCCTGCGTTGCATAAGGGCTCTGCAAACACGGGTGCAGGCTGTGCTAACACCCAGTACACCATCATCCCTTCCCATGCCGACAGCCTGGGGCAGGTTACGCATTGCTGAGGAGCTCCAGCCTCTGTGCTGAGCTGCACGTGTTTATTTACAGGGGAGGAGGGTGGTTCACTATTTCTTTCCCTGTTAGCATGAACACTTGCACTGAGCCTGCATGTCCTGCTTGGGACTGCCTTAGGCTCTTTGGGTTTTTTGGCTGCTGTAGAAAAGTAGCTTTAGTACACAAATACTCAGAAATGGTGTTCTGAATGATCCGTTCATATTTCAGGTCTTATGAGGACTTGATCTATGTTAGTGACTGCTTTGTATGTTTTCCTTGTGGGCTATGGGGTGTTAAAAAGGCCTTTTTGTCTGCTGTCCCTCAGCTTCCCAAGCAGATGCATCCATCATCTTCAAAAGAAGCAGGAGAGAAAGATGGCTCATACTTTTTTTTTTTTTTTTGAGCCATCGGAATTTATTTGGCATCCAAATAAACAGGTGTTCTGGCATGGGAGCAGAGGAGTGCTTGTCTCTGAGCTCCTGTAAGGATCTTCAGGGAGTCTCTATCAAAGAGCTGACTTTAGTAATGATGTCATATTTTTTTCTCAGCTAAGGGATTGATGAATAACTGGGTTCCTGGTCTCTGTGGCAGGGTAGGCTGGTGCAGGAGGTAAATGTCTCTGGAGCGTGGCCCAAAAATCGCCTTGGATAGAATTAAACTCTGAAAGTAAATAACGTCACTGTCCTGCAAACCTCTGGCCTTACGAGGCAAATATTTGGAACTGTCAGTCCCAGCGTTGTGTGCTGTGTTCAGACAAGGTCACGTCTGCTGTTACTGGTATATGATGCTGAGAGTAACCCTTGAACCTCTAAGGAACGAAAGTCTAAAATGTTTTGGAGACTGGATTTTGGCACTTTAACTCGCGAGATGAAATGCACGTCAACATTTTGTGTGCAGTTTTCTCCACAACCTGGTATCTTGTCTCTAGGGTTTGACTTCTAAGTCTGGCCATGTTGGCTGCTTGGTGTGGAGAATTTCCTATGGATGGTATTGAAAATGCCTTCTAATATCAGTGCCCTCTTGCCTGAGGCCTGCCAGGGGTGTGTGGGGAAGACAGGCTGTGTCTCGGGAAGGCAAAGACAGCAAACCTCTGATCAGTCTTAACTTTGTTCCTTGGCTTCCAGGCAGTGCCAGTTTCAAGATAAGGCAAACACTGCAGTGACCTTATCCAGGGACCTCGCTGACGTCAACATGTGCCTGTCCATTAACCTTGTTGGACTTTGGGTCAGGTTTCTTTGAAGGCTGGACATTGAAAGGAAAGAGCGAAAGGCTAGCTGGGGTCACTCCAGTCTTTGCTGGGGTAACTGGAGCAAAGGCAAGGGGCAGGCTGTGGGAGTGAGCCTGTTGGGAGGGTCAGACCACATGTGACTGAAGGCAGAGGGCTTTTCCACGGCCCTCTGTCTTGAGCTTCTTATGCCAAACATCTCTTACAGACCTGCTGCTGGACCTCCCGACATGCATCTTCCTTTAAATGTTTGTTTATGTGCGTGTCTCTGGGGTGCTTTGAGAATCTCTGGAGATGCCTAAAAGGACTGAGGCACCCAAGTGTCTGTGCTCAGGATCAGCACAACACGCTTGGTTTTATTTTGTCCTTAAAAAAAAAAGCAGGCTCTGAGCAGATGGAAACATTAGTGTGAGCAGTGTGTGGCTTTGTGTTTTAATGCTGTCTCCCTGAGCAGCGAGAGAGATGCATTACAAAGTTCTTACTTTAAAAGGACCTTGATGGCAACAGCTGAGCTGGGGCAGCCTTGGAGAGGACTTGTATGTCACTTTTTGGTGCTTTGTGTTGTGAAGTGCTGCATGCCTCAGGGGCTGCCTGGGAAACTCATAGCAACTCCTGTGTCGTAGGAAAGTCCAGGTGCAAGCCTGGGTTGGTACGTTGTAAGTGAATGACATTAGCTGGGCAGAAAATGTTCCTGCTTGGCTTTAGAGTTCTACATGGCAAACAAAGAAATAGAAATAACAAACACTGGGTTTACTTAGGAGTAATGTGACTTTGCTTTTTATTGTAAGCTACAGGAGAAGAGCAGCTTTCACACAGTGTGCCCTTCTTCCAAACCACAGCACCTCTGCCTGCAGGCACACCATGGATGTCTGCTCCTCAGGCTGCCTACTGCGTTCATCATGTTGATATACCTGAAGTGTTTTGGTACCTTACTGACTGTTCTCCTGCTCCTTTCCTCCCCCTTGCATGTGCTGCTTCCTCAAGGCATTTTGGCACCAAGGAGCAGGCAGAAGTAGCATTTAAAACATAAAGGATTCCAGACGTGAGCACGTCTTGGACACTGCTAGTGGAGGAGAAATGCGTAATCCACGCAGGTGTTCACATTATGGTGTGTGGATAAATGTCCCAGATAAAGCTGATTGGTTTTGTAGTTTTCTCTCTCCTTTTTAAACTGTGAATTGAAATCCACACTCTAGGAGCCTGCAACTGTGTACCTGTTAGCTGCATTCCCTGTTGCAGCGTCAACTTGATGACTGGAGCTTCACATTCTTAAATGCCAGCAGTTAGGTACTGGAAGTTCGCCTCTTCCTCCTGGAGGAGGTTGGAGGAGGCCCCTGAGAACAGTTTGCTGTAGGAAATGAGAATTGCCAAGATCCTCCATTTCAATTGAGTCTGCGTGATCCCTTCACCTTGTGAGGGATGAAATAATGCTGGTATTGCCACTTCAGCCCTGTCCCTGGCCAGATAGCAAAGCCTGGTCCTTCTTCCGATGGAAGGGTTCTCCTCTGCCACCGTTCTCTACAAGGGCTGGCCAGCAGAGATGGCTTTGCTGTGAGACTGAGTCTCCTGGCCCCTTGATGGGAACTGTAGTGCTTACACTTCCCCTAACGCTGTGCAAATCATTTTGCAACCTTATTTTCACAAGGAACAGGCAAATGGTCCATACCGTACTTGGGGGAGGTTGCGTGCTAATGAAACCAAATACTAGATTTTCTTTTCCTAGGTGAGGGGTTTCGTTTTGAGCATCCTGAACATGACATCAGAGTGGGGTTGTGAGCTAGACAATCTCATTTTTATGGGAAGTAGCTCAAAAACTCACCACTTCTGCTGATGCTGGTTCTCCTTGAAGTCTTTGTAGTGACTGAGGTATTACTGCTGTTGACTCTATGTTGGTTTCATGGCAGAATTGTTGCTCTTTATGGAGATGATTTCGGTCCTTTTGTTTACCAGGTGTCCTCAAAATAAAAAAACCACTACCAGTGGGTCTGTATCTTTTCCACTGATGTAGCAGATTCCAAAATGCCAGGTGGGGGATGGTCTGTTCGTAAGGGTGCTCTTGTAAACTTCTGATGCCTTACACAAGCCTTGCGCATTGATTGGAGCAAATTACATTGAACTCTTGAGCTCTTAAATTATTTTTGGGTCTGGAGTTGATTTGGAGAGTGAAAAATGGATGTCACAAGCATCTTCAAGACACTGCCTGAGGCGATGATGCTCATTCCAGGCTGTGCAGGCAGCTCATGTGCATTGTGGTGAGCAGCACCTCCGTGCTAACAGGGCAGCATTCCAGTTGCACAAGGAATGGAAGGGTGTCCTGGGGGGTTCCTGGCTTTGTGCTGCTCTCCAGCTTTTTGTTCCTATTTTTTAAATGGGTGCTCAGAATTCTCAGAGCAGTTTGATTTGAAGAAATGTTTTGCTCAAGAAATTTAAAAAAAACCCCAAACCAAGCACAACACAGGATTACCTGATTTGAGGTTGGTGTCTGTAGTGTGTCACACTCTCTTACTCCTGTCAGTCAGGGATCTTTTTATACGTGTATGAATTTTCTGAGACAGACCTTGCAGTCTAAGGCTGAGGTATCTTCCTACATTCTTCAGGCTGTTTCAGGAATCTGCTTGAGGTGCTGTTTCTTCTTTTCCATTTCACAGCCGTGCTTCTGCATCCCTTCTGATCAGGCAGGGAATTGAGACTTCGGACTCAGTCCTCGGAGGAGACTCCTGAAGTTGCCTGGGAAAATGCTACCGTGTCTGAGCAGCTGGGGAGGGCAGACAGAGCTGCCAGACAAGGAGGGATGTGACTGTCTGAAGTGGTAGGAAAGAGGACGCACACATGGCCGGGCTTTGGGGAGCCGGATCCTCCGTTCCTGGCTTTGATTTGGTGTGAAAGGTTTGGCTGCAGGCTGCTGACCTTCCTGGCCCAGCAGTGTGGCAGGAGCAGTGGCTTGCGTGAGACCTTTCTTGATTTCTGTCCTGACCTGTTGTGTCATGTTCTGGAGACGATGGTTTTATAAGGATGCTCTTGGGTGGTGAGTGAAGTGCTCTGATATATATTCCCCCAAGCCCCATGGAGTATTATTTTTCTGTACTTTTAAGGTGAAAAAGAAGAATCTGGCAACTGTGTAGGAGGCTGCTGCTTTGACTGGTGTACACAAGCATTAACAATGATAAATCTGGGGGCTTTTATTTGGGATTTTTTGGTCTATTTTTTTTAACTCTTTGAGCTCTTCTGGAATTCTCTGCATGCAGGTAGAAAAATGGGAGGCATAAAAGCTAAGGCATGGTCTGTGCCTTTGTTCCAGGAGAGGTGTTGAGTGTCAGGGGAGCATGGGCTTAGGGCTACAGTATTCCGAAATGTGGCGTGGGGCTACAGCATTCCCAAATACGTCCTCTCATGCATTTCCCACTGCATGGGGCCCGGAGCAGTTATCTGAAACAGTAGTAATGTAAATTGAATGAGCAGTCCGGTTAAATAAGTAATGAAGTTAGCAGGGTGCCTAATTAAATTAAATTCAAAATTATGTATGGATGATGCCTTTCTAATAATTGCTGTAGGTTTGTCATTGAGGAACTCCACACTGCCCTCTTGGATGAAGCTTGCCCTTTCCCAGGTGAATGTTGGTACCACAGAGGGATGTGTTTTACACTTCAGTTTGCTTTGGCTACTCCCTGATACTCTTGTGACCATTGCAGTGTTGCTGTTTCCTGTTTTGTGAGACGTGTGGAGGGATTTTGGGTGATAACAATCTCTGCTGCTTATATGATGTTTGTTTCCATTCCTGCAAAGGGTTTTTGATTTGCTCCTAGACCAGCCTTGATGCTATTTTCTTGGTCCCTGTGCCGCACAGATCCCCTTGTAGGGACTGTGCCCTGTCCTTCCCATCCCAGTGGTGCCTGGTGAGTTGCTCCTGTCTCCATAAAGCAGGCTAGCACATCTGGTAACTCTGGGAACAATGACTTAGCCCATTGCTTTATTTGAAAATAATCTCTTAATTTCCATCTTTCCGGGCTTCTTTCAAACAGCAGCACTTTGAAAGTGTGGATGTGTCAATTTGGGGATAAACGTTAAGCTGAGGTGGAAGAACAATTTTGAAGCGAAGGAAAGTTGCTGAAATTAAATAAACTTGAGAGGATGCAGCCATCACAGACACCAGAGGGAATTCTCTCTGCAGACAACACGTTGAGGGCAGTCTCTCCCTGTGCTGGGCACAGTCAGGCACTCAGTGTGTTTTGAACTGAAGATGGGTTGTAAAGGCAGAGCTGGCTCTGGCTGGCAATTACTGACCTTTGAGGTAATGTGTCCTTAATAGAAGGATGTGAGTACATCAGAGGAAGAATTGTCATTGTCATTATCATCTTTTCACCTCCTTTTGAGAAGGGCAGGTCTATTAAAGGCCCTCTGCTCCAGTGGAACTGGTCCTGCCCCTCCAGAAGATGACTGCTGACTTTTCTGGAGGCAGTAGTGGATGTGGGGAGGAGAGAGAGCCCAAATGACCAGAAATCCATTGCTGCTTTTTGAATTTCCTCCCGCCCCACTGGTTCATTTTGCACCAGAGCTTACGTACTAAGCCCCAGATGGTGTCTTCAGTGTAGTAGCCAAGCTTGCCTGATGCAGGGGCTGTGCTCCTGGGGACCCACAGCTGGCAGTGTGTTTTGGGCAGGGAGACTGTTCTGCATGAATCAACACACGCACTGCAGAGAGATGCTGGGACAGCAGCTATGGTGATGAATTAGAGAAGATTTTTGTCACATTCAGGGCAGTCTGAGTCTTCCTTGTTGATGGTTTCCCTGGGAAAACCTCCAGCTGATGAATGGGAGGATCATGTAACCACTTTTTCTCCAGCAATGGCAAATGCTTTGCAGTGTTTCCCTGTGCTGCTTCATCAGAGAATCTGGAGATCCTTTGCAAGCCTTCAATTAGTCCTTGATTGTGCTCAGCACCTCCCTGCCCACCGCCCTGGTGACTGAGCAGCAAGATTGGAGACCCTTGTTACCCCCCATCTCCAGCGTGGGAGTGTGGAAGTAGAAGGGTCTGGGCTAGAGCCCTTGTGAAGCCAGAGAAGTTTAGTAAACCACAGGGTGTAGTGACTGATATAACAAAGTGATTTGCATGGGTGCAGTGACCTGAGCAGGGCTCTGCACATTTCATGCACAGTTGCGTTAAAGGGATGCTGATCATTTTCAGCATGACCTGCTAATTATTAGAGCAGATGAAAGCCTTTTTTTTTTTTCCCTCTTCAAATCCTCCTCCCCCTACATGCTCTCTTCTTCTCCCTGCTCCTTCCCCAAGCCCTTATCTAAGCTAATCAACATGACACAAACAGCCAAAAAAGCAGTATTCTTACAGCAGCTATTAAGTAGAAAGGAGACAGCAGGCGTCTGGAGCCCCTCGGGAGGGACTCGCCTGGTATAACCCACTGCTTTTAACAGCCAGAGTGAGAGCTGCAGAGTCACAACAGAAAAGCTTTAAGCTTCTTTCTTTTGAGGTCCTAATACCCAGTGACCTGTATGCTATGATGTAGATTTTTAAGAAGACCCAAGTGTGGAATTTCAGTGGTGGTGAGGGGCTTCCCAGACACCTGATATATCCCTGATTAAAAATAAATTAATAGCTGCAGCTATATATATTTTTGGGTAAGTTTTCAAAAGTTTGAGAGTCTTTCCATCCCAAATGTCTGTTTATTGTTGACACAGCGTCCCTCAGCAGCAGAACACCCAGCTAGGGGAGGGTTACGTTAATCTGGTGAAGTGGTTTCTGTGATTGCATCAAGCTGGACACGAGTTTGTTTTCCCCCATATTTCAAGCATTTGTTTTATCTAGAGCTGTGGGAGGGATTTTCCAGTGTCTTCTGCTCTGTGTTAGATGAATACTTAAAAGTTGTGCTCGTGGTGCTAATGGAGTAGGCTGAGACAGAGGACAGACGTGTCTTAGGAATTTCAGCTGCGGTGGTACGCTGGAGGGAGGCTGAGCAAATGGACACGATGTTTAAATAGTGTGTCCTGAATTGCTTTCATTTGGTTCTTATTTTGTAAGCCATTGGCTGGGTTTTCTGTCCTTTCAGAAATCAGCAGCTTCTTATGAAATATGGAGCTGTTTAAAAACAGACGGCAGCTGCTCCATCCTTGCGTCAGCACGGACTCGGCAGAAGGAAGGGGAATGGTAGACGGTTGTTTAGCTGTGATATTCTTCCCTTCATTGCTGTTGTCATATTGTGTTAACAGAAGGTCTGATCAAATATACACCAGGAAAGTAAGACTTAATGTTTCTTTGTTCTCCTGGAATGGTGTTGGGAGGGGAGTGGGGGAATGTTTGAATGAGACTTTTATTTATGTGGTTCAGATAGCTCAGCATTGCCTGTGCCGGCGGATATGTTGTTCTGCTCTTATTTCTTAGGCTGCTTGCTATATTTTTAGCTGGGAAAAGTCTTTACTTGGTTGTTTGTACAAAATCTCTGCTATGTGGTACAGAAACCTCGGTAGGGGGTTGGTATAAGTATGTAACAGGGAGAGTTTGATCAGTTCACACTGACTTCCTAACTTGTTTTAAACTCTTTTCTTAAAAAAATCTCAGCCAGATTCTTTAAAAAATAAAATGAAAAATGAGGAACATTGTTGCACAAGAACTGGAAAGAACCCAAATAGTTTGCTTACTGTTAAAATTGCGACATGACTGGAAACATTTGGTAAAGAAAAATTAATTGCCTGGTGTATTTGTGGTTTCCTGTTGAATCTCAATTTCTAGAGGAGGTTGAAAATCCCATGGATGTTTCCTCAGATTACTAGATAGCATTATACCTTGTGTGCATGATGAAAGACCTTCAGCAAAGCATGCCAGATATCCATGGCTTGCTATAAAAAGTCTCTCCCATCTGGAACATGACTGTTTTCTCCTTTTTAGTAGGATGATTTGAGCAGAGATAAACGTGCAGTGAAATTTAGCCTGGTCCAGTTTTACTTCACTGCCAGCATGGGCTTCCTTGCAGTCTGAGAGTCACCCGAAGACGGAGGCTCCTGTGGTCATCAGTCCTCAGATGGACCTTTCCTTGAGCTTTGAAGCCATGGACAGAGCTGGCTGGTAAGGGAGGAGGAGAGGGCCAAGCAGTTGTCATTCAGCAGAGGATGGGCTTGGATGTAGCTGGAGATCTGCTCTGGCTCATCTTGCATCACTCCTGAGTAATGATCCTGTGCATGTTGAGCTGCAAAGCTAGAGCTTGAGAGAATCAGATGGGAGAAATACCAGGAGTGTTTGGAGTTCCCTTTTAGCTGCCCTTTGAGAGGCCCCACCATGGCCAGTGACAAAGCCCCTTCTGTGCAGAGTTGGAGCTCCTTTTGGGGAGCACCTGGTTGTGTACAGGGTCGCTCGCACACAGGAGGGGCTGGGTGGACAGGTAGGGTGGTGAATGCTGGGACAGATTGCTGAGGAGCGTGGTGGTTCCCATGTCTGGGGGCCTGGGGAGTGTCCGAGAGCTGCTGGGTGAAACCCTGGGCTGGAGACATCTGGCCAGGGGTCAGATCAGAGCATCACAGCTCTCTGTTGGCCCACAGGCCCTGCTCTGCCTCCTCGTTTGAAGATGTTTGTGTACGCAGAAGTATAACTCATGATGACACAGGGCTTAAGGTTGTGAAATCTTTGAGGCTCTTTTGGGTATTCCTGTGGGAAGGGAAGAGTTATCCCTCAGATAATTTCCATGGGGAAATAGTTAATCTCATAAACACCAGAGGTTGTTTTCTAAAGCGAAGGCAAGGCTGTGGGGTAGCGTGGTTAACCATGTAGAGTGAAGACAGGCTAAAACTCATAAAGGAAAAATGTATGTAGGAGTTTATAGATGTGCTTGAGTGTACTAGAACCTCAATTTGAGATCACTGACTGAGATCAAAATGAGCTGCTGTGGAGCTACACTGCTTTCAGAGAGCTGAGAGCAGCTTTTTGAGATGGATGGTGGCCCCACAACTTGGTGACTGAGAACATGCACAGTTAAAGTCTGCTTCTTTAAAGTGTTAAGGTTTTTGGTGTGGTTTGAAATAATGAAAAACTTACTTTAGGATTAATGCTCAGCCAACTTCCTGAAAATCCCCACCCAGTTTTGAATGTGTGTGTTCACTCTTGGGCTGTTGGGAGTTAAATTTTCCTCTTGACTCAGCTGTGGAAACGGTCTTCATTTATCGTTTCCCAGTTTAGCTCCTGTATTAAAATTACAACAAGGCTGGGGTTTATTTTTGTCTTGTGTACATTTATCTCCTGTGTATCCTTGTGTCTATTATTAGAGCCCTGCTCCATTGCTAAATGGATTGGCCGAGTTCTTGGGGACAAAATATTGAAGCATATGACTAGTCTGCAATACCCCTCAGCCGCTCGGCTCTGCAGTATTCATAGTGCCTGGGTTTACCCAGCATTTGTCACAGCTTATTTTAAATGCTGAGGATGCAGTGGGCAGAGCCAGCAGATAGATCTTAAATGGCATATCAGTTTGTAAGTGGAAGGAGGGAGGAGGTGGACGTGGAGGGGAAGCTCCAGCTGAAAATAAATAGATAACAGTGGTGTGTGTTTGGGAAGCAGCTGAGTCGCATGGCCAGGGTACAGCCCTCTTCTTGTTTAGATGTTTTTATTTGGCCTTTTTTTTTATTTCTTGACTGACTATTTCTGTTTCAGACTGCAAATAAGGGAATGTCAAATCCTCTGGAAGAGGACTAGTGTGGTGGTTGGATGGCTATGAACTTATCTGTTCCTGAATTAAAAAACAAGCTGGACACTTTCCAGAGGTTCCAGCCATGTTTCAAAGTCCCCGTGACTGCCAGTTCTGCTGGTTGGTGACTGAACACTTGTCCTCCAGTCTCTGCCTGGCTTTTTGGCTCGCACGAGAGTAATTTGTGTTTCCGCTGGTCTTGCCTCCTGGTTCCACATCCAGTCTGAGCTAGCTGGTGTTTTTGGTCTTTCTGGGATTTTCTCTGTTTTGTAGCATAGCTATTGAGTGTCTTAACCATGTTCTTGCTTTGCTTGTAGGGTCTGTTTGTCCATATGGCCTCTTACATGTCTGAAGCTCTCTCCCAAGTCTTAGGAAGATCCTCAAGGTTCTGCACACTGTATTGTTATACCTTTCAGAGGTCTAGTTTTTGATGCTTCTAATTTTTTTTTAATTGCCTAGGCAGTGCCTTTGGCAAGGACATGGTCCAGAACTCACAGAAACAGAGAAGACTCTTACTGTTATAGCATGGCTTGGCATCAGATTCTTGATTTGGTTTTTATTCCCTTCTACCTTGTTTGTCTATAAGATGTGATGAACTACTTCCCTACTCCCATTTGTTGGGGTTTTTTTCCCTTTCTCTGCTCTCCACAGGATACACTCAGCTACTGGACTTCTTGATCCACTTGGAGAGGTGCTACCTAGTAATGCCAGCTTTTGCACAGATCCTTGAATGAGTCTTGTTTTTCCACCTCCTCCCTTCTTTGTGTTCCTCATCCAACATCCTTTGGTTCCTACGTACGTGCCACGTGCTTCCTTGTTTTGCCTGCGTTGACAGAATTTTCTGACGTCAGAGCCTGTTCCAAAGGATGCGGCTTGGCCCTTGCAAAGCTTTTTCTCTGCTGCAGGCTCCTCTAGTAGAGGCAGGTGTGCCCAGTGTGAAATTTTACCTGGGCTGGGTGTTTTTTGGAGGCTCTGGCTTGTGGAGCAGGGGGGTGGTTTAACTCTGGTCATGCAGCTGTGGGTGTAGGAGGCCTGGAGCTGCAGGGTACGATCAGCGCACAGGACTGAGTCGCCTGAAAGATATGCCAGTGTGGCCACAGAATTGCTTGGCAGCTGGGGGAGAGTTGATCAAACAAACCTGCTTCCACTAATTGTCCAGCTTTTGTATTTCTTCTCAGGATTTTTTTTTTTTTTTTAATTTCATGGACTTTAAAGCATGCGTGATTGAACAGTTTAATTAGCTGTGGGAACTGCTGGACATAACTTACTGGGATTTTCTGCAAACCATGCTGCCCTTTTCATGTTTCTGGCACAGCAGAGTTAGTGTGAGCAAGCAGGCAGGAGTGCCCAAGAACATGACCCAGGTAAGATGTTATCACCTGAGCAGAGATCAAAGTGCCTGCGTAGTTGACTGGTGTGGAGGCTGGCTGTTTGCTGGTGGGAACCAGTCCCTGACCTGGTAACCCTGCCTGGGCAGACTGCTCATGAGGATGAGGTGCACATTGGGCACATAGCTAATCTTTAGGTCATCCACCTGACACCCCAAAATGTTTCAGTGGCTGCGAAACTTGGTTACAGGAGGAATATTGGCAGTGTCGTTGAAGTTGCGTGAGCTTTGTGCAAACGTGGAGGTTTGTCACGGCCTGCCAGCACGTTTTGAGTTTGCTAACTGGTGATGTTTCAGCTTCTAATCCCGCTCCCCCTGCAGTGAATGGGTGAAGAGAGGCTCCCCATGACGCGCAGAGGCTGGCATTCAGCCCAGGTTCTCCTCCTGGTCCCTTCAGGAAAGTCATCATGTCTGGATCCCTTGCCGTGGTTGAACATGTGCTTTCCAGACCATGGGAACTACCTGAGTGGTGGTAGAGGAGCTGCGAGTGTCTGCAAGTGGCTCCTTCTCCAGGGAGAGCCGGAGAAGTGAAGACCCACCTTGGAATAAGGGAGGTTACAACAACACGGTTCTGGCTTGTGTTTCCAGCTTTATTAGCAGTGATCAAAATTGATTTTCTAATGTATTTTTCTTGTGCTCACAGTGATTTTCTATGGTCAGATCTGCCTTCTTGTTTTGTCCCTGTGCATGAATGGATTTTGTTTGGAGCTGGCTTCCATGCTGCAGAGCCTGCTTCCTCCCGACACCCCGCGCTGAACGCGCCCTGGCCGTGCAGCCTGTCCGGAGGCTGTACACCATCGAGCACACACTTAATCGGTTTGGAACTCTTAAAGGTCAAGGATATTATTGCAGAAGGTTCATTTGAAAAAAAAAAAACAAACAAACAAAACCCAACCATTCTGTAAGAGGCAATGGTGGTTATTTCCTTTAAATCCTTAGATTTGGGGTTTGAGAGGAAAACTTATTAAATGATGTCTTAAAGATGAATAAAGAAGTCAGTATTGAATGTTTTAATGTCTTACAGATGCTGTGGGGTTGCGGGGTTTTATTTTAAATTTAACAATGGGAGTTGGAGTGGTTCCAGCACTGTAAAGAATAGTCTGTTTAATTAAGGGTTTAAGCTGGAAGAGCGTGTGTAGTGTGATGCCATTTTAAAGTTTCAGCAGGGTTTTGTAGTTGTAGCTTGTTATTCCCCATCTTGCATCATACATCCGTGTGTCTGGGGTCATGGTGGGGATGGATGTTCCTTGCCCAGAGAAGGGAGATTGGTCTGTGTAAGGGTAGTAAGGTTTCTCCAGATGTTTTAGCCCTGACTATTTTCTCTTTCCTGTGACTCCTGATGCCCACCTTGAAGTGCTGTGTCTGTGCAGGCACATGCACATGGTGCGTTACACCCAGGAGGAAATACCAGCTTTGGTTTTCCCTAATAGTTTGGGTTTTTTCCAGGGTGGGGAGAGGGTGTTTTGTAGTCATGTTCTTAGATGTCATCTTGGTAATAGCAAGTTGGGATGGAGGTTGTGGGGCAAGGGACAGGAGACTGGGATCCAGTGCAGTCTGCTCAGGAAGGTATCCTGGAGGTATTTCACTGGAGTAGAGGAATATGAGATAGAGCTGTGTGGCATTCAGCTGAGCAGTGCTAAATCCCATCCCTATGGAAGTCCTTAGGTTTCTGTGGCTTGCTTGCCTGTAACTTACTGGGGCAGAACCCAGAAAACTGGCCGTTAAAAAGAAACTGAATTATTATTCTCACCTAGAGAACACAAGTGTTTCAGGGATGTGACCCTGAGTTCTCATTTGAAAAAAAACAACATCAAGAGGTTTAAGGTTGGTGTCTCTTAACTTCAGCCCGTTCTCAGCTCACAGGACTCAGGTGGATGCTCCATGCCAGGTCTGGTTTTCTCCCCCCATGTGTGGCTCTGCCTGGCTCTGTGAGAGCACAATGTGCATTTAATTATCAGCAGCAACAGCTGCTACTCTTGGCCGTCTCAGACACTTTGTAGGAACCAGCATCTGCCAGGATGTGCTGAGTCCTGTGTTGTGCTAAGTTGATTGCTTGGCTCTTTTTTTGGGTAGTTACTGTGAGAGTGAGGCTCTTCTGTGGCATCAGGAGCTGTAGCCTTGTAGCAAAGGCTGAGAAACTGTGAGCCTGACATGTAGCAAGGAACCTTTGTGGTTTACATTTAGTCTCTCCTGGTATGTTTATTCCCATAAAATAATTAATTGAACTAGAGCTCCAAGCAATGTTATCACTTTTGCACATTAGAAAATCATAATCATGCTCTGCAACTTAATGAGATTTAGAAAGAATGTTCTTTTTTTGTTTGCCTTCTGGTTTTTGAGTGTTAAAGACTCCCGTGGGTTGTGCATTCGAGCCTTTTCTGGAGATCACAGGGGCAGTGGGCTGCCTGTGTACAGAGGGCTGGCCATGGAGAGCCACCAGTGCAGAGCAGGAGCCTTTGGATTTCCCAGAGTTGTTGCCAGACATGGAGCTGCATTGTGAACGCTGGCAACACTGTTTTGAGAACTGAGCATTGAGAATGGAGCTGACTGTATTTTTGTGGTGGCCTTGGCTCTGGGTTTTTTTCAGTTTTCTCTTTATTTTCTATTGTTTTCTTTGCTTATTTGCTAACGTGCAAAATTCAGCAAATTGCAGAGGATCTCCCAGCCCTTGGGGTGAGTTTTACTCTGGGCTGCAGTGAGCCAGCACATGGCTGTGGCACTCGCTGAGCTCCTGCTCGGGGGTGTAAATGCGGCTGGGAGCTGCTGACCTTCAGGTGGGCAGGGTCTGTGCCAGGGTGTGGAGATAGTGGGGTCATCCTGAGCAGATTGTGTTGTGTAGTCAGGGTAAATACTCACTTCACATGATCTTGGGAGCTGCTGTGTGTGTGTGTTAGCTGCTCATTTCGGTAGAGTTTGGTTGAAACTCAATTGGAAGGCTCCTTAACTTCATCAGTCTTCCTACACCACTGACATTAATGATGGCTTGAGTGTCTTCTCCTCTTCTGCTGTTTCTCAGTCTTGCTGGGATGTGTTATTGCTTTTAACTCATTCAGTTGCAGAATAAGCCCAGACTGTATGGGCAGGTTGCCCTGCAGGGACACAGGGCATCTCGAGTGCAGTTGGTTCTCCAGGACAGCCCTGCATTGCTATCCCAAAAGGACAGATGAATTCTCCCAGCTCTTGGTGAGAGAGGATTTGTAAAGCATCTTGCTTGCCTGCAGCTCTGCATATCACACCTGGAGCCCCACTGGCCTGCTCACAGCTCGCCCGGGAGGGCAGTGACAGAATCACACGCCACAAGTGTTATTTTGTGGTCTGTTTTCTCTCAGGCCAAGCGAGCTGGAGGAGAACCTCGTGCACAGCTTGCTGGAGCCAACGAGCAGAGCAAACATACCTGCTGAGTAACAGACTGAAATAAACCCGGAAAAGCCCAGATGGGGTTGTGGCAGTTACTGCAGATGCTGTGTCTGTGACAAATTAACAAATCCAGTAGATGGGAAACGGTTCCTACGTGCTGTCCCTGGGAAGAGGAGCATCCCCTGCAGCACCGCCCGGTGACCCCGGACGGTTCGTCTGGGCAGTGCCATTTGGCGGGGCAGGAAGGAAACGGTTAAAGGAGGAGAGGTTGTCAAGTTGGGTTAGCCATCAGATAGCTAATATTTTAGAGGTTTTTCAGAGCTAAGCTATAAAAAGGCCGTAGCAGTATTTCAACTCGCCCATTGTCTGCTGGAAGCCAGCCAGCGTTGCCATGCCGACGAGGAATTATTACTTGCTGCCAGAGCTGGAGGAAAAGCTCATACTTTTGGCTTCAAAACAGGAGGGGTGGACTTATGTAATCCACTGTGTTTATAGGCTGAGACTGGCAGGAGCATTGAGAAATAATTACAGGCTTTCCATTTCATTTCCAGATTGGTTTTAAGGCTGTGTGGCCTCGCTTTATTTATTTATTTTGAAGTTAAGAGGGTAGCTGCTAAAGATGCAGGAGGTGATGCGGGGATGCTGCTAGGTAAGTACCCCCCACTTCCCTCCCCCGGCTGGCTGGGCGGCTTTTGTTTTGGTGGCGTTTTGTGTGGAGAACTAAACTAGGCCACAGCAGAAAGAAGTTGCTTTGAAAAACTGGGACTTGGCCCGGCGACACAGAAACAGTGTTTAACCCTGGAGGCTGAGCACACACTCCTGCGGTTGCCCGGCCGCTCGCCGGCGGAGGTGAAGTGCGAGGTTTTGTGAGCCCCTGCTGCTTTCTGAGGTGATTTTTATCCCTCCAGCCCTCCTTGGCGGGGAGCGTGTAATTTCAGGGGGAGGGTAGCAACGAGGGAAAAAGGAGAGAAAAAGTTTGGAAATTATTTTTTCCCGGACATCGCGGTCTCACGCGTTGCTCTGTCGGCTGGAGAGGGATTTGTCAGTGGGATCAAAGCAGTTTTGCTGATGTTTCGTGCTTTTGAGAGGTGAATTGCAAAGTTTAGCCTGTAATTAATGTGGGTTTGTTCGTCCCAGGAGCAGTCAGCAGATGATGCTATAATTTGGGTTTGCCTGAAAAGCAGCGTGCGGTGTGTTTTGACTTCGGCCAGGCCAGTGGGAGTTTGCAGCTGCTGTTTTGGTGCTGGCTGTCGATTCCCACAGTTATTACTGGTGAACTCTGCTGCAGAACTTTGAGTACGGGTGGTTTTGCTGGTTCTGAGTATCGTGATCCTGTAGTCCTGGGGAAGATGCTTCTGGTG
The DNA here is from genome assembly GCA_013400975.1 of Atrichornis clamosus. Classification (NCBI taxonomy): domain Eukaryota; kingdom Metazoa; phylum Chordata; class Aves; order Passeriformes; family Menuridae; genus Atrichornis; species Atrichornis clamosus. The sequence continues at coordinate 52,344 of WBMZ01007397.1, forward strand.
TGGTGGGAATCCCAGGAGAGATGGTGGGATGGGGCTTTTGCTGGACTGGAAAGTGGCAGCCGGGAGAGGGATGCTGTGGATGGGATGGTCAGGCTATCCTGGGGCACAGCTGGGATGAGCTGTTCTGCTCCTCTAGTGCTCAGTCCTACTTCAGTAAATGAGAATCTTGCAACTGTGACTTTTAAAATCTCTTTAACATTGTGTATAAAGCTCTGAAGAGTGAACGAAGTCCATTTTTGGAGGGGTTATGGAGAAGAGTGCTTTGATATGCTGCAAACTTGCTGTGGAGGTTTTCCACAGTGTATAGAAGCTGCTGTGCGCTGTGATTTTTTAAAAGTTTTCTTTCATTGCACAGTGTTCTGCTAAGGAGTTACATTCTCTGCCTTCTTGCCACTATTGTGTGGTGTGTACAGGTGAAATATCCCTACTGCTGTGCCAGACTGTTCCTGAGAGTGGACTCCAGTGTTGTCCAGCACTCATGACTCAGATACTGCATTTCTTAGGGACAGCTACAGTCCCATATGAACATGTTTGGGCCCTGTCTTGAAACACAGGGGTGCCTCCGTGGAACTGATGTACACAACAGCTTGTTGAATGCACACTGCAGAAATAAACTGCTTTTTCCACAGTTTCCCACAGTTATGGGCCTTTTCTCTGGAGAGTGGTGACATGCTTCGAGTGGGAAAATGTTCCTTGAAACAGCAGGTTTGACTGGTGTTTTCAGAGATGCATGGGTGTGTTACACAAAATAATTCAATCATTTAATGATCCATAATACTGCTCTAACTCCTACCACAGATGCTGTTGTATTCAATGCGAGTTGGATTTGTTACTGCAGGGTTTTTTGGGGTTTTTTTTCTTTTCTCTGGGATTCATGCCAAGATGAACTGTATGTTCTGTTCTTAAGAGCTATGAGTAATGTATGTGTGAATCTATAATATAAGTAATACGAGTATATAAAATGTGTGAGTGTGCAGGATCCGTGTATCCTGTGTCTGCAGAGCACCGCACACATGCTCCGTGTGCGTTCTGAAACGGGGTGTGATACATGTCTGGGCAAAATTAATGACATGCCTCGGAGTTACTGCTCGCTGCAGAGCCCTGTCTGATGGCCTCATCCCAGAGAACCGAGCTGAAATCCTGGTCGCAGCTACGGCTTGGCTGCTTAATTGCCCTTTTGGAGGAGTTACAAATTAGAGAGAGCTGGAAGTCCCTCCCTGCGCCTTAACGGAAGCCAGCCTTCAGGGAGACGAGAGGGATGCTTGCTCTGTACTCTGATGTTTTCCACGTGGTCAGTGGAGTAGTGGGGTGCTTGGGGGCCTATGCCTTGGAGCAGGGGGTACAGGGAGTGCTGGGGATCCTGCTCTGCATCACCCCAGTTAGGTGCTGCTCCAGGAGCTACTGTATAAGTGATGCACTCCAAGGCAGGCCTGCTGCCTTTAATGGGATTTTTAAAAAATTTTTTTTTTTCGGATGAATAAAATGGGCTTTCACTCATAAATTATTTTTCTTACGTGAAAAATGAGAAGGTGGCAAGTAGCCAATTTCCCCGCCTCCCTCTTCCCAGCTCCGATGAGGTCATTGCCTCTTAAAGTTTATACCACGCACTGTGAGACATGGCTGGAGGAGCAGGAAGGCAACAAATGCCTCTCTCGGAGCGGGTGGGAGTGATGACTGCCCATCCCTGAAATGTTAGTGAGCCGTAAGTGATACCTGGGCAAACAGAGTGGGGAGGGGGCCTGGTACAGCTCTCCGGGAAAATCTTGTAGGACGAAGATCCATGTGGGAGGGGAATGCCCTGGTCACTTCCTGGTCCCTGCTGTGCTCCAGGTACAAGGCACGGCAGGACCTGGGGCACTTTGGATGTGGGTCCACAGGGTGGTCCTGCTGCTCAGGGGGATGCCAGGTGGAAGGAGACTGGGCATGTGCTTTGGTGAAATGTGATCGGCAGCAGTCCTGGCATTCCTTGTCTGAGCCTGCTCTTGTGTCCATTTACTTTTCCTCGGGAATTTCCTCAGCGCTGTTTTTGCAATGGGGTTGCGAAAGTTCATGACCCAATGAAGGATCTCTCCAAGACCTTTGTGTCCCTGGTTGAGTGGCTGCCTGGAAAAGTTGTTTTGCTTTTCTCTTGAATTCCGTGCTGAGCTGTGTGTGGATTCCTGAGCTATTGTTTTGTTCTTGTCTGTCCTCCCCGCCATCCCGCAGTGGAAGTGATATGGAAACAGGAGTGCCCGGACTGTGAGGTGGTCCTTGGGGCTTGTCTACACCCTGCAGCCCAGGAGGGTGATTTGGAGAGCTGTACCCTCATCCCCACAGCCTCTGCTGGAGTGCCTGGGGACAGTGGGCTGCATTGTCTGTGATTTTCAGGTGCAGTATTGGCCTGAAACCACTATTTCATAGGTGCCATAATTAATTACTGACATGCCAGAGCTTATTTACTGCCTCGTGCCTTTGCCGTGGCTCTGGTTTTGGCTGGAGTTTGCTGCACCTTCTGGGGGTGGTCAGGGAGAGGACACTTGATGCGTCTCTGTCTCTTACTGTGTCTCAGCCCCGTTGTTGCTCGGGGAGGTGTGACGGGCTGGAGAAGCGCAGTTGGAAGTTAGGGAGGGAGGGAACTTGGGGAGGGGCCCAACATGCCACTGTGCTGTTAGGCACAAACTTAATAAAACCCTGCCTATATTAAAATTGCTGTTGCATTGCAGTCTGTCTGTTCCCTGTAGATCACTGAAGCGTCCCTTTACTTCCACCTGCTCTTGTGCTGCTGCACCCCAACGATACCTTCTGTTCACCAATTCTTTGTCTTTCTGCTTCTCCTTAGCAGCCTCGTGGATTTTTTTTTTTCCCCTGTCGACACAATACAATCACTCCTTGTTAGCCTATCTTGCTCTTTCCTCTTTCAAGGAAGGGAAGGAGCAGGGGAACCAGATCTGATAATTCCAGAGAGTAGAACTGTTCCCCTGAGCCCTTTATAAAGAAATAAAAAGGCTCTCCTTCTCTCTGCTTCTCTTTGAGTACAAGCACTTTACCCTCTTGGATTCCCTGCAGGCTCCTCATACTGCTAAAATTGAAACATCAAGATGTCTGAGGCAGCAGGAATTACCATCAGTGTTTTGACACCTGGAGGTACAATTTCTATTAGCTTTTATATAAAAACAACACCAGTTTTGCCAACAGAGTTCTTGTTAAATAATGCATGAAGACCCCACTCCTGACAGTAGGTATTTTTCTTCCACTTTCCTGGACTCTTGGATAATGGCTTAATTTTTGTGACCATTGGGGAATACGATACACACTCTCACACATGGAAATATGTGTGTGGACACACACGTGCTTAACTCCCGGGCAGAGAGTCAATTACCCCATTTGCTAATTAATGTGGAGAGATGGGGGGAAAGCAATTTGAGGTTGGTCTGTTGAGCAGGCTTGGATTGTTTTATTTTTTGGAAGCAGCAGAACACAGTCATCCTGAGAGCTTTGATGGTAAATAAGACTGCTTATGTGTGATCTGAGCGGCCCTGGGAGGGTCTGCTGGACAGGGATGAACGCAAGGGTCATCAGGAACAAAAATGGGAAACTTGTGGTTTTGCCTGGATGATGCTTGGCATAGAGCATATGCTCTGTGCTCACTTTTGGGAGAAATGAAGTGAAACAGAAGGACACAGCTTGTGGATATGACTGCTAATAGTGAGAATCAAAGTACAGTTTTGACATTTCTAACCTAATAAGTGGTGCTGCGTGTGAGAGCCTGCTTATTTTCCTTTTTCACTGTGAGATGCTTTGACAGAGGAGTAAAGTCCCATTTTGACATTTCTGTCATTTTAACTAAAGAGGGAGATTACAGTAAATTGGATTAAGTGAAAATCTTCTTCAGATGTTTGTGGTTTGGGCTGATTTATGGATAGATGTCATTTGAACGTCATTCTGCATTTTTTAAGCATCTGCTTGATGGTTGCTTTAATGCTGTTGCTGCAAATAGTCCACGCAGAGGAGGGAAGGCTGAGCAAGCAGCAGCACCCCGTGACAGAGCTAATGCTGGTGTGTGGCATGGGGACAGCAAAACACTGTCCTTCTCACGCTCCTGGACACATAGTGCCAGATCCTGTAATGGGTGCTTGATTCTCATTTGAGTTCCAGCTATTAAACTTTGTTATCTTCTGCTGAAAGTCGTTTAAAGAGGCTTTTAAAAGTATTTTTCCCACCCTGGAGAGAGATGGTTCAGCGCACACATTCCTTATCATGCACTTGGCAAATCTCGGGTTGCCTGTTGCCCCGTGACCGGCGGTGACGTGCTCGGTTGTGCTCATGCAGAGTCCCTCACTTGCCGTGTGTGTGACTTTTCCAGGAACCAAAATACTCTCCCAAGCATGTGCTGGCTCACCAACATTGGCAACGGCATGTGAAAATACTTTGTCCATGTACTGATTTTTCCAAAAGATAGTGTTGAAAGTTCTTCCATTAAACTTATAGGCTGAGACTTCTGAAATATATATGTCCTTCGTGGCTTCCTCCACCTAAGCTATTTAGAAGCTGCTGGTGCCATTTGGAAAGCTGTGTAATCTCTTGTGGGTGATGATGTAATCAGCACTGTAATCAAATCTGCCAATGATGTCATTGATGGAGTAGTCCACTGTTCCCTGGTGCAGTGATTAGTGGGATGAGAATGAAGTGTCTGTGCACGTGGTGGTGGGAAAACGGGATGTACACCCCGGGCGGTGTAGGGCAGTTGTCGGCCAGCGCCGCTGCCGGAGCTGCCTCTGCTCTGCACCGAGCAAAGGCAGCGTGTGACGGGGGCTGGGAGCAAGACTGTAAAAATTGCCTTCATTCTCTGAAGGGGTTGGATGTCTTAGGTTGAGTCTGTATTTATTTTGTCCTGGGCAGGAAGGCACTGCCCGTGTGTAAGTTACAGGTTCAGAAAGGTGCCGTCAGAAGCAGAGTGCATCAAATTCCAGCTTCTCAGGGTGAGTCTGCTGGTGATGCTTCACATCTGCTCTCTGAACCAAACCCCACTGGTTTGATTTGCAGGCTCTCAGCACTGCCAGAGTTTTCTCATGCTGCTGTTGACACCAGGGCTGTGGTGTTTTGTTTTCTGCCTCTGTGCCCACCTCGGTGCTTTGCATCACGCTTGCAGTGAAAAGATTTTGCCTTTTGCCATGTGAGCATTTTGTGCCTTGCTAGTGACTCAAAGTGCTATTCTTAAAACATTTTCTATATTATTTTTCATGATACGATTATTAGTGGAAGATCACACTACCGAGGGAAGATAAATTTGTAATCCTGCTTAATGGCTGATCTTATCCAGCTGAGTAGCTCTCATTGCATAAGGGACAGTGACCTGAAATCTTTTTAAACCATCGGACAGGATGCCTTTCCCTTCTCCACTTCACACACGTGGGTGTGATACAGACTTTAAATGGTTTAAAGTTGAACCGTTTTACTTTGAAATTTGAATAGCTGCTGATAACTAACCTTTGGGTTGGTGTGCAAAAGAGAACAGCGGTGTTGCAGGGTGTGAGTGACTTTAATGTATCAGTCTACGTGTTAAACTGCATCTCTTGCAGCCTGGTTTGCTCTTTGGGATTGCTAAACAGCATTTACAAAGGTTACCTGGCATGAATGACAGGAGGATCAAACAGAAGAGCTTGATCAAGCCCATCCCAGGCAGGTTCATGAGAGAGGCTGGGGTGGGAGCTCTGAGGGGTGGCTCTGGCACTGGGGAAGAGCTCGGCTCTGTCCCTTTCCATCATGCTCCCACTGTTGGATGACAGCAAAGAGGGTAGGTGGGTGAGCAGGAGGGGAAGAGCTGCTGCTTGTGAGCAGTGAAGAATTAAAAACATCTGCTCCAGCTGTGTGCCTCAGTGCTATTGTCTTTAACTTCTCTCAGTAAAGCAAATGAGGAACTGGCAGTGCATTACTTGGCAGGGATCTTGTCTTGCTGGAATTGAAGGGATATTTCCCTTTCTGCTCGGCTGGCCTTTCTCCTCCCATCCCTCTCAGGCACGTAGCAGCCCCAGGTTGAGCTCAGGCGAGACATTTGGTCTCTCCGAGCTGGGGAGGATTGTGGGAGGGCACTTACTAGGGATATTTTTCCCCTCCTTTCCCTGAGAAATACTATGTTAAATATCTTAGTGTCATGAGCTCCATCTCAGCATGTGAAGCTCATTCTGTCACCTCACCTGTGTGCTTCAGAACTCCTTGTCAGAGGAGGGAACACAGGCTGCTCGTGTGTGAAGCCAAAGAGCAGGGGTGGGAGTTGCTGCTCCCAAAGACTCTTCTCTTCGTGGAGAAATGCAGCTTCCTGGGTCAGACCTGGAGCGTGCGTTTCCTGAAGTCCCAGTCACTCCAAGCTAGGAGTGACTGGCACTGGATACAGCCTCTGGATGCTCAGGAGTTTTTTCCAAGCTGAGCAAGCATCCGAGCAGAGGGATGCCCTCTCTCCTCCCTGGATGCTCAGCTGTGGGGGGAAGTTCATAGCCCCTGGGCTATGGTGGCTGGTGACACTCAGGTTTGCAGCCTGCGAAGTGAGCGAGTGAGGGTCGCCAGCCGCGCTTGCAGCAGCTGGGAAGTGTTGGCAGCACTCTGAAAGAGGTGCTCCTTCATTTACCAAAGGTGATATCCTGGTGACTGGCAGTGGCAAAGGAAGAAGAGGGGTTTTTTCTCTCTGGTGTGGGTGAATCAGTGCTGTCGGTGATGGATTCTCACTGCGACAGGCTCTAAATGGGAACTCCCAGGGGAAATTAGCCTGCAGCTTTTGCCTTTATTAAATATTCTCCACTGCCATCCCAAAGGACCACTTTTTAGTGCTCCACAATGTTTCATCTGTATTTTTAACATCACCTACATGGAATGTGACAATATATGGTCTATATTTACATAAAGCCTATGTACAAATAGTTAAGAAGTGATAGGTAGCACGTTCTGTTCTTCAGGTCTGTAACATGATGGGGTCGGACACATAGGTGTGAGAATCTCAGCTGGAGATATTGCAGATTATTACAAAGTCCGATAGCTTACTTAGAGTTATGGCTTATAGTGATTGATTTAGCCATTTATTCAAACACCTATTTAATGATTGATTAAGCCTTTATAAACTATTTGTAACTTTTAAAGTGGGACCTGATGTATGGTAGCTCCATTAGCATCTAGCTAATAAAATACACTGTGGACCTGTAATGCCGATTAAGTTGACAGAAATGATATTTTAGGCCTTTCATGTGTTGAAGTATTAAGTACCTTGTTACAGGTTGTTCTTGGTGTGTTTGAAGGCACAGAAGTACAGGCTGCTGCCTTGCTTCTGCCCGGTGCCTTTGGACACTGTCTGTGGGAGCAGCTTTGAGAGAGCTCTTGGCTGACTTGGAGCAGAGCCCTGGTGATGCCGGTGACTATTCGTGCACGTCCCAGCTGATCTGGCTTCCTGCTAGAGCAGGTGGGCCCTGCACTCTCCCCTGCAGCCCTGTGTGATCTAGGCTGAGGGAACGAGAAGTTGTAAAGGGAAGAGGATGGTTTGCTTGGAGGCATGGGATGCCAAGCAGGAATTTAGTTGAATTGGCTGGGGTGAAGTGGGAGGGAGGGAAGGTTGCTTTGAAAAGGAAGAGGTGCAGGTTAAGCTCTGCATCCTGCTCTGTATCAAGAAGTGTGCTGTCTTTGAGTTTTTCTAGGATCTTAGAATGGGTGGGTTTGAAAGGAGCTTAAAGATCATCTAGTTCCAGCCCCCTGCCCCCCACACCTTCCACTAGATCAGGTTGCTCAACCCCCCATTCAGCCTGGCCTTACCTTTATTTAACCAAATACCAGAGCCTAGAGGTAAATTCTGTACACAAGATTATAGAGGACTTTTTTTTTTTTTTAATCTGATTTCTTTGTCCATGTATAAAAGCATTTATTTCCATGAACTGCTCAACTTTCCATTTGCTTGAGCTGTACGGAGCTGGCAGCTGGGATGAGCTGTGTAATGGGATATCTGAATCGCAGCACCAAACCAGCTCCAGTTGAAGCAGGCCTGATTTAAAAGCAAATTCACTCAAACCAGTACAAACTTCTGCTCAGCGAAATTAAAACTGCTTTGTTTCTGAGTGATGGCACTTCTGCTCAGGTGAGTAACTGCTGCTGAGGGAACCTCACGTGGACAGTGAGACCTCTCAAGTGCAGGTTGAGCGCTGTACATCCCTGATGCTCTGCCCTTCTCGTGAGGCTGTAGGAAGTAGGTAAAATTTGGCAAGGGCAGACTTTTCATCTGTCCCCACTCCTGCCTAGCAGGTGACCTGCTGCTGACATGGTTAAATGATCCTGGTGACTGTCTGTTTGGGTGGTAATGGCTGTGTGTTTCCTTGGCAGTGTGAGTTTGTAGGACTTGGAAATGTTGTGGCAAGGCTGATGATGTAAATGAGCACGTGGGGACGTGGGAATGGTCCTGCCCTGTGGGTGGCTGATGTAAAAACAAAACCGGGAAACCTTTTCCAGGCTTGGGCTGGGGGAGCAGGGAGGTGGTTTTGGGGAAGGCTGCTATTAATATTTCTCTTTCCATGTTGTTAAACAGTTCAGCATTCATTTCCTTACCTCTGGCATCTGTCTGCAATATTTGTGTGTTTGTTTCTGGAGAGTTCCTACTCCTGCACCCAGCCATGCTGTAGGAAACACAGGGAGAAGGGGTTGGCTCCGGGGGCCTGAGCCTGTTGTTCTGTTCCCAGCCAGCTGTTCTGCAGCTGTTTTCAGGGCAGAGACCACAGTGATTTGAACTGAGGGGCTTTCCCAGAGTTTACCCCTATGCTGGGCAGGAGGTGACAGGAGATGGTGGTGCCCTGCCTGCCACCCTGCCTGTGGCTCTCTCCAAGGGAATGTGTGTGGGTGTTGTGTTTGAGTGCCAGGTGCTTCTCTGGGACATTGTGATAAGGGAAAGAAAATGAAGGTTTGTTTACCCTGTCTGACTGCTCAAATATTTTCTTTACTTGATTTTTCTCTGTCTGTAAAGTTTATCACTTTAACCCACGGATAAGAAACTGTGGGGGATACTAATGAATTGCGAGAGGGGAAACAGTGAATTCCCCTTTGGGTAAGAGTTTACTGTTCAAGTCTTGACCTTGTTAAAACTTGTTAACTCAATAAAAGTTTGAGTATTTAAAGACAAGTGACTTCTTCCTGCCTTGAGGGGCGTAATTAAGCCATTCCACACCCCTTAAACCAGAGTTGTGGGAGGAGGACTAAGGAGCTCCCTATCCTGCCTGCCTGAGTCAGTCAACAACCTTCCACATGGGTCATCTCCATCCTGCTAGGCAGCACCGCTGAGCTGCATGGAGCTACTGCAGGGAGGCTCTGGAAGTGCTGGCAGAGTCTGGCAGTGATTGCATAGGAAACCTGCTATTTCCCAACTGATGGGAGGATGACATTGCTCCTTTTGAAAGCCGGGCAGTTCTTGCATCGGTTGAAATTGTGGTCAAGTGTTTTCTATTAAAGCAAACTGAATTTCCTGGGTAAAGCATGCAACAGAGCTTCATGGGGCAGGAGGGGTGGTGTGCTGTGTTCATCCATAAAAATTCCTGTACAACTTAAAAACTGGAGAGCTATTCCAGTTACAGAATCTCGCTGTATTTCCAGTTTGAAGTGGCATGTTTGTGCCTACGGAGTTGTAATCGGTACCCACTGGTGTGAATTCTTCTGGAGTTGTTGCAGCTCCAAAGATGGACAAAAAAGGACTTTCCCACGCAAGAGAGCCCCAGGAGCACACACACACTGACCAGCTGTGCAGAGGAGTAATCCCTGATGTAACTGCTTTACACCTGGAGTGCTGTTACTGCCTCTTGGCTATTTAAAAAACATTGGGCTTCATTTAAAATTTTTTTTTCCTGAACTCTTCACTTCCGCGCTGTCTTCTCCCTGGGAGAGTGTGTTTCCCAGTGCCTTTCCCACAGTAAGATTCTCTGTGAGGGCAGGGTCTGTGATTGTCAGAAGGTTGGGTGAAGTGTGAAGAGCAGGCGGGGATGGCTTGGTTGGATTTGTGTTCCCTGGGTGTGCTTGGGGGGTTTGTAGGAGCAGTGGGAAGTGCCGTGTGCTGTGGCACCACAGCTATTTTCAGTGAAATCCACCATCATTGGCTACTCCCAATAAAGTACCAGGGCTGGTAAGGGCAGTTGTTTCATGAGCAGCTCAGCTGCCCAAGCAGAAGTGATGGGGATCTGGGGACAATAATCATCTTAGCTATCCCTATGTGAGCTGCCCTGTTTCAGCTTGATACCACGGGAAGCTCATTGCCTTAGCAGAGGCAGTTTCAGATGCTGTGTCTTTTCTTGCTGTGGGTAATGAGCATTCATCTTAGTTTAAATCTTCAAGGTTATAAGCTCAATGCATGAAGGTACTGGGAAGCATCCTTAAGCACCTCCCAGATGGACTCTGGAACGATTATTATGCTGTAATTTGTTTCTATAGCTCCACAAAAGCAGTATTTGACCTTGGGACTATGGCTCTCCAATTTCCTCTGCTGGTATTCACAGTGCTCTTGTCCAGACCAGTTTGGTCCAAGTTCAGTGACTCGGAGATAGAGCTGCTGTTTGCCCAGGAGCTGTGCTGCTCAGCTGAGGAGGATTGCTTTGTGTCAGACATTTCCCTCATGGTTTTCTTCGTTTCTGTTACATGGCTGAAAGGTTGGAGGGTGAGGAGCCCTCTGAAACCTGGGCCCCAGGACAGGTGCAGGGGCACAGGAGGTATCTACTTGTGTCTGCACAGTGGCAGCAGCAAATTGGGCCAATGACTCATCGTGGGAATAGCTTGATACTGGCAGCTGAGGGAGTTTTTTTGAAGTAGTTATTAATTATTATTACTAAATAGCTTTGAGTTCAGCAGTTGCTAACAGGATGGACTGATAGCCCAGGGACTGGGCATTTTGCCAGCAAAAGAGGCAAAACTTTTCCCCTCCCTCCCATATGACAGGGCAGAGAGGCCAGAGTCTTCTGACCCTGTCTTGTTGGCACTCATTCCTTCTCCATGGAAGAGCAGACCCTTCAAGATGTCTCGTCTGTGTAGCATGAATTTCAGTCACCTTTCAAGGACTCATGCAAACTAGTCCACAGACTCCCAGAAGCCTGTAAATGACAGGCTGAAAGCCATTGCTCCGAGCCCAGGAGAGGCAAATGACCAAGGGTACGACCAGGCTGCAGTTGGAGAAATGTCCTGACCAGCAAGGCAGGACTCCTGGTCTGCTGGGGAGTGACTGACGGCTTTGGACAGCTTGTTGTCAGCAGGACTGAGCTTGGCAGGGAAGCACTGAAATCCCGTTTGCCCACTTGCGCGAGTTCAGTTATTAAACACATCAGGAATCCCCATCTGTTTTGTGAGCCTGTCTGTAGAAACATAACCCAAAGCCTGGCTCCTGCAAAGTGCCATTTGCCTTGGAGTGAAGCTGGAGGGAGCTGGAGCTGTGCAAGCTTCTCCTGCTTTTCAGGGTAAGACTCCCCTGTGGATTCAGAAAGGGTTTGCTGCAGTCCAGGCCTCTTGCTGCAGTGGGCTGTGGTTTGTGTATGGGGTGTTTGTAAACGGGATGGAGGAGGTGGAGGTGATGTTCTCCTTCTCCCCTTCCCTCATTGCAAATTGTCCACATTGTATGCAAACATTGGAACTTTCTGGTGCCTCTAGAGAGACTTTGACTTTCTGTCTAGAAGCTATTAATTACCTAGACAAGGAAAGCAGAACATACCCAATTAATGGCTCCTACCGCTTAGATCTGTCTCTCCGACTGATGTGCTGTGAACTAATGAACAGCTCCTTTTGCTGGGCCACCAGTGAGCCAGAACTTCTCATCCGTGTTCCTGGGGAGAAATGAAAGCAGCAGCCATGTGCAGGAACAAATAGCTGGAATTCAGTTATTAACCTGGGCTGAAAATTGACTCTGTCTGCTAGTAATTACCTGGAGGATGTTAGAAGGAAGGCCTAGGGGAGGCTTCAGAGCTGGTATTTGACAGACCATCACAAGTGACTGAGGTAGCATTGCTTCAGTTCCCATGTGGAGTTTGGGGTGCAGTGATGTGCTGGGTACGTGCAGCAACCGCAGCGAAAACCTGGAGTGAAATGGGTTAGTTTAAAACAGCTCTGCTCCCAAATGACTCCCTCCTTTAGTGATATTTCATGGCACAGCTGCATAGCATCTCATATATTTTTGAGTACCTTAGTTTACAGGTCATTTAATTTATTTGCAGGCTTCGTTTCGGTTCCCTAGGGTAATTGTGTTCCTTTGCACGTGTCTTCCTAGGGAGGCATTAAATTGTGCAGTTTGTCATAATAGTTCAGCTTTTATGCTGGCAGTTGGTGCTCTTCAAAGATCCTCAAGTGAAGTTTAGACTCCTGAATCATTAGAGGATCATGAAAGAAAAGGAATAATTTAGAAGGCAAAGATGTTTTGTCGCCTTTGAAAATTGGAAACGTGCGAAAGGAGAAAATGTTTAGCGGTACAATCCACCTCAAAGAACTTATCTTAGGAACTCCAGAAAATGAATTTCCCTTCTTTATTCAGGATGTAAATAACCGAAAATGTCACTCCTGAGCTGAGTAATTTGTTCAACAAAAGGATCTGGAGGAGATGACTCCCCTTGCTTTCATGAACGTGCCCAAGACATCAGAGGACCTGTCTCTTTAGCAACATGAACTGAAGGGTTTGAAAATCAAATGAGCAGCATGTTCTGTGCAAAATATATAAATAAATCTCTCAGGTGCTTTGTAATCTGCCTTGCATTTTAAAAGCCTTGTTTATCTGGGTAGTCTGGGCTTTAGGTTAGCCCCTGGGAGCAGCAAGTGGACGCACTGGTGATGTGTTGTTACAGCGAGGGTTGTTAATGTGCTGTTTAATGTACTTGGGAGTGTGGCTGAAATAGCCACATGGTTACTGTATCATTGTCGGCAAGGAATTGCGTGGGGTTTTTTGATTTAAAGTTGCTGGTGTGTGTTTATTCAACTGAGATTAGAACTGCATAACAGTTACAGTCTTTAAGTCCATGTTTAATGTAGGAGGGGGATAGCTGAAGTGGGAAAAATGTTGTTATGGTGTGAGCAGGGAAGAGACTGAGGAGAAATGTGATCTGGGAGTGGGGAGAGAAGGAGCTTTGCCCTGGAACAGGCTGTCTGCACTTGCACCATGGTTAAAGTCGCCTGGATCCCATCCCAGGTGGATGTGGCAGCACAGGGTGAATATTGCAGCATTCCAGGCAGCCAGACAGGGGGTGGGCCAGAAGAGGAGGAGGGTTTGTTTTGTTCCTTTGCGCAGCCCATCTTGCCCTAGCAGATGTGCTTTTTAGTTTGAGCTCCTGCGTTTCTGTATTTGGAGCTCTGGGATGGGCTTCCACCACAAAATGGGGCATTTTCAGCACTTTTTCATCCCTGTGGTTTTATCGTTCAGCTCTGTTTGTTTGCTTTTGCTGTCCTGGTTTTCTTATCTGTCTCCTTTTTGGCTGCCTAATCTGTGCTATGGCATCTGATTGTCACTCTTTTCCTTTCCTCCTCCAGTCCCCTGCCCTGTTTCCCTTTGCAGTCCCAGTGCCCGAATGGTTTCATGTTTGGTTTTTTTTTTTTAATTTCCTCTCCAGGCATTTCCATTTGTCTTTGCAGATCATCTTCAACAAAGGCCTTGCATGGTCTAATTTGTTTTCTATTTCCAGCCTAGACTTAAAATAACTCCTTTGTTCCATGAATGGCCTGTGCATGGATCCAAATCCCACCTCCCCCTTTTTTTTTAGTGTGGGTTTCTGTTTCGCTGTTCCTTGTCACTATCTTTAATTACTTGAAGTGTCCCTTTTGGGCATTTAGGCTGCAGCTGCCAGTCAGTAGCTGTGGGTCGTGTGTGGCCCTGTGTGTGCCGGCTCTCTCCGCTTCCCGGCGGAGCAGCATGGGAATGGGTTTGCAGGGCTGTGGGCGCCCTGGCACGGGAGCAACGATGCTGTTGCATAACAGGAGCAGCTCTGCCATCGTGTCCCTGCTGACAGGCTCACTGTCCAAAAAGCCGTGGGTTGTCTGAGTAGTTTTGCAGTCTTGAACCGCAAAATCAGGGCGTGCTTATGTTTTTTAAGTTGATTAGAAGAGGGAAATCCGACAATGGGAGTAGGGAAACTTAAGGAAAAGAGGCACATTGTGGCAGGATAGGAAAAGCAAGGACTCAGACCAGCCGTGTTGATGCTGACCTGAGGCTGAAGCCGTGGCCAGGCTGGCACTTGGTGTGTGTCTTGTGCATTTTGATAAGACGATGTCCCTGCAGCTGGGGAGTGACGGCCGAGTGCTCCTGCAAAGAGAAATGGGTCAGTCTTGTTCATTTAAGCACATACATGTCCCTCTGGGAGCCGTCACAAGGTCGCTTGCAGCCCCTTTGCCGAGGGCTTAGACGTACTGAAAGTGTGTGAAATGCACTGCAAGTGCTCCCCGGACAAGGGGTGGGTGTGCAGATGTCTCATCGGCTCGCGGGGAATCAGATTCTCCTGCTGTGGGTTGGGGTCTGAGCGAGGGCTGTCAGGGGCAGGAATAGCAGAGCACGCTCAGCATGTCCTTTCCAGAAGCATCAGGCCGGTGTGGTGCCGCTGCCGGGAGCGGCTGGTCTGGCAAACCTGCTTTTTGAAACACGACTGGGAATGGGGCTGGCAAAATCCATCCTCTGACCTTGCTCCATGCCACCGCAGTGCCAAGATCTGTACACAAATGCTGGCAAAGGTTATCTTGAGGCAGAGCTAAACATGGGTCCCGTGCCCAAAATAGCTTGGAAAGATTGAAGAGGAGAAATACAAGTGGCAAATCCTGCTTTGCAGCTTTGGGCAGTGATAGGAGCAGGGCAGAGCAGTCATCTTTCATCAGCGATTGGAACCGGTTCTGTGTGGAGCCATGCCTTGGTGGGAGAGCTGTTGCAGCCTGATTGCAGCTAGTAGATAGCAAAGCTGGATGAGAGACTTCAGCTCCTGAGCTTCTGTCATCCCCTCCATGGCCTTAGGGACCACTTGTACCTTCTTACAAGGGCAACACCCTGCTCTGAGCAACTCTGTCATGGTGCTGCGAGGCCCCTTCTCCCCCAGATCTGCTGCCGTAATTGCTTGTGCATCCGCACCGTTGGTCAGGCAAGGAAAAAAATCTAGTTCAGAAGTCATCTGGACAGAAGAGGGAGGAGGGCTCTGCCAGTGGGTGAGCTGGGGAATGGGACAAGGGCTGTTTTGGGTACTGCTGTTGGAGGGAGAGCTGAGGAACCGCAGGGTCTGACTGTCATGTGCTGAGTGCTGCCAGTCTGGCTTGGCTTCTGTACTCCTCCAAAGCAAGAAAAATGTTTTAGGATCACACACAGGTACAATCCTTGATCCCTGGGGTTGAAATAACCTCTCCTCCATGCCACAGAGCTCAGGATGTGCCTGATCTTTCTTGTTGACCCTGTGCTGCAATGTTAATGTAAAACCTCTGTGCTCTGCTGTGATTGAACTGTGGATTCCTGGGCTACAGACACTGACATTGTCATCTTTGTTGTTCTGAATAGAGCCCTAAATTTATGGCAGACGGCCTGCTTTCCTCTTGAAAGGACTTCATAGATACAGTACATACAAATATTTGTGTATAATGTCAACTGTCTTCCAAGAAAATTTCATGCACATATTGATTAGACAAATCCATTAACATTGCATTGTGGTGCATTTCTTAGGAGCACCTCTCTACCCATTTTCATCGCATCTTAATTATTTCTGCTTCCACTAGTCCTTTAAAGTCAGAGTGAGTAAATCTCCGAGCTGCTTTTCAGGTCTGGTTTTGATCTAGAGCTGCATGTCAGTGGGGTGGCAGCTGACGGGCAGTACACTCTTCTGTGCCACACACAGGGGTGCGCTGGGGTTTTTTAGGCATCATGGTTGGTTGGACTCCTGGAGATGGATGTTAGAGCTCAGTATTAATTAAGCATCATTAACAAAGGTCTCCTTAACTTTTATTTCAAAATAAGGGAGTTGACTGGAGGATATATACCTTTTATTTCTTGTTTGGGGAGGAAAATTGTCGTGTATTTAGCATTTGATTAAAGATGACTTTGTTGTTTTTTCCAAAAACTGCATCATTTAATGTAATTAAATATGAGCTTTGTTGTCAATACTCTTCAGTTAAATGCACTGGTGAGTGCCAACAGCGTTTCTCTTATTTGCCTTGTCTGCATGGTGTGGTGGTGCTAGGTTTTGCCTTTTAATAAGGTCTTTTGCAGTCATTTTGTGGGCTGCCTCCTAACGTCTTCTGTAGACCATCCATGGTCTGTAGACCACAAGTTGAGTAACATTACTCTGGACTTAAGAAACAAAATATTCTGTTAATCTTATTTCAGCATGTCCTTGCTTTAAAAAAAAAAAAAAAAAAAAGGTGTATTTTGAACTCGAGCCATGTGTTTTCATTGGGATCTTTAAAACTCCTCTGAGAACAGATGAACTGGTATTTTCTGTGAGCTGGGAGTGTCTTGTTGTTCTCACCTTTCAGATAGATGAACTAAGGCACTGGGTAATTACAGCAACTGGCCCACATTTGTATTGTGTCAGTGAAGCCAGGGCCCTCGCCTGGAAATCCCGCTCTCCCTCAGGAGTCTGGAACCGACTGGGAAGGTTGGCTCTAACTTTGAAGAGCAACAAGTGCGTTGCGTGACGTTAATTAAATTTTTTTGCAACTGGATTTAATTGCAAACCCTTATTTTAGATCTGTAGGGTTTTAGCATGGTCCTGCCTGTTATCAGTGTGTGCTTGGGAGCTGTGCTGTGGTCCCGGAGCTGCACAGCCCTGTGTCCAAGTGCTGTTGGCTGGGAATCTGTAGATCACTGCAGAGTGTCGTGGGCTTGTCCGTGCCCATCTTTTGGGCTGGATGTGACTGTGCTTGGCCCGCTGCTGTGCACCCCATTAGCACAGGCTGTGCCCGAGCTGGGGGACCCTGCTGGGAGCTGGCAGGCGCTGGGGCAGCCGGGCCTGTGGGCAGAGCTCCCCGGCATGTGGGCCAGCCTGCAGAAACTTGCAGTGGCTTGCAGCATGCTTTCCTGGTGTGAATGGGGACAACAGGCGATGGGGAAACAATTTTAGACGGTAAATACCATGTGAAGAGGAGAAACAGGAGAGCAGGGTGGTATCAGGGGAATTTCGAAGGCTTCAGCAGTGGGAAATAAACAGGTACAGGAGGTTCCATAGGCTCTCACCTTGCCCACAGGTTCATGTTGTAGCCCTGATTCTGGTTTTGGTGGTAACCTCCAGCTTTCTCCTGTTCCTAATCAGAGACCATAAATCTCCTGGTACCTAGTGCTGTAATGGCTAATGCAGGTCTGCGGGTAAAACAGCCTCGGATGGAGACTCCAACTGGGGGGGAAATACCTTTCCTGTGAGACAATGTCTGTTCCTCATCAAAATCAGTTGAGAAAGTAGGAACCAAGCAGTTGATTTTAAAGATTTAAAGAGCCTGACTGCACTCTCTCTCTTATTTCCATTAATCTGTTCCTATTGTTCGTGTTCCTCTCTTAAAAATAATTAATAAAGGGTTGTGGAGGAGGAGGCAGCCAGTGTCTTTTCCTGGGAATAGGTGGCCTAGCAGTGCCCCAGCTGCGCCCAGATCTAAAGGGCACCAGTACATCCCCAGCAAGATGTTGTGCTCCCACTTTACTCCCCAGTGGGAGCACCCATAGCCTTTTTGCCAGCACGTCATGGATCCTGCTCCCCTGAGTGGTGCTGGACTGGGCACACGGAGTGTAAAAATGGGATCTGAGGTGTGATCTGAGGCATCCGTGGAGCTGCCCCAGTACTTTGGTTCCAGCCCACAGTCCTGCAGTGGAAACATCCAGGGCCTCGGGCTTACACCGAGTCCTTGCTGGTGACCTGCTGTTTGCAGATGTGGAAGTGCATAGACAATGCTTTCTGCCTGATTGCAAGGACCATGTGATTTCTACTCCTGTCTTTCCAGAACTTCTAACAAGAAGACTCATTAGAGGCAGAGGTGGTTTGCTGCCCCTGTTGAGGAAAAATCCCTTTGTGTTTGGCTAGTGTGTGATTAACGCAGGGCACGGCTCACAGACACCGTGCCTTGGCACAGGACACTTTTGTTGGCCCCTGTATTTTCATCCTGTGTCTGTATTCCTCTAGGAGACAGTTACCTTCTTTTTAGTTGCGCAGACAGAGGCAAAAAAGCTTTTAAACTGTTTTAGAGCATGATACCATGTGGCTTTGCACCTGGTGCTGTGTTTTAAGCCGAACTGCTGATCTGAAGAGTTAAAAAAAAAAAAATGATCCCATTTCTTTTACTGTAGACAGCTACCTCAGCATGGTCAGGTCTACCTGCTGTGCTTCCAGGGAAGCCTTGGCTTGCTGAAAGCTGCCAGGGGCTCTGGGCCCTCCAACTTGGAGTGTGTGTATTTACATGTGCTAATTAACTCCTAGGTGGCCATAAGCCAAGATGTCCGAGTTCGAATCCGTTAGAATCCGTTATTAGGAAAGTACCTTAAATTACTGCAAATCCTGCTGAACTTTTGAAGCCCTCGAGAGCCCCGTGCACGTGTCCTTGGCAGCTGCAGGGAGGGTTTGCCCCTAGGGAAGCACATGGGCTGCAGGAGTGCTGGGAGGGTGCTGGTGTGTCCCTGGAGGGTGAGCACAGCGGGTGTTGAACCACGTGCTCCTGGCACAGCCCCCAGCTTTGGGATGGGATTCGGTGATCAAAATCCCATCGAGTCGGAAGCACAAGGGGAAGTGGGACAGTCATACTGGAAGTATAAATACGTGTCTTTTGGGTGCCTCTGAATTCCCCCGCGTGCGCAGGGGCTTTCCTGCCCGCGGTGGATTGCACTGAGCACGCCAAGCTCTTGCACAGGGAGGCTGTCTCGTCTGGGATGAGGGTCGGGCTGCTCCCAGGCTACCAGTCCTTCCCTGGGATGGCAGGTAAGGTGCCCTGGGGCTCGGCAGGTATGTGTGGGTTCAGGACTGGGGGGAATCTCAGCTCTTGTGCAGGGAGAGAGCTGAAAGCAGGAGGGACCTGATTGTCCCTCAGCTCCCTGCCTTGAGAGCTAAACCCTGCCATGCCTTTTTCCGTATGTCACTTGGCAAAATACCTTTTCCCAGAGAGATTCAGCTGACTCTCACCAGGAGCGTGGTGATGTCTTTGTGTGTCTGTCATCCTTAGGCTTCACGGGGATTTGCTGAAAATGTTACTTTTGTAAAATCTGACCTCTGTTTGAGAGGGCCTCCCTGGGCTGCTTTCCACTGGTCGCTTGTCGTGCCTGGGCTGCCAGGGACAGTTGCCCTGGTTTGGTTTATTTCTGGCTGCGAGCGGTGCGTCGATGCCGGCAAACCAGCGAGGCAGCTCCGTGCCTGCCTGCTGCAGATAGCAAGGGGTTTATCAGCACAGGCTGATCTGTGGTCTCACAGGAGGGAAAAGAAGTAGAAAAAGAAAAGCTTCCTCTTTCTTTTTTCTTTTTTCCCCCCCCTTTCCCACCCCCTTTCTGGTTTTTGTACACGCCAACTGCTGTTTCAGTTGAAGTTGCGTTGGCTGGGGCTGGCTGCGCTCCCCGTGCACAGAGACCACAAGTGTGGGGAGAGGCTGCCGGGAGCTCGTGGCGCTGGAGGTTTCCTCTGCTGCTCCCAGTGTGCTGATGAAAAGGTTTTGATACTGCCAAAAACCTTACACAAACCTATACGTAATGTGTACCTGCACTGGGGTGGAGGCGTGCGAGTGTGCACAGTGTTGGGTGGGATGGAGAGAATGAGTCCCAGGGAGCTTGGGCTCCCCCTGTTTGGGATCAGTGCTGGTAACATTCCCTGCCCCAGGCAGCAGTGGGAATTTATGCTTTGTATAACTAGCTGTTAATATGGGAATAATAGTTAATGCATCTCACACACTGACAGCAATGAAGGGCAGCATTTAGACCTTTGTTGCTTTTTAATTGTAGTCCAGACAAAACCCAGGAGGCTTAAAATCATCACCAAGCAAACTACGTGAAGTACCTATAAAAATCAGTAACTTGTAAATCTCCCCTTGGGGCATCCTCCTGCTTTGTTGGTTTTTCTGATTTTGTTGCAGCTGTAAAAGGAATTGCAACTGGTGGTACAGGAGTGAACATGTGGGTGACGGGTGTTTGTGAAAATACCTTCAGGGCCGTGGTGCCTTCTCCGGCTCCTGTCCCTATCAGACAGGCTGATCCAGGAGTCACTGGAGGTGTGTGACACGCTTTAGTCCTGGGTTTAGTGTAGCTCATGGATGGACACGGCTGCAGGGAAGGTCAGTGCCTGGTGTCTCTCCTGGCATTAGATCAGGGCTTACCTCAGAGGGCTGCAAAAGTGACCACAGCCTTGAAAGGAGGGCACTGACATGTGAGAGTGTGGATGTGGAAAGGGATGGGCTGGGGAGGGACTTTGTGCCTTTGGGCCTTGTGTTGAAATGCTAAAACTCTAGATAGTGTTTTTGGAAACTGAGTCACCTGCAAAAAAATACCCATCTCAAAGAGACTTGGAGACAGACAGAGATCAACAGGAGCTAAATAAATTGTTGACAATTTGGCTTCTTTGTCCTAGTGGTGCTGGGTGAAGCCTTTCCAGGAAGATTGGGTGGGATGGATTTGGGAACATCTTTGGACTTCCCTGTGATAGGAATAACCTACAGAAAAAACTTGGTAGTGGGGTTTGCCAAGTGGAAAACGAGGCTGCTGGGGAATCGTGAGGGCAGTGAGGTTTTGGTGGTCGCCCAAGGCCTGATGTTCGGGTGTCTCACGGCACTGCGGTTGACTGAATTCTAACCTGCTGCTTTCCTGTCTCCTTCCAGCTATTGCGTGACGTGGGAAGCACACACACGATGAAGAGGAGCTCTCGGCTCTCCTAATCCGTTGTTGGTGATTTGGAAGCAGCGCCCGCCGCGCCTGCTCTTTCGCCATGTCTGGCTCGGCGCAGCCCGTGACGCAGAGCTGGCGCGCTGCCGAGCCGCGCTACCCCCCGCACGCCATGTCCTACCCGGTTCAGATTGCCCGACCACATGCGGTAAGGCCGAGGCTTTCCTTCCCTACCCACTCGCGGGGTGGGAGCCGCGTGGGCGTCCCCGTTGCTGGGGCAGTGGTTCAGCTGCGCCGGTCTCGGATGTGGCTGTTACAGAGAAATCAGGCCGTTTCCGTGCCTGTGGTACGGGATTTCATTGTTCCTCTCTCGTGGGATCCTCTTTTGTTTCTCCATATGGTGCTTTCAGTTTTTCTCTGCCTTTCCAGCCTTTTCCTGGCACTTGCTGTGGCGGTGCTCATGGGCTCTGGCTCGTCACTTCTGAGCACCCATTTGTGTCCATTTGTCCTCCTGGCAAGAGCATCCTTGGTTGGGTGCGGCGTCCAACCTGGGGGCAGAGAGGAGTGGAGCAGGAGCAGGAGTGGTCTCCAGGTCTCTTTGGCATGGCATTTCTATGGCACTGAATCTCAAGGGAATGGCCGTCCCTTCCTGTGCATGGGCTCAGCGCTTCCCGGGAGCCCAGTGCTTGCTCCTCACACCCACAGGAGAGCTCTCCTGCTTCCCAGGCAAACTGCTGAGAGTGAACCTGCCACGTGACCTTTGTTCAGGAGACCTGCCTCTCTTTATGTGGCACTCCTGGGGAGCAAGAAGATAACTGAGCTGCTGAGCTTGCCATTTTATCCTTCCTCAATTTTTCTCCCTCCTGCTCTTGACCCGTAGTCTTTTCTCTTCTTGGATCAAGGCATAAGCTGGGCATGTTTGGGGTTTTCTTGGCTGTGTTTTGTTGAATGTAGCAGAACTTGCAGAGGTTAATTCACCTGAATCCAGCCTCTCCCTTCTGTGCCATCTCACTCACGTCTGTGTTTGCTTATCCCGGATAGGTGAATGTATTCAGTTTAAGCCCTTAACGGAAGAAACTCTCCTTAGTGGAACAGCTTTAGTCAGCTCAGACTGCTTAAAGGAATCTTATTAGGGGCTGGAGTGTGGCTCACACTTGCAAGGGTCTTTGGAGCTGCTTCTTGGTGGGTCACAGTGAGGTGGCCACAGCCAGGAAGGTGCCTGTAACACGAGTCAGCGAGGAGGCATTCTCTGGGGGTTACGTTTGACAGTGGCAGCTACTGAATGGTCAAATGCAGTCTGTGCTGGTTTTAGAGTTTGACTTGAGAGCCTGGAAACCCATAAAGTGTCACTGACGGGCTGAAATTCCCTCATTTGCCTTCTTTGCCTGGCCTGAGCAGAGTGGCACAGGGAGCAGAGCCGGAGATTGGAAAGGCTTTGAAATAGAAACGTTAAGGAGGGCGCGGGACGAGCTCTTGGCTGCGTTTGCTGGCTCATCTACGTCGCTTGGGGCCTGCGTGCTGCTGCACAAAGAAGCTTTTCATCCCGGGTATGAGACACGCTGACCTGGTTCAATTTATGGGAGTTTTGCTTCCATCGGTGCGAGCGTGTTTGTTTGGGGGCTGGAACAGAACCAAGAGCATTTGTCTCAAAAAGAAAATCCAGTTCTTTTTTAATCAGAAACCCGAGCAGGAGGATGTGACCAGGTGAGCACGATCTGCAGTAGTTGCAAGACTGTGGTTTAAAAGCAAACCAAAGGAACCTCAATCCACAGTGTGGGGACCGATTTTAAAAGAGTGTGAGAGGCTTCTGGCCTTGGGGTGCTGAGCCCTGGTCTCCTGTAAAATCCCAACTGCTTCCCCTTGGTGCTGCAAGAGCAGGATGAGCTGAGCGAGGCAGTTGTTTGCAGTGGGCTGGAGCTGGGGGTTTCTGCAGCCTGCAGTGAACATTGCTTTTATTCTATTGTATTAATGTTGGAAGAAGTTGCTGGCATTTGCTTCTAGAAGCTATTTTTACAGCCGCATGTAATCACCCGAAGTTATGTGATACCTTTTGGGTGTCTGGATGCAGGAGAGGTCCGAGCTAAGATTTTTTTGGATGGAAAGCCAAAAGGCTCCTCTGGGCAGAAGTGTGCCAGCCCCACACAAACCAGCGCACCGTGGCTCTCCTGGGGGGTGGGCAGAGTGGTTCTGGAAGCGTGTCCCTGCATGATCTGCCCCGCCACTCTCAGCTGTTCCCAAACACGTGTCTCCTGCTCGGCGGCGCCGTGAGCTGGAACCTGGCCATGGCTCTGGGGCTGGAGCTGATCTCTGGTGGGATTGCTTGGGAAAGGAGAGCCCAGCTCCTTTGAAGTTGCTGCGCTGTTTAATATTAAAAGTCAGCGGTATTTGCTTGCATGTCTTGGCCAGGTCAGTTTTGTCATGGGGTGTGTTTGCACAGTGAGGGCTTGTTTGGGAAGAAAGCAAGAGAGGCCAAAACCAACCCGACACTAACATGTCTTGCATCTAATTAAATTTTGGTTCTGGTTTGTTGCGTTCCAAGACATCCTTTCCTGAGAACTGGGAATTCGTCAGCTCAGGGATCCTTATCCTGGTGGTGGAAACGCCCTGGGTCACCTCCTGGGCGCGTGTGCAGGGCTGAGCACAGCAGGGCTGCAAATGCTATTATAATATAAATAAATAATCACAGTCCAACTGTGACGGTCGCACCCAGGGAAATGCGGCGCGGCAGGAATGCTGAGCTCAGAAATGAGCCGTGACATTATTTTAGGCTTGGAGACACTTTATGAAAAGTGATTTAAAGGATTGCAGCTGTTTGATTTCACAGATGAGGCAAGTGAGAGGGGATGTTGTGAAGGGGCAGCAGGCAGTGGAAGCAGGCTTGGGCATTTTTCTTCTCCCATCACATAAAACCCAAGGGAATATCCAACAAAATGGGGGAAAAAACCCACATATTTAAAATGAACAAACAGAAATAAGCTTTGTGCATATGGATACCTCCTCCCAGCAGCATATTCCGTGAGTTACTGCTGAGTTTGGAGCTGGCAGAGAAGGTTCAGTACTGGTTGAGTGAGCATGTTTGTTGGCTGGTTTCACTCTTGGTTGCCAGCTTTGCGCAGGGATGTGAACCTGTGGGTCTGACCCAGACTGAGCGCTCTCCAATGGGTGACACAGCAAATGGGCTCTTCCTCCCATTTGTAAGCAGGTCCTCAGTCTTCCTCCTCTTCCTCCTCACTGAGAGATACCTGGTCCCAACAGCTGTCGGGGAGGCTGGATATGAAAGTGGTGCAAAATATTATAATGACCCTGGATTTAATTCTGTCTTAGTAGACAATGGCTTGCAAAAAAACTTTGACAAGTCAACATGCTTTCAATGGGAAGAAGGAAGCTTGGTGAAAAGGTTCTGGTTTGTTTGACTTTTTTGAGGTAAAACTAAAATCTCCAATAATCAGCAGTTTCTTCTTAAGGGCACTGAGTGGTTCTTGGCCAAACTGCAGGGAAAACATTTCTGTTTTCCATACTCATTAGCGGTAATGTTGGGGTGCGCAGTTGACTTCTGTCATGTTCGGCTTGGAAACAGAGGAATTGTTTGAATGCTCCGTGACCTTTAGCTAAAGGTGAAAAAACACATTACTTACGCTCTTAACCTTCTAATGTGTCCAAAGTTCATGCTCTCTCAAAGGAAACTTTCACATGAAGGATATTCATTTTCAGGCAACCTGCAGATATTTTCTGTAAACAGATCAATTTTCCTGTGTAGTGCACATCCTCCTTTCTTTTTGAAGCCTCTTCATGATCAATATTCCCTGGGAACAGAAGGGTTCCCCTCTTATCCTCCCATGTGAATCCAGTTCCTTGCTGTGCCCTCCTTACCAGTCTTCCTGCTCCTGTAAGTGCCCTGACATTTCAGAGCAGGGATGATGTGGCTTTGGATGCAGGCTGGGCTTTCCAGGAGGGTGGTATCAGGTATAGGAGATGCTGGGGGTTGGAGCATACAAGATGTCCTCAAGCAGCAGCGTCTGTGACAGAACAGCTTCTGCTTTTGGAGTGCTTTAAGTGTTTTACCTACTAGAGATACTAAACAGGACTGGGGATTGGTAGAATTGGGCTGTGTGCACATTCATAGGAAATTGTTGCTCCATCATCACTTGAATCTCCTTTGTGAGCACTTTTTCCTCTCCTACAAAACAAGAGGCTCATTTTGCCTCCTGCCTGCTGTTTGTCCCCTGCACACAGCTTCAGCTGGGGTGGAAAGGTGAGCTTCAGCCCTCCTCAGCTCCTCTGCTCCAGCTTTGAGACCATTGTGCTTTTCCTGTGCCACCTCTCCTGCCTGGGAGCAGCTGAGTAGTTCCTTCATTAAGCTCCCCATTTGCAAACCAGCCCTTGTGCAGGAGCGTCCCGGCCCGATCGCCCGTTTGGTTTGGCCCATGATAAATAACTTCCTTGTCTGCGTGAACCAGAGACAAGGGGTTGGTGCAAACTTGCGTGTTGATTTGGTGTCCAAGCCAAAAGGTGGCCTGGGGGGAATCGAGTGCCTTCCCTGCCCAGACTCCTCCTCCCACCAGTTTGAGCAGGGCGAGTTAAATCCAGTGTCCTGCCACGGAAGGTGCTCTCAGGAGGCGCAGGCTCCAGAGATGGCGGGCGCTCGCTCCTCTCCGCGGTGACGTGATCAGTGTGGCACGGTGGCACCAGGTAAGCCTGCAGAGGGGCACTGTATTTTGCATTACTGCTGCTGTGTTGGTTTTCCTTGGAGTAGTTACTCACACTTTTGTCTCCTGGGAGCAAAATGCCAGCCTGTGTCAGTGCTCCAGGAACTGGCAGAACAGAAGAGTTTACGGTGCACCGCCTCCGAGCGCAAAGAACAACCTCCTGCTGCCAGCTGAGCGAGGGGCATCCTGAACTCTGCCTGCTGGGCTCCAGATAATGCTTTAAGGAATGACTTGAAATTAAAAGACGTACCTTGGAAATACTGACTCTGATCAGGTCTGTCACGAGAACTCAGCGCGATCTCTCTTGAGTACCTTTCCAGTGACGGATTGCATTAGCTCTGAGGAGCTCAGCGGTGGATTTGGGAAAATTGGCTTTCTGTTGTGGCACTGGGAGAGCATGGAGGTGAAGGAACAGGACACCTAATTCCCTGCCCAAGGGGCTCCCTCCCATTGCTGGGAAGAAGGAGTTAGATTACACCAGTTTGTATTTAAAGCTTCTTTTCCCTAGGATACAGCCTTTGTCCAAAATACTTTGTTTGATTCAAGCTACAGTAAACTTCTGTGGTTGCTCCCTAATCTGCGTTTTGGACATGATTTGATGTAGAAGGTGATGCTTTGCTTTTGGTTGATCTCAAGATTGTAAATTGACAGGGGAAGAAAGAACTTCCGCTGCTTATGTGGTTTGGCAAAGGTGGAGACCCACTAAAGCCGCTTTTGGAGCCTTTTCCTGCATTTCAGGCCCGACTCTGATTGCACTGCCCCACCAGCCCCTGGAGGCACCTTCTGCAAGACTGGGGGCTTTTGCTAGTTGTCATTGTCACAGCATTTATTCAAAATACTGAGCAAGTGAAGGATGAGCTATGGAGGTGTAAGGAAGAGTAGGAGAGAGTAGGGGGCATGGAAAGCTGAAGGGGTCCTAGTCCTACATGGACCTGCACAGAGCCTGTGGGTCTTGTGTGGGACCAGGTGTGGTAAGAGATGGTGGGGGACTACGCTGCAGCAGAGATGTGATGATGAGCAAAATGACCTGGTGCTTTTAAGGTGGAACGTTTGGGTGAAGAGAGCTGCTGCTTCCCACTCTGAGTGGGTGTTCATGGCTTCAGGAAGCACAGCACCAGGCGTGGGGGCTGGAGGAAGGGCAGACGGGTCACTCCCGACTCAAAGGCGCCTGGATGCGACTGGGACAAAAGTCTTGTGATGGAGAGAGGCTGAAAAGCAGCACTGTAGTGGATGTGCTGCTGCTCTGCGGGCACCTCTGGCTGCCAGGGAGAGGGCTGGCGGCTGGCTCCAGCACCCGGCACCGGTCAGATGACCGGGAAGCCACAACAGCTGAGAGCTGTCCTCACCGAGACGTGACTTCTCCATGAATGGCACATTGAGACAGGACAGCCAGCGCTGCTGACAGCCCCAGTTTGCTGGAGAGGTGGGGAGGGGGCGTGAGGAAGGATGCAGTGCTGTGCAGCTGGTACAGACGCCGTCGGGGCTGGCAGCAGCCGTGGCCTGGGTGCAGGGGTGGCAGCAGGAATCAATGCCTTCCAAGAAGGGGCCACGCACAGTGTGGTCGCCTCCTGAAACAAAAGGCCAAGTCAGCAGCTTCTGAGAGATGGATGGCAAAGAGACTGTCTCAGAACAATAAGGGCATTTGTCTTTTCAGCACATGTTGCATCCCTGTAGGCAAGATAAAAATGCATGTATTCAGCCAGGTTTTTATTACTGACCTTATCTTCAACAGGGGAGCTGATTGTGGAGAAGTTATTGTTTGGTTTATGTTGATATTTTTTTCTTAAATCTGCAGTGAACTCCTCCCAGGGTTTTGGGGAGGAAGTTGGGCAGACAGCATTCTGCTTGTGGACAACCTGTTTGGATCAATAATCACTGCCTTTGCACTTGAGTGGAGGTGTTCAGCAGCAGAGGGTGGCTCCTCTGGGCTCGGGAGGCTGAGCACGGTGGGCTGTGTGCCATGCTGGTCCCCTCGCAGCCTGAGCTGTGTCTGGACCTCATACAGTGACAGCTCTGCCATCACCCTGGTTCCTCCCAAACCTTCCCCCTTCCTCTTACCTTTGAGACTCGGCTTCAGGAAAGAATTGTTTTCTTCAGGCGAAGGCTAAAAAGTGCATTTCTCGGTCTGATGAGCAAATGCTGTGCTGCCAGTGCCAAGGGGTATCCAGGCACCAGAGAACTTTTCCTTTTATTGCTAAAATAGGTCACGCTCACTGCTGGCAGAAAGAGATGTAAAACAACTTCTTTTTCCAAAGTTGAGGGTGTGCAGAGTAGAGGTGGGAGACATCCCGTGTTCATGCCAAATCTACCGGAGTGGTGGCCATGCTGCTTTGTCCACCCCACAAATTAATTGCTGGATGGTCTGAGGCCCTGGCATGTTCCCAGTTGGGATACACCGCTCCATGTTGTGTGTGTGGTTCTGGGGGTGCAGGAAGCTCAACAAGCCACGTGCTTCCCAGGGGACGGGGTGGCTTTGCAGTCCAAGGCTGTGTGGTCATGTCTTACACACCACGTTGGGCTGCTCTGGGCCATGTGGGACATGCCAGAGCAGCAGCTGTAAGGTGTCCAGCTGTGGCTCTGTGTGCCACCACTGCCACGGTCTGAGGGGCACCAGCCCTCTGCCGTCACCCATCACTTCCCCTGTGGTTAACAGTTCCCAGAACAGCGCACGAGCTGCTCACAAGCAGCAGGAACAGGCCAGGCATCATTTTGTGAGATTAGATAAGGGACAGTTCACGAGAAGTGAAATAAATAGGGATGCTTTGGCATTGTTTTTTCTCACTATTTGTACCACGCCATTATTAACTGGCCTCATTGAGAGTGTTTCAGTAGAAACAGCGCACTGTTAAAAAATAAAAATCATTCACAATACAGCACTGGGTGAGCTTGTAACGAGCAGCCCTAATCCTTGGTGGAGGTGGTGAGGAGCTGGGATTTGCTCCTCGAGGAGCGCGTGCAGTGCCCTGGCCTGTTTGTCTGCCTCCAAAAGGTGACGAGGACAGTGTGGGGCAGTGGCTTGTCACTGGGCGAGCTCTCCTGTGCCCGGGGAGCTCTGCAGGTGAGCTCTGCCCGTGCCCGATGCCGTGATTCGAGGCGGCCGCGGTGCCAGTGCCGCTCTCTGCCGGGGAGCCGGCTCAGCTGGCGGATGTGGTGGCTGACCCCGGGCTGCTCCTCCTCGGCGTCACGGCAAAACAAGCGCCCGTGGTTTTTAAGCAAAGCTGTCTTTACACCGAAACTCGGCGGGGAGCTCCTGGTTGCTTTCTCGGTTGAAGACGTGGTAAGCGACGAGGATGGATCTCACGCTTTGGGCTCTCGAGCTGTGCCGCAGGTTCTCGTCTGGCTGCACTCTAGGTCTCCATGGGTTTGCTCCAGAGCTGTTTTCCAAGGAAGCCAGAAGCACTGGGTGTTTGTACTTGTTTTTCTGCTGGTGGGAGGAAGAGAGGAGGAGCAGTTCGCCTTTCTGTTGCAAGACCAGCTCCAGGTTTCCTTTCTGCAGGCCTCCTGTCTCTGAGGTCTTCTCCTCAGAGGCAAATTCTTGGAGCTGTGGGAAGGCCATCTGGATGGAGCAGTCGGTAGATGCCTTGTCCGTATGGATGTGCTTGGTGCTGGAGCTGGGAGCGCAGGGTCGGAGGTGCTGTTGGCTGTGGCGGAGCGCTGTCTGGCGCTGTGTGCTGCAGGTCAGCGCCCGGGGCTGCTGCCAGCATTGCTCTCAGACCTCCCTTTCTTCCTCCTCGCTGGAGATCAGGCAGCTGCAGGCAGGGGAAGGAGAAATGAAGCGCACCAGCAAGTGCACGTGTCCAAAACAGAAAGCGAGAGGGGCAGAACGGCTGCGCGGCTGCCTGCAGTTGTTGGCTTAGTGTGGGGGTTATCCTGAGGTCGGGGACAACACAGAAGATTTTGCTGGAGACTTTATGGTAGGTAAGGCAGCAGGCTGAAAGCTTTAAAATAATTTTTAAAGGGTGCTGGGGGTGGAATGAAAGCTTCTTTTTTTGCTTCCATGGGGCTTTCTCTCTGTGTTGCCAAGAGCTTTTCTGTAATACTGTGTTCAGGAGCCTGGGTTTAAACAGTTTGATTAGCAAATCTAAATGAGCCTGGTAGACTTGGGTTATTTGGGGTCAGAGGACTTACCAGGAAGGGGATGGAAATGGTGTTCTTGGCGCTCCCAAATCAAGTGATAACACAAAGAGACCTTGAGACTGAGGGTGCTTTCCCTGGCTCCCCCTCCCAGCACTCCGTGCAGGGGCAGCATGGACGTGTCCAGCCTTCCTGGTTGGCAGCAAAGGATACTTCTGGCCCCTTAGGCTGTTGACGTGCCAGAGCCCCTGACTATCCATGGTCTTTCTGCTGTCTTGATTTCTATTGACATTTACTGAATTTATGAAATTCTGCAAAGCTTCCCAAAGTGCATCCATGTGGGAGCACCTGAACCGCAAGGAGCAACGGGAAGGTTGGTGTAAAAGGAAGAAAGTCCTTACTGGCGGCAGTGGGAGATTTGAAAGCCCTGGAGAGAGTGCTCTGACAAATCAGCAGATTTGTGGGTGGGAGGAAGGTTTGCAGAGGGCAGGAAGAGATGCAAAGAGAGGGAGAGCATGAGCAAAAAATAGAACTGAGCAAAACACAGCAAAACAATGGAGAGGAAAAGGAGCAACATGCAACCTGGGGCTGCAGGGTTCTTTAGTTCTTTAGTTGTTTTATTTCAGGTGTCTTAGAGCTGCCCTTGAGCAGGTGCCAGGGCTGTGCTAGAAATTTGAGGTCATGATGGGGGCTAAACCATATTTGTGTGCTTTGGTGGGGGGGAATTCAGGTGGCACCCACTGGGCACTGCTTCCATCTCCGTGTCTGTGTGGAAGGTGCAGCAGCTCTGGCAGCAAGGTTCCTCCCAGCAAGTGTCTTTAAAATGCTGCTAAATAAAATTGAAGCCTCTTCTGAATCATAGAATCATTTAGGTTGGAAAATACCTATAGAATTGACAAGTCCCATTAGCCCAGCACTGCCAAGTCCACCAGGCCGTTTGAAGGCAGCTCATAAACCTTTCTGGCGTTTGTTTTTGAAGAACAGTCACAGCTCACAGTGCAATTTACTGGAGTAACTTTCTGAGCAATTAATCCACCTACGTCCTGCCAGGGCTTCCACAGTGCCTCTTAACAGTTCATCACAGGGCACAGAAATTTTTCAATTTTAATCCTTCTCGCTAATTTCTAGGTTTTGTTTTCTTCTTGTAAAACCCAACGTGGATATAAGCAATGCAGAGCAGGTCAGAGTCACTTCAGGCCATGCCAGCAGGCTCTGAGCTCCACCAGCCATTTTCTGATGGGGTTAGAAGAGGCAAAAGCTCAGCTGAGTGTGGGCAGGGGAAAAAGGAAAAACAGATGGTTCTTGGGACATGCAAGAGCCTTTTTTTTTTCTCAAGGGCACAGCCTTCGAGCCTCCCAGACGGGTAATTCTTGTTTATACGCCCACAGAAGGTGACGGTCCTGGTTTTGGGCCTATTGGTGTGTCTTCCCAGACATGATGTGTTTGTTTTGTAGGTGGATGTCAGGAGCTGCATCACTCTTCTATTTAAATATTTATTTTTAATTTAAAACCAGGACAAGTGTGAACGTGGGGAAGCTTGTCGTAGGCAGGGATTCTGCTTTGGCTGGGGCTATAAGAGCCGATGGACTCCTTCACTTCACATGTCTGTGTCTGCCCCATCTGTGGCTGGACTGGTGGCACGTTCTGTCCTGCAGCCCCCACCCCTTGGCATCCTGCATGGATGGACTCCAGAGCTGAAGGAAAAGCAGTGTCATGGGGTTGCATCCTCCCTTAAAGCCTGGATTTACAGCCCAAGTGGAACATCTCTGTGAGGATAAGTGGGTGCTGTCCTAGTCATGCCCTTAATGTCACAAGAACCTGTCTGCAGACACCCCTTGTCCCAGAGACCGAGGTCTGGGATGGCCAGGCTGGAGGGGCCAGCCAGGAGTTGGGGCTGGCAGAGGCCTCTTGTTCCTGGTGTTTCCCAACATTGGTCAGAACAGAAAAGGAGCCGCACCACACTATTTGACTGATGGTGGGGAGAAATGAACTTGATTCCAAAAACTCGTGCAGCTCTCTAGGCACAAGGACAAGGGGTAGCCATTGGACACTACAATTCCCCTTCCTCATCCCTTTGATATTGGGCCTTTTCAGCTTTTGTGTGAGAGAAACTGGATGTGAGGTAGAGGATCTGCTTTTCTTGGCTCCCCCAGGCCGAGTGTTTATAATCTGATTTTCTCCATGACTTTCCAGAAAAGGTCTCATTTTACCCACTGGCGGTCATAGATGTTGGGCCTTGATACACCTTTCTGCTCCACAGCTGGCTGGAGGAGAGCATGACATCCAGTGCTGGACTGCTCTCTTCACTTCCAGCTTGAGAGGGGGGATCTCCAGGCACAGGTTGTTGATATTTAAGCTTCCAAATACTTTCTTTGCGTGCCACACACCTTGCTGGGACAATTCCCTAACTTCCCTAATGCTGGAGTGTGTCAATCTTCACTACCTTGGATCAGATAATTCCTGTTGCAGCTGTTGGGGCTGATCCCCCCTGCCCACATCAACTGCATGCACCTGGTGTCTTATTTATTGATTTATTTTTCCTTTAGAACCTGAAATTTCTTGGGGTTGGGTTTTTTTTGGTTTTTGTTTTGGGGTTTTTTTGAGGAAGTTAAAGCTTTCTTATTCCAATTGAGAACTGTTCAGAAATAGACTCCCAGGTGGAATTAGTTCTTCTAAGGTAAATGTGTGTCAGTGTTACCCGGGTTATTCTGTGACAGGATTTTCTATGCCATTGCTGAAGGTCTTAGTTAATTAGATGATTAGTCTGCTGGTCAAGTATCTATCTGCAAATAAAAAAAATAGCAGTTGAATGTAGCTGCCTAAAATACTGTTGCTGGAATCAGTCTGTGGCACAGAGCAGGAGGGCTTCTTATTTAATTAAAATCAGGAACGTACTGTACTGTACTCTCCAAGGGTCAGGGAACAAAAGGGACGTACACATAATAAGTAGCAAACTGTCCTTTCAAACCCCTTGAGCTCAACCCAGGGGAGCTGTGTTTAAAGGGACATTCTCAAGATAACATTTGAGATTTTTCTTCTGTCTTTTTTTCCTCCCTTTTTTTTCTTTCTCTGTGCTTCTATGTGAATTATCGAAGCTGAAAGTATCCTGTGACTTAATTTTCTTCTCACCTGTTCTTGCTCTTGGATTTGCAATTGTCATCAGGACTGTTTGGATGCCAGAAATCCCTCTGTGGGTTGGGGTGGATTGGGTTGGGCTTGCTGGGGTCCTTTCCCAGGAGCCAGCCCTGCCTGCAGCCCCAGGAAAAGGCTGGAGGCAGCTTGAGCAAGGGGCAGAGCTACCATCCCAATGTGGTGCAGGTCTGGGAGTTCCTGGGAAGCTTTTGGGGAGGGGAGAGCACTGAGCTTTGTGGCCCAGTGCTTCGAAGGAGCAATATCTGCACGGGGCTTTCTGAGTTGTCAGGGTTCTGCGCTAGCGTGAAAGTTCCCCCCGGCGTGACGAGCTCCCCTGTGTTTGTTTCTGCAGGACGTGGCGCTGTTGGAGTACCAGCACCATTCCAGGGATTTCGCTTCCCACCTCCCTCCAGGGTCTATCATGCAGCCGCAGCGGCGGAGGCCGTCCCTGCTCTCCGAGTTCCAGCCCGGCAATGAAAGGTACTGGCTCCTCGCCTTCCCCGGGGCCACGGGCATCCCGTCTGCATCAGCTGGGGTTTTGTGCAGGGCTCTGGTGGGAGCAGGAGGGTTGGGAGGGACCTGGGCAGTGGGATGCTGTGTCTGGGTACTGGCCGTGCTCAGGCTCAGCACCAGTCCAGCTGCCTTGTGCTCATGCCAGTGGCACCTTTGCCTTCTGGTTTCTTCCCTTTGACTGTCACGCGTTTTAAAGAAGTCTTAAAAACAACAAACAACAAAAAAACCTACCCCCTCACTTCTGTGATGCTTCGTGTTGCTGTGACTGGTTGTGTTGGCTTCTTCAGCATAGGAAATGAAGCCGTGTGGTGGGGTTTGGTCTGCGGCTCCCGAGGCTGCAGGGAGGAGTGAGAAGAGCTCATTTCCTCCCCCGTGTCCGCTTCCTCTGCTGCTGCTCTTCCTCCCCGCTTTCATTGTTTTTGTTTCTCTTTCTGCATTCCCCTCAGAACTTTCTCCGAGCTGCTTTTTTCCTGTCTGCTCTCCTCGTGCCTCTCCGTGTGTCTCTGTTTCCTGTTGTAGATTCATGGGAGGCTGGCAGTGTTTTTGGGTGCAAGTCAGGCAAGTGCTGTGGCTGGGAATTCTGGACATGCTTTAACCACAGGAGCTGATCTGTTTGAGGGGCATCACTCTTACTCTCTGTTTCAATGCAAAACACTGCTCTCTCTCTCACACAGTTTCTCTTCTACATTTGACGTTTAGTGGCTTTGAAAAAAAAAAATTACCTGGAAGTGAAATAAGAGCCTTGCTACAATAGATTTATGCAAAACAATTTTTTTAATGCTTATTCCTTAGGCTAAGAACAAAACCAGGGCAGTGTCAGAGATGAATCTGTTTCTCTAAAATCATCACTGTAAGGGGAGAGGAGTAAGAACTCAGGGTGCTGGATGCATAATAGATACAGACAGGATCTTCTTTTTCTAGTAGGATGGATTCAGATTGCTGCTCAGCAGAAACAAACCTGTGAGAATTTGGAGGCAAAAAGCAGTTAATTTTGCATCTGTCCTCATGGATATGCCCTTCTGGATGATGCCTGTGGCACCTGCATGTACAGAGGGTCGTGTCACTTTTAATAACCCAGAATTACTGCAACATGTTGTGCTGCCTTGGCTTACTTTGATTTCTCAGTGCTTTGATTTCTTAGCACAGAGTAACACGGTTAACTTGGAATTGGGTCAGATTTAGCTAAATTTGGGGGAGATGGGTAAAGAGGAACCAGCAACATGCTCCTGCCTGGTTTTGTTTTTCACACTACCGAGGGTTTGCAAAATGGAGAAGCAGTTCTGCTCTCCAGTAAAATGAAGGTTTCAAGGTCTGAATATGCTATTTTAAAAAATGTGTCTTGGTTTTTCCATATCACTAAAACCCTGACTGCAAGCCTTGGTGTCTGCTGTACCACATGCCTGATCCGGTGTGGTCACCCAGGCATCTTCCTTTTGGCCTACAAATGTTTCGAAGTCTCCCAACTTATTTTTATGTTGACAGTCACATGAATGTGGGTAAATGTTAATCAAAGTTGTCAGGGCAGGTTACACATCCACATGCTTATCATGGTACCTTACATTCAACCTGAATGGTGATGTTTTGGCATGCTGTAAAAAGAAACTCTTTTAACAGACCCAACTTATATTTCATCCCTTTTCCCCTTAACATCAAAAAAATGGTACTTTTGCAAAAATTATACTGTGTAGTAAAGCTAAAAATACTACTTCAGTTGACGTCTTGTGCCAGAATGCTGGGACATAGACTCATTAAAATTTTTGGGGGGGCATCTGAGGATGCAGAAGGGGAGTCTTTGAATAAATTGTAAAGAAATTTTCAGTCCAATGTAAGTAGTTATCGAAGTGATTTGGATTGGGTGTCATTGGGGTTGGGGAGGTGTTAGTCTGTTTTGTAAAGCCAACTGCTGTTTCTCTGCATCCTTAAGCCCTGCACTTAAAAATCCATCATCTGGGGGCTTTGCTGGTTCTCCTCTGTGGTCTGAGGAGCTGCTGTAACACAGCACCTGCCGTGCTGTAAGTGGAGCCCTTTGGGTGATGGTCGCTCACCTGAGGGTTCCAGGGCCTCAGACCCTGGAGCTCCTGGAGCAGGTTGGGTTGGTCACTGGTGCCCTCACCAAAAAAATAGCTGTGGCTCTTCCTGGCACAGAGCAGAGCCTGGGTGAGGGAGGGTGGCGATGGCAGCCATCTCTGCAGCTGAGTCTCCTTGGCAGGCTCAGAGCCTTGGCTTTGTTCCTGGGCTGGGATTGATGGTTTCGAGCAGAGGCAGCTGGCTCTCGGCATGAGGGGCTGGGAGGAGGGAGAGCAAGGCAAACAACGTCCACAACAGAGTAGGGGGTGAGGAGAGGGAAGCACAGGGGTGTGCTGTGTCTGAAAGGAAGACCCTCACCGTGGCTCCCTGCCGGACAGCCCACCTGGCGCTCAGTGGTGGTGGACACGTGACAATCCTCCCCTTGAAGCAAGTGCTGGCAGAGGGGAACCCTTCCAATCCCCCGTTGCTTCGGGAGTTCAGAGGAAGCAGCCTGTCTGCTCTTGGTTGTGGTGGCTGATGCGCTTCCAGCATCACTCCCCTCCTTAAGGATATCAACTTGCAAGTCTGGTGCGAGTGGGATGTGGCAGCCTGACAGCGCTGGAGATCAAGCCCTGCCTGCACTCCCAGGTGGACATCCCTGCCCTGCCACCCCTGTGCCTTGCACTGATCCAGAGCAGTGCCTACAGCAGGAGAGTGGTTCAGCCCTTGTGCCACTCAGTCCCAGTTCCTACGAGCCCACCTGCCCAGTGGGTGGCTGCTGTTTGCCTTCCTCTCCTGGAAACTGCAGGGATTCACTTTACTCTCTGTGATGGTTTTGGGGCATTGTCCCCTAGTTTGGCTTTGCCATCACTTTGGACAGATCTCTAAAGCCTCTGCAGGCTGTCTTTGCACGTGGTATTTGAGGCTTGGCGCCGTGGATGCTTGAAATCCCACAGAAATTATTTGGGCTTGCTTGGATGGTCTTCCTCCAGCTGTGCAGGTTTTCAGTCTCTCCCCGCTGCAGTTTTGCTGTAGCCACCAGGATGGTGGTTAGTTGGGATTCAGTGGAAAGGGAACAAGAGGTAAAGCATTTCACCATGGGCATAGTGTGTCAAGTATGAATCAAGTGTTGTTGGCAACAAGCTGTTGAGTGGTAGCTGGCTGGAAGGAGTGGAGTGCTGAGATGGTCCCGCATTTTGGGGGTTCCTGAGCAAGAAGCTCGTTGGGAAGTTGCAGACTGGCCTTCTCCACGTATGTCAGGATTGAGAGTCGTCATCACCCTTTGGTTGTCGGGCAAAGCCTTGAACACCCTGTGCAGCAATTCTGGCTTGGAAGAAAGAAGGAAAACCTGAACCCCTCTGAATCTCTTGCTATAGGGAAAGTTGGCCCTGTCTTTGCAGGGATGTGCTGCTTTCTGTGATGGTTTTTTTGGTAGCAGGCTTTTTCTTGGAAGGATCCACAGACTTCCCCTTAGCTTGTTCAGTTGGCTGTGCCAACTGGTCTGCAGGAGCGAAGAGAAGTATTTCAGGATCTGCTGTTGGTACAAGTCGTACCATGAATACTTGCAGTGGAATGTCCTGGCAAGGTGACAAGGATTAGGGCTTTTTTTCCTCTTCTATATATATTTTGGTCCTCAAAAGAAGTGAGAAAAACTAGGTTGAGTGTTAAATGGCAGGTGCCAGTGGGTGAGGGGTCTGAAAAATCAAGGAACTGGATTTTTCTGACTTTTCATATGTGTTAGGATTTTAGAGCAAGGTTCCATAGTAATGCAGGAATGCTTGGGTGGATAATTCTCTCTGCTTCTCTGGCAGAAGATGTGGCTGTAAATAAGTGCTGTGTGTGTTAACACAGTATATTCCACCTTTATCCAGAATAAGATGAGTCACTATTTTCATAGAAGATTATTTTCCCAGTTCAGGAGACCATGCTGCTCTTGGAGCCATTCTGCTTAGCAGGCATGAGGAGTTCGAAGAGTTTGCCCGGTGTCGAGCTGCAGGGTGACATTTTGGATATGTTAAACAGCTGCTGTGTTTCTGCAGCCATCTGAGATGGCCACGTGCAGTATGGCATGAGAGCAGGCCGGATCACTGTGCCTCCTGAATGGGATTAATCCTGCTGGCCGGAGTGCCCAGGGAGTGGTGGGAAGCTGGGGCTGTGTGTGGCACTGGAAATCACATGGAGCTCTCCATCTTCATCTGTGCTGGGCCAAATGACACCAGCTGCTCCTGAGGTAACAGCATGACCAATTTGGTTTTATTTATGGTCTTTAATTAAGTTTCCTTTTCTAAAGGTGATCCTTTTCTCAGGAGTGAGCGGTGGTGCGGCTGAAATCCCCACAACCATTTATCTGTGTGTCTTTTCACACTGGAAATGATGCACCAGGAGCTGTGGTTTTTTCTCCCCATAATTGAGCGTAGGAAAACAACATCTGGAGAGGGCAATGCTGGTGTGTAGGCACTTGGTGACAAGCCTTACCTTGCAGACTCTTCTGTGAGCCGCCTGGCATGTCCATGGATGGACACAGAGGGTAACCAAAGACGCGGGATGTCTCTGAAGCCATTGGTTCAGGAGTGTTCCAGCCACCCAGGACTGCCAAGAGGGCTTTCCTGACAGCCTCCAGTCTTGGATGCCTGGAGAAAGCATGCGGGGGAGTTTGGAGAGAGGCAAATATTCCTTCTCCTCCTCTGGAGTAAGGCAGTCCCATTGTGTTAAATCTTCTGCTGGTCCTCTCCATGAATAATTCAGGCTCTGTGTATGGGGATCTTCAATATGCAAGTTTTAAATAAAGCATCTGCCCTTATCTAAATTGCATTTGGCTTGGAAGAAGGTGGCTGAGACACTGCTACCTGCCTTTGTGTGGGAACGCGCAGCTCGAGCACCCCGACAATATACATGGGTGCTTGGTCAGACCTCCCGAGGACCTGGGAGTCCTTGAGCTTGGCTACATGGTGAGCTAAGCATCCTGCTCGAGGCTGTCCCACACCTTTGGCTTGGGAAGACTCAGTCCTGCTTCTGGCAGACGTTGCTGAGGGCGTGGGAGCTCCATCTTCCCCGCCCAGACACGCAGCTCTTCCCGTCAAGTCACGATGGTTTATCTCCCTCTCCACCTACATAACAAAGAGGATATATCAGCTGGTCCTGGACATGTTTTTCTAAGTGTCTGGTGGCAGGTTTGCTCCTACAAATCCTCCAGTTTCTCTCTTTAACAGGTCCCAATTTGCCCAGTGTCCCACTCTGGCTCTCATTAGCTGTAAAGGGGTTGTTGAAACCTCTGACAAACCTTAGTGTTGGCTATAAATAATTCACTTCAACACCAGTAGTTTTCTATATTACTCTCTCTCAAAAGCATTTTATTGTCTGTCTGTACCTGTGGGAGTTGGATACTCTTTAGAAATTACTTTTGGAGACAATTTCCCACCAAACCATCTCAGCTGGAGGAAATAAACAGCCTCAGCAAGGCCACCGTTTGTCTTGGTTGTGGTTCCAGGAGACAGTGAGAGTCAGTTTTCCAACCCTGTTGTTTGGCCCTATGGTTTAGGAAACAGTACTTGCAGATAGGGGCAACTCTTGCTGGGAAATTGGTGGGAGCTGGCTTGGAATCACTGTGGATGTTTTGAGCCCTTGGTGCCGGAGGCTGTGGAAGTCCAGCTGGGTTTTCTGGATGTTGCATGATCCCCATCGTTCCTCGTGCATCTGCCTTCAGCTGCTCAGCTGATGAAAAAAGCAGGTTTGAAGGGCAGGGGAGGGCTGTGCTGCTCTGAAGAGCAGGACAGTGAGTTAGTGGGGAGGGAGAGTCTTGGGCCCATTTCCCAGCGATTTGGCTTCAGGAAAGTACAGATAAAAGTAAGATCCATTGAGATCTCATCATGGCTGCTCTTACAAGTCCCAAGGGCAGCTCAGGAGATCTCATTTGTTTCTCTCTCCATAAAGAGATGCTGTCAGCTTAATGATTTGACTCAATGATTTGAGAGGTCGTTCCCAACCTTAGGGATTCTACGATTCCTTGATACCCAGCTACCAGACAACCCCTGTTTTCACCCCATTTTGTGCTCAGCTTGCCCTTTCTTGTGTGAGCATAATGTTAGCAGAGGATGTTTTCCCAGGTCCTGGTCACCCACACTTGCTGGAGTGAGCTGCAGGTACCCCATGTTGCTGTAGGATTTTATCCACTCATGACTTCCCTACACTCCCTGTGAGTCTGCTGAGGAATGGGCCCCGGTGAATGAGTAACGCGGCTCTGCAGCCGGGAGGGTGCGATTGGTTTGTCAGATTAACAATAAACCAAAGGTCTCCTCTTGGGTTATCTTGGTCTTCTGGACCTGGACCTGCCCCGAGCAGAGCTGTGTGGGGGTGGTTGGAAGTTGGGCAAAGCCTGGGCACCCAGCCTGGTGTGTCAGCACATCTCACGCTGCTCTGCTTCTCTGAAGTAGTTCAGCGTTTGTGGCGAAGGACTCAGGTGAAGACTAACCTGCCTCACTTCGTAATTAACGCTGGCATTTGCTTTGCTTCATTTAATTATGCACAACTCACATGCAATTAAAAACACCCCTTCAGCAAAGTAGGAATCTCTGGAAAAAACCTGCCAGGTGGGAACTGTTTGGAAAATGCAGCAAACCACAACCTCGGTGTAACGGGAGGGTTTTTCAGGCAGAGTTATTTTTGCACTTACAGCAACGTCGTCACTGTATAAAAGTCTGTTGTAAAGAGCTTGCTGCAGGTGTGGATGTGAAGAGTGAAAGGTGTGAAGGCTTCAAGCAAGAGCATTTGTGTTTGCAGCCAGGACAGGCTGAGCGGGTTGTGTTGGGCAAAGTAATCTCGGGAGCGGCTGGAAATTCCAGTGGATAAAGTTAATAGCAGTTCCAATGGATGTGGAAATGGAAATAAAATAGCACCCTATAACATTGCAGCTGCTTTCCCTGGCGTGGCCCCTGCCTTGCTGTGAGTAATTCCTTTTGTAAAGCTGAGTGGTGCTCTTATCTTCAAAATCCATGGTTTTTTTCTGAGTGGTGCAGTTGTGTCGGGTTCCTGACAACTGCAAAGGTCTTGGAGTCATCCTGTGTCAATTAGCAGCTTCTTGGTAATACAGTCTTAAAAAAAGGGGAAGAAGTGAAAATAAATACATCTGATTTTTAATTGCCTCAGTACAGCAGAGCCTTGGGTGTTGGAATATTTTAGCACCTGCCCAGCTCAACAGTTGCTTATTGTTCCTGGGTTTTATAGCAGAGCCCGAAATGCTGGCGTGCAGCTGTGGGCAGGCAGGGATTGCATGAAGGGCTGGGACCAGCCATCAGGAAACCTGAGAGGTGCCAACAGAGATTTCTGGGCTTGCTGAGAAAAGTTGAGGATCATTCAGCACGAAAGTGTTTGCAGGTGAAGC
Organism: Atrichornis clamosus; assembly: GCA_013400975.1. Classification (NCBI taxonomy): domain Eukaryota; kingdom Metazoa; phylum Chordata; class Aves; order Passeriformes; family Menuridae; genus Atrichornis; species Atrichornis clamosus. The sequence goes on from WBMZ01007397.1 coordinate 92,902, forward strand.
GAGCTGTGCTTCAGTGCCAGATTTCAGGGCTGTTCAGCTCTGAAGAGTTTGCTGTGCGAGCTTCTCGTAGGCTGGAACATCAGAGGCAGTGCTGGAGCCTCCTCACTCTCCTGGCCCCTTTTTGCTGGGGAGGAGGAAGAGGATGAGCCAGATTCTGCTTCTGTGTCAGCAGTAAAGCTGCTGCCCAATCTCAAAGCCAAACCCACAGCAGCAGAGCTTGGCATGCACGTGCTTTGTGCCTGCTGTTGATGTTTAAATTAAAAAATAAAAAAACCCCAACTTTATCTTGATTCCCTGGAGCTGGGTTAAGTTGGCCTCACTGCTGCAGGTGAGGGCAGAGGGCAGTGCTCAGGATGGTGCCCCAAGAAGGTGGTTTTCTCCAGGATCCCCTTCCTGGATGTGATGCAGAGCCATTATAGCTGCTGGCTTCAGGGCACTCTGGATCCTTCCCTTTTTGCCATCCTCTGTGAGATATCTAATGTCAGCAGTTGCAGTTTGTGGGTGGGAGCCAAATGATGCATAAGAACCCCTGTGTTCTATGCTTGTTTACAAAACACATCACCTTTCTCCCTTCCCTTCGAGCAGCTTCAAAGGGTGTTTAGTTTGTTGGTGTTTGCTAACTGGGGAGGACACTTCACCACCAGCTCAGGAGAACTTCAGCAGTCTTTTTTAAGGGAAAAAGAAAAACAAGCCATGTTTTTTCACAAGCTTTGAATCTCTTGTGCTTCGTTTTATTTTTATTTTTTTAGGAGACATTTCTGCCTGAAGTGTTAAAAATACACCCTTGGAGCTGCTGCAGCAAAGCTGATCCTAGGGCATAGTAAAAGGTTTAATGTATTTTTGTAGGATCCCTTTACAATTCCCACAAGACAATCCGGCTGAGGAAAACAGAGCTGCAAAAAAAGTTCAACATTTGTTTAAAAAAAACCAAACCCAGGCCCATTCTCCAGGTATTACCAACTGCATCACATTTAACAGGTAAAAGATGTTTGAGCCCGATGCGACTCGTCTGTGCAGTTGCTATCACTGGGTAATGTGCCTTTACAGCCTGCCAGGTCTGTGTCAGAGACATGCAACTACATGTGGCTGGTTTGTTTCTTCCCCCATCCTGGAAAAATAAATCCCTACTGTCTAGCCACGGAGGAGTAGGCATTTTTCCCCCAACATATAATCTTTGGTATTCCTATAGAAGATGCTAAGTTTAAACAGTAGTGCAGGTACCTTTGATTAAATAAGCCAAACGTGGCAGAAGGGGGCTCTGCCTGGTCTTGGAGGCACAGGGGGATTTATGGGGCAGATTTGAGGATTTTCTGCGTTTTGCCTTTTCCTGACCAGCCCAACCTGTGTGGCATGACAGGGGAGGCTCAGGCCTGCAGCCTTGTTCACTCTGTGCTGGTGCAGGGACAGCCACCTGGTGTAGGGACAGCACGTGGTGGGACAGGAGATGGCAGTGGGGCTTCCCAGGTGACGCAGCACTGCTGCTGAGGAGGGGGCAGCAGGGTGGCCCCTTGAGCTTGGGGGATGGTGGTGATCCTGCTCTAGGAGATGCACCACGCCCAGCAGCCAAGCCATGGGGCTGTGCATCTGGGTCTGCACAGACCCGAGATGTTTGAGTCCAGGGCCACCCGGCCTCCCCACATGGATCCTTCTGGAAAACGGGCAGACGCTGAGCCCTGTCCTGGTTTGTGATCGAGGAGCCGGGGAGAGCAGAGGTGGTTTGTTTTCTAAAGGCTCCTCTCCCTTTGTCCCCAGATCTCAGGAGCTGCACCTGAGAACCGAGGGGCATTCCTACCTCTCTGACCTGACCAAGCCGTCGGACTTGGAGTTCATTGAAACCAAGAGGCCGCGCCTGGAGCTGCTGCAGGACCCCCTGATGCGGCACTCGCCTCTCCTGAGCCAGAGCCAGCAGGGAGGCACAGAGGATCTCTCAAAGGTAAGGGGCTGATGGCCTGTGCTGCCAGCTGGCTGCAGGGTCTGGGGTTTGGGCTTGTGTAGAGCTGCCTTTGAGGCTCTGAGCCGCCGCTGAATTCAGTGCAGATGGTGGTTCCCAATGCATCAAGCAGTGCTTGGTGGCACTGGATGACTTTCCCTGAGGTGGGGTGGCCACTTTGGGGAAACAAAAGTGTGTCAGCTTTCCCCACAACAGTCAACTGCTGTTGTTTTTACTGGGCTATTAGATGCACCAGAACAATTTGGAAGCTCCTGTAGGCTGAATTAAGGATGGTCACGTCTGGCTTTTCTGGATACTCTGCCTTGATTTGATTTTTACTTGACGCTTCTCATTTATCACATCTCTTTATTTAATATTGGTGTTTGAAGGGCTGGAATCGGTTTCTGGTGGTTCTTTAATATAATCTTCCCCAGGAAAGCCTCCCTTGTCCCAGTCTCATTTAACAAAGCAAATCATTTACTTACAATTGTCCCCTCTGCACATGGAATAAACGTTGCAAAGAGAAATCCCTTGCTTGTGTGCCTGTTTGGATTTACTTTCATGTTCTCTTGGGGTAAATTGTATTTGATTTTACCTCAAGTTTGGACATTCCTGATTGGCAGAAAAGTCTTGCTGGATAAATGTGCTGGGGGCAGCTGGCTCACAGTGCCAGTGCTTGAGGGGTAGTGCAGCTGCAGGCTGGGCTTGGGAACTGCCTGAGCCCTCAGTGAAATGAAAGGAAAGTCGCATCCATACCCAGGGTGAGGGGGGGATGGTTTGCTGTATCACTGTGGGAGCTGATGGAAATAACACGCGGACAAGAAAGCTCTTCCTTGGGAATGCTGGGATATTCAGACATCTCGGATCCATACAGTACTGGTGGGCTTGACCTGAGGTCCCTCTGACCTGTCTTTAATGAGAAGGGTGTTTAACTTTGGAGTAGTTCAGATGCCAAGAGAGGCCTGAAAGCTCTGAAGCACAGAATGTCCTCAGGGCATGTTGGTTGGGTGGCTGATGGGGAAAACACACTGTTGTCCATGAAACAAAAAATATCCCTCTCCAAAGATGTGAGGAAACCAGGATGACTTCTCTGCACATTTTCCCCACCAGCAGTTCAGTTCTGCCTCTCACCAGAAAAGCACGGATTGTCTCAAGTATTTTTTTCTAATAGGCAGAGCTGCTCTTGAGGCATTAGTTCGTGAGTTTAGGGGCTGCATTTGCTTCTTGGTCTGTGACATGTTTCCAAGAATTACATGCATTTTATGGGGCTTAAAACATCTGTTAATGAAAGAGAGAGAGAGAGAGAGAGAGCTGAGATACAATTCAGCAAGACAAGATTATGCTTTTAGTGGAGCCATTTGTAATTTTAGAGTCTGGAAGGAAGAAGAAAATATGGTGTCCCTGACTGGTGAGAGCCTGCATGGAGCTGGGATTAGTCGCTCTAAACTAGTGGGAGCTGTTTCCAGAGTGGGTTTGATGGAGCTCACTACAAGACTGGATGATCTCAGTGCTGTTCAAGTGGCTGGGAACAGAAGTCAAGTCTGGGACACAGGGTATGTTTGCCTTTGCAGCTTGGGAAATTGGGTTAATAGCAGTCCTTTGGCATTAGTCCTGAGCAGTTGTCCTCCGACTAGTCTGTAAACTGCTGGTGAACATTAAGGTCGTGGAAAAGCTCCTGAAGCTGATATGTGCATTGTTCTGAGCCTCAACGTGTTGGAGGAGGTGTTGTGGGTGTGCTGGTTCAGGGGAAATGGCGAGAGGGGAGGCTGCCCTTCGGCCACAGCTCTGGCCACTTGCAGATCCGGGCTGTTGACACAGGTAGAAACTCTTCCTGCGCCCACGCTAAGCCAGCCACGGTTGAATTTGGCACTGAGCTCTGATGGTGTAACTCACCACCTAGGACAGATGGTGAAGGCCTTCCTGAGAGGCTCTGTGCTGAGTGAGACGTGTGTCCCGGAGCAGTGGCACACACATGGTGTTAGGACATGTGCCCCAGTGACCAGAGCTGAAGAGAGATATTTGCTGTTCCGTCTGCGCTGCTGACTCAGTGTCTGACGAAGTCGCTCGATACTTTATCTGGGGCAGCTCTGCCAACCGGGTGAGCTCTTCGGGTGAGATGCACCACGTGAGCCCAGTATTGCTAAACACGCTGCTGGTTGTTTAGACAGAGTATCCTAGGAGTTGTTCACTTACCCGTTACCCCATTCCTCATGGTTGCAGTCACTGCGTGGGGAGGAGCTCAATTTACTCACTGTGGTAACAGTGCTAGGACTGATTTTCATGGTGATTTTGCAGATTGAGCTAAACTTTGCACAGCAAGAACTCCCCAAAGCCCTAAATAAAAAGGGTAGGGGTTTGGTTACACACTGGGCGCCAACCCGACTGCCCCAGAGAATGTAACTGTAATGGATGTTGCTCTTGGGCAGTGGATACGTCTTGGTCCCTGCTGATTTCAGAGCAGTGGTTGAACTGAGATGTAGAATCAGGTCTGTGATGGGGTGTGAGTTTAGTACATCCCTGATAACCATTGATAACTGGATTTACCAGCCTTCAGCCCAGGGGAGAGAAGTCAGCACCATTCCTGCACATTTCCAAGGCCTTTGTTTTGGGCCATGATCTGTGCTCAGAACACAGGTGGAGCAATTGATGGGGCAGCTGCTGGTAACAGGTTTCAGAGTTTTTTCCCTCGTTGAAGAGACGTGGACCTCTCATGTCTGTTGTTCCTCATCTCCCTCTCCCAAACAGGAGGTGAGCTGGGCCCCTTAAGTTCAGTATCACTGCAGCCCCACTCCAAGCAAGGCTTAGTTTGTAAGCAGAAGGTAATGTCTTCTCTTGGATCACTGCATTCTCACTGGAGAAAGCAGACACATTTTTGGGCAGCATGCCTTTCAAAAGCAGCAGCTTTCAGCTAAATCTCACTTGGACTAGTAAAAGATATTACCTTTCCTTATGAACCTCACATTGCTCATATCCTCAAACACCGGTATTTCTTTTCAAGCCAGGGAACAGAAGGTTGTTTTCTTGCCTGCTTTCCCCCACTTCAGCATCTTTTTCCCTGCTGTTGCATATTGTCATGTTACTGCAGTGCTGTGGTCCTGGGCTCCTGCTGCTGGATGTGGCCTGGAGGGCTCTGGTGAGCTCAGTCTGCTGGGGAGAAATGAAACCTCCCAGTGCCCTCTGTGCCAGCTGGGGCTGATGCTTTCCCTGCGGGAAGGTGCCTCCTCTGGCTGACAATAACCAGAACAACTAAAGCAGAGCTGTTTTTTCAGTCTCTGCAAGCCTGACTGTGGGATTCACTGTAAAAGCTGCTGTGATGTGGATTTGCCAGGTGTGTTCTTGGCAGAGATGCAGGAGCTGGTTCCCAGGACCCTCGGTGGCTTCTGCTTTCTTTCCAGTAAAGTCAGGGACCTCCATCACGTAACAGCAGCCAGGAGTAAAGCAGAGGGCCCCAGAGCAGCCCAGTGATGTTGTGCACGATCCCTGTCCCTGCACACACGTGCACAGCTGGTGCTGCCTGCAATCCTGCCCCGCAGGGACACGGGCATGGCAGTGCCTGCACTCTCCTCTCCAGAGCTGGAACTTCGTCCTGCCTCTCCCCTTCCATCTCTTCTTATTCCTGTTATGCTTTCACTCGTTCTCCTCTCCATTTTTAAGACTGCTCTTCCACCACGTGTGTGGTTTGCTGCTCCTTCCTATAGGATGTGAGTCAGTTGTGATCTGCATTTAGCCCCCTCGCAGGGGCTGGCTGGCTGCACTTAGGAGTGGCCTATTGCTCCGACAGGAATTCACTTACAGGGAGCCATGTAATCCCACGGGTACAGGGATGGGTGGAGCCTTAGGAAACCTGAACCTTGCTGCCATCTGCCCTGGCTGGTCACCGGGTAAGTCTCTTCCCCTTTCTGTATCTCAGATTTCCCCATCTGTACAAGGGACAATGCCACTTCCCTCTTTTGTGAAATAATTAACAACTATGGATGGAAAAAGGCAATTAAGAAGCCGTGTGTTGTTAGGACTTGGACTCTGCTTTACATTGTGCAAAGGTTTTAATTTCTTCCCTTTCTGCATGAGTGTGTTTGTCGTGTTACAGACTGAAAAATGAAATAAGAAAAGTGTGGGGGAGTAGTGTTGGAAAAGACAGCACCAAGGTCAGGAAACAGGTATGGCAAAACAGAAATTAGGGCAAAGGGTATTTTCCTTTGATGGATATCAATGTAGCTTTAAAAGCAATTAATTGAAAAAGGAGGAATTAACACATTTGAAATGCCTTTTTAATGATGCATTGAAGCCAGCAGCGAACATGCCAAATTTCACACTGGCTGCCCGTTCCCTAGCCCAATTTACGATGAACTCCTGGAAGACAGGCTGTGGGATGGAAAAGGCTCTTGGCTAGCCTGCTAACTCCTGCCCCAGCCACAGGCTGGCAGGGCACCGAGGACAACAGAAAGGCCTTTTAGGAGCCCTGCTTCCTCCTCGCCGCACTGTCCAGTGCTTTGGCTGTGCTGGTCTCTGGTAGCTGCTCCATCCCTTGCCAAATGTGCCAGGGGAGAGGAGCAGGAGGCTTGGGTCTCCAGCAGCAGGGTTTACCCTGGTGTACGGGGCAGAGGAGCAGTGCCACAGCTCCCAGGGCAGCTAACTGGCCTGGCTGGTAAATCACAAGCCACATTTCTGCTCCGTGGCTTTGTTATGGGAACATTGATCTGTTGCTGGGATTAACCTCTCAGAGTTTCCAGTGGGTTGGTCTCGCAGTTATTAATGAAACTGGCTGGAACTTGTGTTGACCTTGGCAGAGGCCCCAGTTGGCTTGGAGGTAACTGGCAAAAGCATAATCTCTAATTGAGTAATCCAGGGCTGGGGGAAGGGAGCGGAGGGGGTGGACACGCAGCAGAGCTTTGAACTGGGAGAGCCGTGGTGCTCCGACGGGATGCGTGGGAGTGGAGGGCTCAGAACGGCGCTGAGCACGGCGGTGGCCGAGGGAATTAGCAGGCAAAGCGAGGCAGCATCTCGGTTCCGGCACCCCAGGCTCCCTCTTGTAGGAAACAGCCCAGAATTCCAGCGCCTCCCTGTGATTTATTGCTGTGGAACAATAGCGCAGAGGGGCTGGAGAGTGGAACAAGCTGTGAGCGTCGGCCGTCCCTGGACGTGTGTCAGCTCGGAGCCTCTGAGTTTGCAGCGTGGATCGCACTGGGCTCTCTATTCCCCACTGGAAGTTGTTTTTCACTTGGGCAAAAGAGCTCTGGGCTTGTTTCTTGGGCTTTTGGTGAACACCTGCAATCGGGGACCCAGCGACAGCTCAAGTCTGTCTTCCCCAGCTGTGCACCTCTGGTGTGAGAGAGGGAGGTGCTTCCTTGGCCAGCAGTGGCTGTGCCCACACCTGGTGAGGAGGGACTGGCTGCCAGCAAGCCCCACAGAACACCTAGGCAGAGGGACCCTGTGGAACTGGGTAGCACTGAGGGACAGGGGACATGCCAATGATGCCAGCATCTTGTTGTGCCATCCCCGTTATCCAACACTCAAGTGAGACGCAGAGACCTGTGCTAGTGCCTGGCTTGACCAGCCATGTGGAAAATGAAATGCCTCAAACATGAAAAGAACTTCTTCTCCCGAGGACTGTGGGGTGCTCTGTGCAAAGCCTGCACACGCTGTGTGGCCTCCCCGCCGCCGACTTCTGTGGAAGTAGCTCTAACCTCAGATCTGAGCACTGAAATGAAACAATTTTAGTGGGTACAAACACACCTACGTCTTTCCTGCTTTTGTCCTCTTTCCCCTGCAGAGAACAGCAGTTTTCGTTAACTCTCCTTGCAGCCAGGGCTGCTGGGCTCTCCCTGTGAAGCTGAGCCAGTGGAGTTGGGTGCCCATCAGGAGCAAGTGGCGTGGGGTTGTCAAGTCCAGGAGGATCCTGCTGTGACGTGTTTGACACCCACTCATCTGCTGTGCGCTTGCTCACATTGTCGACTTGTGCCTGATAAAAATCTGGCTGCAACAAATGATTCGGTGGGGTGGGGAATTTACGTTAGGGCAGCAATGATTCAAAGCTATTTCTGGGAAGATGAGGGACATGTTGGCATTCTCTGTCATTCCAAACATATTTAAAAGCTGAAATATTTGCGTTGTTCACGTTGTCACAGCGCAAACACTTCTGGCTGGATTTTTTCCACCCCCTGCTTTCCTCCCTGCTCCGAAGATCATTTCCAAATCCCGGGAGGATGAGTGTGAGTGTTACACGCACCTTTGGGAGCGTGTGCTGTGGTGTGCAAGCAGAGTGGCTCTCCTGGCGTGCCTGGCAGTCCATTCCATCGTCTGCTGTGCAGCGGCTGTGCCAGGGTGGCTGCGAGGGGTTGTCAGCAGCCCGTGCCATGCACCAGTGTGGGACGGGAAGCCAAGGGAACAGCCTGAGGAGTGTTGTATCTGGAATCGCCATCCCATGCAGAGACTCATGCTGGTTTCATCTGAAAAACAGATGCTTTTGGGCGTTGCATAGTGCTTGTGAGATGTTTGGCTCCTCCATCTGGCCCTGGGCTGAGGGGTAAAAGGAAGGAGGATCGTGATTGCAAGACAACTGGTTTTATTCAATTTCTCAGCTGAAGCTTCTATGGCCAGAGAACTGAACCATGGTCTGAGAGACTTGGGTATGGCAGGAAAAACCCTCCTGGCCTGTAAAAACTTGACCTTGCCCTGTCTGCTCCAGCCCACAGTGGTCCCCAAGCCATGGACAGCAGGGCTGAGGCTCAGTGCAGCTGGAAAACCAACAGGAGAACTGATGGTGCCTCAGGCAGAGGTTGTTTCGCACTTCTTGGGCTCGTTTGTGGTGATCGACATCCAAAACAACCTTCTAAATTGCCTTTCAAGCCCAGCGGTGGCGAAGGACGGTCTGATAAGGCTGACTGCTTCTCGGGAACCTGCTTCATCATTTACATAATTGGACTTTTCTGTTCCACTCAGTCAATATTACAAGGCTCACGCAGTGCAGCATCTCACCTGATCTGCTGGAGGGAAAGAAAGTCCCTTGACTTCGTGTGCCTCACCCCTGTAATTGGAAGAAATATTGCTGGCTCTTTGTGCTTGCAGTAGGCCGTGTGTTGAGCTGGGTGTGCTGTGTGGATTCATGGAGACTTTTCTTCTCCATCTATGAAGTGTTTGTACATCTTCTGTGTATCGATTTTATCTTTGATAGCCAGGATTCTAATGTACCCTGTTTTGTCCTGGAAATGCAGGAGAGAGGAGAGCTAGTTTGCTACTTTGTCAGTCCTCAAGTGGAACATAGGAAATAGGGTTGGTATGGCAGGAACTGGTGCTGGCCTCCTGTGCCTTGCTCCAGAGCACGAGGATGGTGTGGGATGAGGAGGGCTGCCCATGCTCAACGCATTGTGTACATTTGTATTAAGAAAGAACCCCTCACCTGGAATAAATTTCCAGGGAAGAATTCAGTCCTAGTACCAAGAGGGATGTCCTGGCTATTTTCTTTTCTCCCTGCAGTCTCAGCCTGATCTGGTTTCCTTCTTTTCCCCTCATCTTCTGGAAGGGGGTGTGGGTGCTGTTGGGCATGGAGTATTGCTCCAGCTCCCACTGGATCCAGGATGGGTTATGTGGGATCTGTCTGGTTAGCACAGGTGCCCAAGCAGCAGGAGGTTGTTGCCAGTTGCAAGCACATACATCTCACAGATGAACTGTGAACCTCCTTGTTCAGCATCCCTGCATGCCCCTCTTCTCCAAGGGTCTTTCTGGGGAAGGCAAGGGGTTTAGTAGGAGCAACTCGGGTGTCATCTCCATGGACGAACAGCACTGAGCACATTTTTGTCACTGTACTTTTCCATAGTTAGGAAATGCAACCCATCCACGGTCCTGACTCCCACAACGAAAAGCCAGTGAGTTGTGACACCTATCAGATTGATTCTGGGTGCTGTGTTTTGAGGAGGAGGGTATTTCATGCTAATACCTTCCTTCCCAGCGTGGGGTGGATGCTGTGGAGGAGACGCAACAGCAATCAATGGTGTTTGCCTGCTACTGCTGGAGGGGATGGAGTGGGGGAGTGATTTCAGAGATGGATTTGGCAGAGACGAGTTGCTGCTCTTTGTGCCTGTGGTGATGGAGCTGTAATAACATATTGAACATGGCAACAGCCCTTGCTAAAGCTCTGTGACTTCACGTTTGTGCTTCGTGGAGCCTCATCTTTTAACAACACCCTTAGCATCGATAACAAGAGAGGAACTGTCGAGTGCCAAAGGGCCTAGTTAAAATCATTCGCTGAAAACCTCCTTTTTGGACCTAAACTTGCTTTTTAAACAGAAAAACTCTTTGGCTGTGTTTTAGGCAGAGAACGTTCAGAGGGTTTTTTGGCTGCGCAGCTCTGTGCTGCATGGGGGGGCCGGGGGGCGATGGACGCTGGTGTGTCAGGAATGCTGGCTGCGCGCTCGGCAAGCGGAGAGGGGTTGTTTTAGGACAAGCTGACAGGCCCTTGGCTTGTTCTGCTGCTCTCGAAAAATGTAATTCTAATTCTTGGCACCTTTTTCCAGGAGGATAAGGAGTGAGAGCACAGTGGAGCCTGTTCCCTCTGCCCTTGGAAAAGGGCTTTTACCCAGCGGCAGGGCTGGCTGGGGGCAGGAGCGATGTGCTCTGTCCTACCCCAGGTTTGGTGGATTGAAAGCAGAAATTAGTGGGGCAGGTGCAGTGTAGGATGAAATGACCTGACCCACCTCCTTGCAGTCCTGACCTCGATCAGGTTACTCTTTGGTCATCTCAGTGCTCTGCCAGAGCATTTTTTGCAGGTGCCAGTGTTCTGCCCAGGTTCTGCTCACCTTCCTCTGGCCTTGATCCTGTACCCGGTACCCTCTTCTGTGAGGAAGGAGCGGCACACTGTCCTCTGTCAGTGCCAAGCACAAGAGGAGGAAATGGGCAGCAGGTGTGGGGTTTCCCAGTCCTCTGCTGCATCCCAAGGGATTCTCCTGGGGCTGCAGAGCCCGTGGCATCCTGCTCCAGCACATGGCTGTAGCAGGTTTCTCTGTAGCTGTGGCATGGTATCCCATCCTCTGCCTGCATGGTAACACTTCTTAGGCTTGAGCAACCTGCTCTGGTCACTGCTCCAACAGGGTGTGGTTTCTCTCCTCCTGCGCTGTTCCCTGAGGAACAGCAGTAATCGTTTCTGCCTTCTGATCTCCACTTTGGATGCTGTCATTCCCATGGCTGCTTAAGAAAGAACCATTGCCTAGTGCAAGTCAAGCAGTCCCACGTGGTTACGTGACCAAACCAAGCACAGGCTTTTATTTCAGGCTGTTTTTCAGGTCTCTGTTATTTTATCTCGTGCCAGCCATCTCAGGTATGATGTAGAACAGATCGCCCCCAGCAGCTAATGTGTTTCTGCCTCGGCAGCAGACAGAGTGGCAGATGTAAACACAGGAACATTGAGGGCTTTCAAACACTAAAACCTCCTAAAGAATAGGCAGGTATGTGTATATAAATATACGCAGTGCTTTATATTAAAGGCTTTCAATATATTTGGAGAGAGATTTGTAAGTACATGCATTCATGAATGTTTCATGTGTATATACTTTTTCATATGTTTTTAAGTAATTGAAAAGCCTACTTTTTTATATATATCTATACACACACACACTCTCATATATATATATATGCTGCCTCCTATACTTGTAAGCAGTTTTTTCAAAGGCTTCTTCTAGCCTTGTTCAGTGATTCTGCCTTCAGTTGCCACAAGAAGAAAGATTCCCAGTCTCGAGCAAAGCTAAATATTGATTTGAGTCAATCTGGGTGCACTTGGAGACATCACTAGTGTTCATGAATGCAGCATAATCGCTGATTGGAGTGGGGAAATTTCATCATAAAGGCCCCAAAAGGGAGGTTTATTATTGCTTTCTTCCAAATGCCTGAATTTTATTAGCTTCAGTCATTCTTGGCAGGGCAGTGGAATGGGATTTTATAGTTAGCAAAGGAAAAGTAAACACAGTAATCATTTCACAGCCCTGTGCCTGCCAAACCAAGATGGAAATTCCAGCCTTGGTGGGAAGCTGCTGCTTTGCTAACAGATAATAACAAATTCACTCGGGGCTTACTCTTGCTATGGGAGCTGAGATGTTCAGGTTTTTCTGTAATGCTCTGGTCTGGGGAAGCAGAGGTGCTTCATGGTTTTCTGCAGGAGCAGGCTGGGCAGAGGTTTGTGGTTTGAGCAACTCCCACAGCCATTCACGGTTAGAAATGCTCTGAGCCTTTGGGAGCTGCTGCATCCCATGCTGTTGTTGGTATTTGGTGTTTCCTTGGTTAGTCTTGCTCATGGTCACAGAGCGATGCTGAAGGAGTGACATTCGAGTCACCGTGATGGTCCCTGCACCCTGCCACCACCTCCACCTGCTCAATGCGGGGAGGGTTACTATGGCAAAAAAAATTCTCCCTGTAAATCCAAAACTCTCATGAGAGGTTTATTTTGCGAGTTTTCCTGGGCTGGTTGAAGCAGAGGGCTTGGCTTCCAGCTGGGATCTGGACCAGCACCCGCCTGTGTTTCCTGATGCTGGGGGACACTGTTTCCTCTCACCTTCCTGTGCCCCACCGGCGTGGGGATGGCGTTGGGGATGGCCGACACTGCCCCCCCGCCTGCTGCCGCAGGATGCGGCCTCCTGATGGAAACCCAGGCGGAGCAGCGAAGGAAATGGCTCCTCAAACAAGCGGCGAATGTCGAGGCAGCCCCTTCCACGTGTCTGCACAATTATTAGAACAATAAACCATTGAGCGCAGCCGGCGGCTGGCTCTGATGGATGGTGCAGCTGACGGCTGCTGTGCACCACCCGTGCTCCCTGTCAGCACGGATCCTGCCGGGGTGGCTGGCCTGGCTCCGTGCTGCACCGCCTTTTCCATGGCACCGAGATGGTGGAAGCTGGTGCGGGCAGCTGGGGCCGTGTCCCTCATCCCTGCCTGTGTGTGTCCTGAGGTGCTACCGCAGCACCGCTGCTTGTGGGGTGCTTGGGATGGTCGGTGGATGTGTTTTGTGCGGCCTCGGGGGCTGTCAGGCTGCTGGTGGATTCCTCGGGCAGTGGAGGGGCCGCAGAGGTGTTGTCCCCACCGTGTCCCCCATGGTTTTTACAGCTGAGAGGTATTTGATGTCCCACTTCATACACCTGAGAGCACAGCCAGAACGGATCTGTTCATTAGGTGCCCCTGAAGACATGGGAGCGAGGAAGGGGTGATGTGCAGCTGGCAAGCGGAGCTCACTGGGTCACTGTAGGAGCAGTTACTTCAGTTTTTGGAGCTGACACAGTTGGAAGAGGAGGTGCTGGGAGTGAACAGGGATTTGGTGCTGGGACTCATCATCCTGTGCCTGATGTGCTGAGTGTCCCTGTAGGAGCTGTTGGTGATCCTGGCTTGGTGCAATGGCTCTTGCATGCAAGAGGAGGTTTGGGTCGTCCCACAACGTACCTCAGCCACTGCTCAAACCATTTTAGGTCTCATTTGCATTTGCATTTCCTTTCTCCATCAGTCAATCTCCTCCTCGGTAGGCAGCTCAACCTCCAGGATTTGGGGAAAAATCATTTTGGGTGATGGTTGTGAAGGGAGAGAGGGAGTGTGAGCTGCCTTTAAGTGTATCTCATTTGCCGCAGTGGTTAAATAGAGCTCTCTTCAATCATCCCCTTCCCTCCCCTCTAAATTTGATTCCCCTTCAAGCCAACTTCCCAATATTGATGCTGTGTGCCATCCTGATTAACTCCCAGACAAATCCCTGCTTCACAGGGCCGCCGAGTGCTGCCCTATGTGTATCCCGCTGGGATGTGTGGCTGAGGAGTCCCCGCTCCTCCTCGGCCTCCTGCCTCCTCCCTGGCAATAGCAGGAAATTTAAATGTTTCTGAAGAGCAACATTTCCATTTCAAAAGCTGTTCGTTCAAGTGCGTCTGGAGTGGGATTTCTCTCCCCTACTCCTCTCTGAATGGGAGCTTTAGAAGTCTCATTTCCTCTGCTTGATAACACCAGGCTGAGAAGGGCTTTTGTCTTTTCATTTCCCCTCAATTTTTTATTTTTAAATCAATGAGGTTTGGAGAAGCTGCCGTGGTGGGTTTTCCCTCCCCCGTGTTTGTCCATGTGCTGGAGGATGCACCTGGCATCACCCAGTGAATGAGCTGGAGCTTCCTGGGGCACAGCCCGAGCCGAGCAGGCACCCACCTGGGAGCGCCCTGTCAGTCGCTCCCGGAGGCAGAGGAGGAGGTTTTCTGGCATGTCCGTGCTGGGGAGCTCTGTGCTGCCCTTCCCGGCCATCCGAGCAGGGGCTTTCGTGTCCCAGCACCCCAGGACAGCACTGGGTGTGTTGGTGCTGAGCCTGGCTCAGGATCAGTCTGTGTTTCCAGCACATGACACTGCCATGGCTTTAATCCCTCTCACTGGTTGCCTGCCTGCTTTTTGGCTTGATGTAGCTTTTCCAGTTGGCATGAAATTACATATTTTTGACGGGATGCTGAGTGGAGGGCAGATGGAAGTGGATGCAGTTGCCCGGCTCCCAGTTCTGCAGGACTGATGAGTGCAGGCACTGTCCCACCAGTGCAGTGGCATTTGTGCTGTTCACTGGAATACTGCACTGGTATAAAAAGGGATTTTTTTTTTCTGCAGAAGTTACAAAACTCCAGCATGCTTTTCACATGGCATCTGGGGCTGGAGGGCTTCCTGCGTTCTTGAGCGCCAGGTGGGATTTGGCAGGGACTATTCCAGCATCCTCTGTCAGAGGGAATTTGCCTGCTGGGATTAACATGGACCTTGATGCTTCATCCCTGCCCGGTTGACATGCTGGAAAGACTTGGAATTTGCTTTACTGCTTGTGGCGGTTGAAAGAGGATGGGTGGAATTGCAAAAAACGAAAAACATAAATAAATTGTTGGGAGGCTAAAGCTTTCAAAGGCATGGGGTGAGTGTTCCGATCTCCTGAGGTTTGTTGGGTTAGGTGACAAGGTGCTTCCTAGGCTGCTGGAGAAGGTTTGGGGATTGTGCCTGCACCCCCGGGCAGGGGACCCCTCCTGCCTTCCTGGGAATCTCCCTAAAGAAACTCCTTGAGCGGCAGGCACAGGAAGAAATGCAGTAACAGGCCGTGGTGATTATTCAGAGGTTCCTGTGAAAGCTGCCTAAAGTCTGCCGGCCGCAGGGAACGTGAGGGAGGTTTGAGCCCCATTGCCTTCAAAATGCGGTTCTGCAGCCCGGGGTGACCCTGCTGCCTGGCCGAGTGCCAAATTGGGCAATTAAAAATTTGCCTCCCTGCCTTGGTGCTTCATGTAATCGGAGGCGTTTTTCACAGTTTGGTCCTTTTTAAGCGGCTTCAAACATGCGCTCGCCTCCCTCGTGTGTTGTTCGTGCGCCTCCCAGGCGTTGGGGTGAGCTCAGGGCAGCCCCCTCCTCTTGGCCTCCATAAACGGAGGAGGGATTTTCACGTGGGATCACTGGTTTTGAATATCCCGGTGCAGGATTTTGATGTGCTCCTGAGCCCTGATGGATTCCGTGCCTGGTGCCTTTTCCATGCAAACTTTTGCCTCCTCAGTGCCGTAATTTCGTGGTTGTTTTTCATGGCCGTAATGGGCCGAGCAGGTCACTGCATTACTCCATCCCTGTCATCTGGTGGGTGGTCTCAGGCTTTACCTGCGTTTATTCCAAGCCATGCATTTATTCACAGCTCTTTTAGGGCACTTGCCGTTGGCTTGGAATGCTCCACACATGCCAGTATGGTCCTTGCAGCTCAGCCCTTTTGTTTCCTTTGCAGAAGTACAGGCAGAGTGCAATACCTTTCCTGGAGCTTCCCAGAACCAGGACCCCAGTCTGCTCGCCTGCTCGGTTCCAAGTAATTCCCCTAGGGCAAGCACCAAGATGAGATTTTTATTAATATTTTTTTTCTTTTGACTTGGACACTTTTTCAGTGTTAACAAAAAAGGCGAATCGCTGGCAGAGAGTCTTACCAGATGTATCAACTATACTGAAGATGCTCAAAGAAAAAGTTCCCAGAATCTTTCTGAATGTTGCAGAAAGGCATATTTTCCTGTAAACTTGTTCTTGGAAGCAGCAGAGTTGTTTTGGCTGAAATTCACTGTTTAGGAAAAAAAAAAGAAAAAAAGCCTAAAAATGCCTGAAGCTGGTATTCAGCATGGAAAATTTCCGTCCAGACAGTTACTGTTTGAACAAACAGTAAGGTCAACTGAAGATCCTGGGATGCAGAATAGGCAGTGTTGGGGGATTCTTAATGAGAGGTGGAGCAATTAGCTCCTCGTTGTAATGAGTAGATGGGTAGGTGAGAATTCATCACTCCCCTAAGTCAGTGGGGAACGTTTGCATTCAACGCAATTATTATCCACTAATGGGGAATCGCAGGAAGGGAATGAAAGGCACAGCATCCATTTGTCAGGTAATGCCTTTGGTGTCAGTGGGAGTTTGCCTGAGTAAGGTTTTCCGGATCTGACCCGCTATTCTGGGCTGCCTCATAAGCCGTGTTTGCTGGTGCTTCTGTAGAGTTCTGCAGTCCTGAGAGCCAGAGGCAGCATCTGTTCGCTGTAACACCATGGAACGGCTCTTTTGAGCACAAGCAAGTTTTGCGAGACCAGATACAAGGCTTCAGTTGCTGCATTTAACTGAGGCTCTGGCTGGCGAGGTTTTACCACCCTCGTAAATCTGCCGGGGATGGGGGGGGCGGGGAGGGAGGGTCAGCATTTGGTACTGGTTTTGCAATTAAATTGCTTCAAGCTGTTGAAACATTGGGGAAGCTTTTTGACCTACTTTCGTGCGAGCTTAGAAATTATTGGGATGTTTTCTGCTCTGTCTGCATGGAATTCAGCTGGATTACAGGCAAAAGGAATTTCGTGGGCCTTCTCGTAAAGTCAGATTTATTTAAGAACAGAAATTTAAAAAAAAAAAAACGAAACCAGCTTCATCTTCAGACAACTCCTTGCTTTCCAGCTCCATGAATTCCCATGAGAGCACATACTGAGCTGCATCCAGTGAAAGCGATCCCAGTTTTGCTCCTTCCCCACTACTTGCACATGCCATGGAGTGTGGGGCGGGAGGAAGGAGGTGGATGATGCCTTGGTCACACACCTGGCATCCCTCGGGAGCACTGGTTGGCCTTGTCACGGAACACCCATGTGATTATGGCCGGTGAGAGCATCACAGGTGCTTCCCAGGGCACAGGCACGTCTCCATTCCGCTTCGGCAGCCCTCCGAGCATGCGGGGACACAGCCCAGCCAGAGCCCAGCAGTATTTAAGAATTAAAACCTCGTTTGAAGGGCCAGGCTGATGAAAGAGCCATTAGTGCAGCAGATGGCCACGAACAAAAGAATTGCAGTAACTCGATGTACTTTTCACTGCTCGGGCTCCCTGACTTTTTGTACTCGTGCATCTCCCTGGGGAAATGAGAGTGAGTTTTCAGCCCCATAACATTTTCCCCCGTCCGTGCTGTCATCCTGGGGCTTATGATATGTCAGCGTACGTTAGACACTTTTCCAATTTAAAAACAAATTCCTTTAGTCTGTATTTGGCTCATTTAAAGGTTTTATATGCATGTTTTTACCGTAAAACCTGACGGATGGAGGTGCGGGGTGTTTGCTTTTCTGCTCGGTTCTCATCCCAGGGAGTGTGGGAAAGCCTCAGGGCCTCGGTGTCTGCTCGGAGTGTGATGCTGCTCATGCGTGGGCTCCTGGACAGGGAGGATGGGCTGCTGGCTCTGCCGTGTGGCACAGCCTCACACGGATGGGGATTTGGGAGGGGTGTTGGCTGTTGGAGTGCTGGGATGTTCACTGGCTCAGTGCTGCTATGAGAGGCTTGGGTGGTGGAGGCATTCCCACAAGGAGATCCCCAATCACAAATCTGTGTGGGGCTTTTTGGGAATTAATTGGAGCACAAATTGAGCGGCCCCAGCTTATCCTGCCTGCTTTGGCAATCTTCTCCAGCCCGTGAGGACATGAGATGTGTGAGTGGGCAGGAGTTGAAGATAACACCTCTTAATCTCTCATGGTGCTCCAGCAGGAAATGCTGCTGCCGGCTGATAATTAGAAAGTGAACAGACTGTGGAAGAGATGATGTTGGCTTCCCTAAATCTCTGTCCTGGGCTTGGGGGAACATCACTAATGATCTGGATTAGAAAGGCAGAGAGAGAGACCTGGACTTACTGCAGATGATATGTAGGGCAAACACCGTGTGCTGTGCTGGAGGTCCCGAGGGCCGTCCCAGGCAAGCAGCTCTGTTCACTTGGTACGCACTGATGGCGTGTGGAGGGTTGGGAGCTCCACTGTGGAGTTTTGAAGAGGCAACTGGTGCAGTCAGGGGATCAGCAAGTTCAAAATGCACTTTGCAGTGAGAGTTAGGTGTGGATGGAGCGGAGCTACCGATCTGCTGTATCCCGAGGGTGGGAAGCAGCTGAGAAAAATGACCCTGCAGGGAGGCTGGGCTGCATCCAGCTGCAGGTGCTGGGTTGAAGCGTGGCACAGACACCCTTTTCCATCCCACCAGCCCCCATGACTTCCCTGTGAGTATCACGAGCTGGGTCAGTAATGCAAAATAAGCAGGTGGTGATGGTCTGGTGCAGGTTCCAGTGTGTCCTGGGACCACGATTGGAGTTCCCACTGTATTTTTTCTTGTGGACCCAGCTGCTGATGTGTCTGAAGGCAGGCAACATCAAATTTACCTGGGGATTTGCTTTGCTCTTCAGGGCATCAGTGGGCAGTTGGCTTATCCTTTTCCTTTCCCCTCTTTCGCCCATGTTTTTAAAGTCACTGCTAATAGTGTATAGCAGGCTTGCTCCATTATCTATGTTGGGAATTTTTATTTCTAAGCATGCAGAAGAAACCCACCCCAAAGCCTGGCCTTGCTTGTTGACAACCTCCTCAGTGATAATTATTTTCTTCAGTGCCAGCACCTCCTCTTGCTGCGGGGAGGTTTGTGCAGCCTCTGCCCCGCCGCGCACCCACCCTTGTTATCATATAAATCACAAAACAAGGCCGGGGATAAACAGGAGCTGCAGTAGCTGTTAGCCGTGTGTAAAAACAAATCACATGGAAACAGTATAATTACTGAGAAAATATCAACTTGAGTAATGCAGTAATTGTTTTCTTCCCTCCAGCAGATTTATTCCGGCTCTCCTGGCTCTTGCTGGTTTGGAAGTCTGTGACTTCATGTTAATAAGAAGGATTTCATGTGTCACACCACACTTGTTCAGGGTATGACACTGTCTAGAACAGGGGAATATATTTTGAGGGTTTCTTGAGAGCTGCAGGAAGCAGAGCACTAGTTCAAATATCCCTGGCCAATGGGGTCTACTCCATGCTCTGGGTGGACTTTGGTCTTTGCAAACCTCTTTTCAACCCATTTTTGTGATTTAGAAGGGCGTCTTTATACCCTGCATAAATCCACGAGCTCTGCTTTTTGGATGTCACCATTGCACAGACAAGAGGGGTTTGTTTTCCTTTAGTTCAGGTTTTTCCTTCCTTTTGCTGCTTGTCGTTTCCTTGCTTTAGAGAGGAGCTTGTGACATGACAGTGCCCAATATGTGAGGTCCAAGGACGTTGCCTCTCTCTGTTGCTATAATCATCTCCTAATACCAGATGATGATGATGTTGGTTGTGCTGTGACTTGCAGCTGCTTCCCTTATTCAGCTTTGCTGCTCTTTTGCTTCAGCTTCTGCAAGGTAAAAAGACAAAAATGTATCAGGAACCAGGTTTCCAAGGGGTTTTGTGCCAAGTAGGAGTTTGAAGATGCCCTGCCTTGCATATTGACAGACGTGAGAAAGTATCATTTGTTTCGTGTGCACAGAGAGGAGCTTTTCTCTCCTGCATTTTTGGCAGGTAGCTTCCTTTCCTTTAGAAAAACCTGCCCACCTACAAGCCACTGCCACTTCCCCTTCCTGTGCCTTAACCTGAATGAGATTTCCTGAACACCTAATTTGTCTTTTGCTTCTTGTGGTTGTCCTGCTTCTCTTGACTTGAAAAAAAACCAAAACCACAAAAACCCCCACTTGTGGAGAACACAAAGCCTTCCTACTGCAGCAGACTGACCATTTTTGATGTCTAATGCTGGGAAAGTAAAACAAGATGGGATCTGCTCTTTAGAATTCTCCAGAAAGCTTTCATGTTCTTCTAGTTTCCCTTCTGAATGCATGCGAGATACAACCAGCTTAGGTTTCTGGTGCCTTTGTGCTCCTGGGGCTGGATGGGCCCCAGACAGCACAGTGAGAACAGGGGTTTGGGATGCTCCTTTGCTTTCTGGCCCTTGATGGCAGCAGTGGGAAGTGCCTCCAGGCTGCACCTGGCAGGGGCAGGGGAGAGGCCTCACTAGCAGATGCTGTTGAGATGCTGAGCAGTGCCAGGGTGGTGTCTGCACCCGCGTCACGTTTGGTATGAGCTGCAACACAGCTGGTGACCAACCCAGAGCCATCATCCATGTGCCTGGTCAGATGGGGGAGCACTGAGGGGTCCACAAGTCACCATCCAAGCTCCGTTCACAGCAGGAGGACCAGCCTGGGCAGAGGATCAGCCCTGGCCTGTCACCTGTGGCTGTGTCAGCGCCGAGGGGAGGGTGTTCAGCACCAGTTGGTGCAGAACAGTGTTGGCTTTGTACAGGGCTGCTGGAAGGAAGGTAGCAAAGTTGTATGAACCTCTTCCCTTGTTTGCCTCCCCCCATCCCATCCCTTCCCTCCCTTCTGCAGCAGCTGCAGAGTGCTGCCTGCCCAGCCTGGCAGAGGTTTAGGGTTACACACGGAGCCACCGCTCCTCTTCTCCCCCTCCAGGAAAAGAAATCCATCCGCTCCCTAAGCGAATGAATAGATAAACTTTTAATTAGGGTGTTGGGTGGCTGCCAGAGAGGAGCGTCCTGGGTCAGGGCAGGCTGGTGGTGTGCCGTGATCCCCATCTGTGTGGCCGGTGGCTATTAAACAGCTGCTTCATCCCAGGGGTATTCATCCCTGGTGGGCAGACTCATGCAGGCATGCAGCTTGTGCTGGCAGGAGATGGGCTCCTTGGAGCTGCAGCGGTGGAGGGTGGTGTGCAGGAGAGGCTGTGCTGCTCCAGGATACCAGCTCACTGGGCTCAGCCGAGCTGGTGCATTGCTGGGGGCTGACCTGAATGTTTCAATGTGTTTCCCCTCTGCCTGCAGCCCAGGGCCATTAGGGCTGCTCCCTGTCAAGGCCACCGAGGTTTTGCTGATCTCTGCAGTCTCTGACTGGAGGGTCTTGCTGAGCTGAGAGCCTCTTCACCTGGAATTTGCAAAAGGTGGTCGGCTCAGTCTATTTTTATCTTGACTCACCTATCCCCTTTCTCTCCATTTGTGGATGAATGCATTTAACATCCAACGCTCGGAGTACCCCCAAGTTTAACAAGAGATGGAGGAAGACCTCCATGAAGGAGCTGGGAGTCCTCTTTCTTCCAGGGGGCTGCTCTCTAGCCCCTTCTCCTTCAGCATGGTTAATGCTGCTCTTGTGTCTGTGGCTGTGGTGTCTCATTTTTGCAGAGGAGATGTATCCTTGAGCCCTATCAAGGGACAGTGCTGCTGGGAGCTCCTGAATATGGATGGGTTTATTGATCCTGTAGGAATGCGGGTAGCACTCAAGGTGGTGGGAGCCTCTGAGGCTTTGTCAGGAGGAAGAGCTGCTGTCATGTCCCTGGAAAAGTAACCTGGTTCTCTCTGGAGATGCTGGAGGTTGTGGAGCACTGTGGTGATGTGATCTGACAGCTGGTACTCCCTAGTCTAGCAGGTTTTTTTGAGGGTTTTGTGTATCTCAGAAGGCTGGGAATGGGCCAGGGAGCTGTGGGAGGATGAGAGAAGGATCCAGAGTCTCCTGGGAGAGAGATGATGTGGCTGTTTTATGCTCCCCAGGATCGCGGCCTGCCTGGCAAACTGGAGCCCGTGTCGCCTGTGAGCCCTGCTCACGCTGACGCCGAGCTGGACCTGCTGCCCGCCCGGCTGTCCAAGGAGGAGCTCATTCAGAACATGGACCGCGTGGACCGCGAGATCACCATGGTGGAGCAGCAGATCTCCAAGCTGAAGAAGAAGCAGGTAAGAGGCTGCGGTCTGGAGGGGAACACGTGTCCTTGCTTCTGCGTGCCACCGTAGGCCCTGTCCTTGCCCATGCACGTCCACAGAGGGGAAGTGACTGTGCCAGTGCACCAGGATCATCCGTGTCCCTGCTGCCTGTCATGACATGGGTGGTGTCTGCTGTGCTCCCGTCTGGAGGTGGTAGTTGCAAGGTGAAGGAGTGAGCTCTGGAAATCCAGCTTGCAGGCTCTTTGCATGTCAGAGAACCTGAAAGGGGAAAAAATGTGTCCTTGGTGATTTGGCAGTGGACATGCAAGTGGTCAGAGCTGGAAGCAGAGCCTGCTTTGCCTGAGTTGTCTGTACAGCCCAGCACAGCACAAGGTCTTTTCTTTTCCTTTTCCAGCAATTGTCTCTCCCCAGTGCTGTTGCTGCCAGTATTCAGTACTGGGCTGTTTAAAATACTGCTGCAACAACCCAGTGGCCCTTCCTGTGCATCCAGTCCCCTTCTCCGGGGCTTTCCAGCTCTGCAGCTGCGAGCAGCATCTGGTCTGGCTCCAGTCAGGGTTGTGCCTGAGCAGGGATTTGAATCTGATCTTCCTGGTTGCTGCTTTACCCTGCACAGGAGCACTCCCCAGAAGGATGGCCCATTCGGTGTTGGCCTGTACACAGTTACCATAAACCCATTAAGAGATTAATATGACAAAACCTTCAGGGACGTCTGTGAAAAAACCCACAGACTTAAGGGCTTTCACTCCTTAAAGCAAATCACTTCTCTGCCTCTCTCTTTCTGGTTGTTTTATTTCCTTTGCTTGGAGCAAGTTTCTGAACTCCCTGATGGCTCCTAATCCCAAACTGCCCAAGAGGAATGACCTTTCCCAAGGGGTTGTAGGTGCAGTAGGAATTTGGGAATGGAGCAAAACCTCTACTTGGGCTGTTGGATGAAGCTCCTTGAGAACGAGCATGCAGTTGACCTTCCCCATCAGATCTATATTTTCCCATACCAAACACTCTTCCTTTCTGTCCTGCAAGACAAAGCAGGGTGTTTCCATTTTGTTTTCAAACAATATGGTTTAATTAACACGAAGGACCCTTTTTTTGTGTGTGTTGCTTTATATCTGGAGAGTTACCTGAGTGCTTAGGGAGAGGGAGCCAAGAGTGGGCAGAAGCAGCTGTGCTGGGGGTGGGAGGCAGCAGCTCTTTTTGCCAGCTCACAAGGTCCAGAGGAACATCCAGAGCAATGGAAACCACAGAGGTTCCTCTGGCTGCTTTTGGTGGGAGCTGGGTGAAGGTAGCCCTTGCCTTCTCCCTCCTAGGAAGCTCAGACAAAATGTTGGTGTCCTCTCCCACCCGGCAGTCTCACTGCTGGTCCATGTTTTCAACTCATGTTTGAGGAAGGAGGTGCAAACCATGATCATTTCCTATTCTGGAGGAGGGCTTCCCGAGTGGGATGTGTGCCCAGCATGGCAGGGAAGGTCCCTCTCATGGCAGCTAGGAGGACTGACAACTCTGATGACCCACTGCCTGACTTCTCAGGGACGCTGAGGAGCTGCTGCTGATGCTGACAGGAGCAGCATATGCTCCTTGCCATTGAAATCAAACTGTCCTTCCATAAGGAAATGGGTTTTTTATTGTTGGCTGCTTGGTTGCTTTATTTCTTCCCTATGAACAAATTTTATGATTCTTCCTCCCCACAAAAATGCTCTGTTAAATGGGGAAGAAGGTGGAAGTGGCTGTTGGCAGTAAAAGCATCCCCTCCCTTCTTTTTTTCTTTTTTTTTCTTTTTTTTTTTCTTTTTTGGCACATGGTGGCAAAGTCATGTGGTAGCAAAACTGATCATCCCCCTCCCCCAGTGTGGCCTCCTTTCCCCTCTGTCTGGAACCTTTCCCATCCCAGTACTCCAGCAGAGCTGGCACATCTGGGAAGAAGTCTTTTTGGAGCAGGGGGTCCTGTCTGAGATGCTCCAGGAACGTTTTGTCCATCTGTGCATCTGAGCTGTCAGTGCAGGAGGACGAGTGAGGGAAAGCAATGAGCCTGGAACAGATACTGCTCCTGCAGGAAAGGCAGTGGAGCAGGGGAGAAATTGTACGCAGCCGGAATATCCTAATGCTTTTCCCCTCTGTCGTTGGGAGGCCTTCTCAGGGTAATTAAATACATTTGTATGGAAAGGCCATGCAAAAAAAAATTCCAACCAACCGCAAGCCACCATCTCTCTCTTTTTGGTTGTTCCAAAAATGGCAGGGAAGGCTCTGCCTGGACTTTGCAAGAAGCAAACGTCTTCAGTAAGCTGAGAAACCTTCCCCAAACCCTGTACACCCCTGGCAGGAGGCCACCTCCGTCAGCCATCCCCCGCTCATTCATGCGCCATATGCGCTTAAATCTCTCGCTGAGTCCTCTCTCCCCCTCTTCCTGACAGGGAAGGATAATCCTTATGCATTTATTCCTGGCAGCAGCACCGGGGATCTGAAGGAGAAATAAACTGCTGGGCTGTTCTCCGCAGTGGCGCCTGAGCTCCTTGGGCGCTGAGCTCAGCGAAGGCCTCTCTGGGAGTACAACACTCCCACCTGGTGATGGAGGTGGAGCCGGCTGGGTGGAACAGCTCCAGGGTTTCCCCTTCCATCTAGCTCCCGACTGAGTTTCCTCTGTCCGCCCCTCATCTCTTTGGCCTGTAGGATCAGAGATGCCCTGTGGCTGGAAGCCTCTCCTCTCCCTGGACAGGTGAAGCATCCCAGTATCCAGGTGATGGCAGCTGGGTGTGTGTGTAACAACTCTGGCTTCATCAGTCAGGTGCCTCCAGCACGGGAGCTGGTATGTGTGGGGCAGGGTCTTCCTGAAATGTCACCCCCCTTCCCACCAGTGCTGCACTCTCCAGTGGTCCCTCTCTAGCGTGTGGTCCAGCCAAAGGACTCCTTCCTGGAGAGGGCAGCTCTTCCACTTGGTAATGGGTGGCCTGTAGGAGCAAGGGCTGTGGCTAATGATGGTGTCTTGCATCCCTTCAGCACCGCTGCACTGTCTTCCATTTGGGGAGAGGAGGGAGGTCTCTGGCAGCCGCTGCTGGGAGCGGGCAGGGAGAGAGTGTGGAGCCGTCAAGACTCATCTCTCATCCCACTTCTCCCCCTGTAAAGGTCACAGTCCCAGCCTGGCTTTTGTGGCAGACCTTTAAGAAATCCATTTTGTCCCTGTCTGGGAACCCTGACCTATTTGGCTTTGCCATTTCCCACGGCTCCCAGGGGTAGCTGTCACGGGCTGCAGTCAGGTGTGCTGCCTTCAGCCCCTCCTCACATCCTTACCCCCAGCATCTGGCCCTTTAATATCCATACAGTGCTACGCCACAGCGAGTAGAGTTTAATTCTCTACTGTATTTCAGCTATAATTAGATTTGTATTTTTTCTTCTAATGAGCTGTTTTTAATGAGCCTCCACTTAGTGGCAAACTTTCATTTCCTGATAGGCCATCAAACCCTCTTGTCTGAAATCCCTTGCCACACACCCGACCACTTGGCAGAATTTTTGTGGGTTTCCGGAACAATATATCCAAGTTTCAGATGCTTTGACTTTTTTTTTTTTTTTTTAAACACAAGTGTTTCCATGGGACACAGGCTCTCCTGCCTCTGCCAGAGCCCACTCCCCACTCTGGCTGGCAATAGCAGCCTTTTTTGGCTATATCTTGGTGTTCCCTGTGCTTCTGCTTTTCCCTCTATGGGAAAAGGTATCCATCTGTGGGGAGGTGGAGTCCACAGCATGGGGTGCTTCATCCATTGAAACACACTTAATTTAAGGAGTGTGAGTTTTCTCGGCTAAGCCATTAGACTTGTCTGGGTGCTTAAGTGCTTCCTTGGGCTCCATCCTACTGCCCTGGTGTGATAAAAGGTATCATCAGCAGGAGCAGAGATGATGTGGATGAGGAAAAGGTGCCCACCTTCTTCTCAGACCGCCAGCCGCTGCAGTCTCTGGGAAGTCAGTGGTGTGCTTGCCTCCGGTGCAAGCCAAGTCCCAGGTGTATTTTCTTCCTAGTACCAGACTCGCTTGATTTTCCTTGTGCTTCAACAGGGGATGCTTTAGCTGGAGGAAAAACCTACAAAGATTTGGAGATTCAGAGCCGAGCAGGGAAGAAATCCTCAGCGTTTTTTGACAGCCGCTCCCTCTCCCGTGCCTGTGCTGCCCCGCAGCTGCCGTGCACGGCTGTGCTCTCCCTCCTCGCAGGCTGGCCCCAGGAGGAGCCTGGAGGAATCTGTGATTTCCTCTTTCAGCTGAGTGGTTCCTCAAACTTACGGAAAGGGCTCGGATGTCTCCTCCTGCCTCGCAGTGCTGGGAGAGACGGAGGTGCAGGTGGAATGTCAGGTTTACCTGCTGACTGCGGTGATATTGCAAAGTGCAGGGGTGGCAGGTGCACAAGTCATTTAATTGAGAACATCCCAAGGTATCTCCTCTAACCACTCCATTTGCAGGTGAAGCTGAAGGTGGAGAGCAGCCTTGCTGGTCACCTCTGGCTCCTCCACCTTTCCCTGCACGCAGCAGCAGCTCTGGAGGCAGGTAGCAGCAGGGAGCCGGGCTGGAGCTGTGATTTCATTTAAGTGTTCCCAGTAAAATCGTTATTTCTAGCCTCAGGCCCATTCCAGGAGACTCCTTTGAGGCAGGTCCTCATCCTCCATGCCTAAAACTCCCTGACCCACCAGCACAGGGCCGGTGCCCGGGGCAGGCCAGCGCTGCGCTTGCGTGGCAGGGGCTGCTGTGAGGTCTCCTCCCTCTCCCCGTCCCTCCCCAGCCCCAGCCTGCTCGTGTCTCACAGGAAGTCTCCTACCATGGCAGTTTCTACCTCGGTCACGGCACCACCGAGAGTCTCGTGTGGACAGGGACGGCTGCGTTTCTTGCTGTGACTCACCCTCCTCCTCCCCCCTCTCCTTCCACAGCAACAGTTGGAGGAAGAAGCAGCCAAACCACCAGAGCCTGAAAAACCCATCTCTCCCCCTCCTATCGAGTCCAAACATCGCAGCTTGGTGCAGATCATCTACGACGAGAACAGGGTGAGTCTGGAAATGATGGAAGTACAAACGTGGGATCGTGCTGTGTCACCCTGGCCAGGGATGGGGAGGTTGGTAAGGACCAGGTGGAGTGTTTTCCTGGGTGTTACCTCTGGGGTGGAGGCCGTGGGAGTGGGATAGATGGATCACTGTCAGGATGGTGACCACAGAAGGCTGAGCCATGAGTAGCTTGCTCTGCCTTGTGGATGAGCACTAATATCTTCTGAAGAACTTGCCTGGGGGGGTTTCCTGTGATCAGCCTTAGATATGAAGTGTTCAAGAGATGTTTCAGACTCCCTTCTGTTAAATAGTTTGCTTCATGCTCTCCTCCAGGAGTGAACCTGGTTGAAAGCTGCCTCAAAGGATGGGGTTTGGCGTGATGGGGTGGGCTGCATGAGTGGAGGGTGACATCCGTGGTGCTTGAATACTGGCAGGCCAGCTGTGAGCTCTCCTGGCTGCCCCTGAGCCCCCGGGCTGCAGCAGAAAGGATGTGGATGCAGCCATGGCTGGATTTGTGGATATTTGATGCTGTAAATAGCATTAACAAAGGTCAGGCTGGCATCCCTGGCTCTGGATCTCTGTCTTGACCGCTCATTTATCAGCCGTTGCCTGTAATAGCAGCCTGAGGAGAGATGAATTTTGCTGTGTGCATCGGAGCGTTGCTCAGAAATTGGGCCCTTTGGTAGATAATCAAGCATATTCATTTTCATTTAGGTGTTGGATAAAAAGGATGATTTTGCATAAAAGGAAAACTACCAGTCGCTAATTATTTTGAATTGCGAGGCCTGCGATTTCACTGGGAGCTGCAGAAATCCAGGTGCCTGACTCCTAAAAAGAAAAAAAATCGCCTACCCTGCGCTCCCAAGCAGTGCAATTTTCCTGGTTTTCCTTTTTCCATCTGCTTCTCTCCCTGAGCAGTAGGAAACCCAGCACTGGCACGGTCCCTTGTGCGAGTGGGTGAAGGCTGAGGTCGATGTGTTTGAAGCTTTAGCAGGCGGCAGCTGGTGATGGCTTCACAGCACTGGGCTTTGGGGGCAGGTGCTGAGTGTTCCTCAGAGCCGTTCTCACCACCAAGTGCCCTCTCTGGGGGTCTTGGGCTAAATGGCTTGTGCCTTCTGTGCAAAGGGTGAGGTTCAGAAAAATGAGCTCGCAAACATTTTTATTCCTATTGCCTTGAGCACCATCCTCTTTCGATGCCCATGCCAGAAGGTTCACACGTTTCCTCCCATCTCCCCTACTCTCCTATCACTTTTTCCACATCAGACAGGATCTGCTCTCCAAGCCTCACCACCACTCAGGGCAGCCCCTTGGCATTGCTGCCCTGTCCCATGGGTGATGGCAGAGAGTGTGAAGAACAGGCATGGAGTTTTACATTCCTCCTTGAAAGTGCACAGCCATAACACCGAGGACACTTGTCATATGTGGTACTCAGAGCTGGTGGCATCCCTTCGTCAGCATTAGGCTGATCCTCAGCCGTCCTGGTGCCAGGAGTTTCACTGTTAACCTTTGTGATAGGTGCCCTCATTCCAGGTGGGCAAACAAAGATCGTGGTGGACACCAAATGTCTGTACAATTTCAAATCTGGCTCCATGTTCGTGTCTGTGTGATTCCCTGTTCTTGTGAAGTCCCCTTGAGTGTAGCGTGTATGCGAGCCCGCCTGTGGGCAGGAGACTCCAACCAGACACCCTTCCCTTTGGCTTGACAGGAACCAGAGCAGGCTGCAGGGAGGTTCCTCCTTTGGAGAAGACAGGATCTATCTGTGGGCAACAGAGAGTTGGCAGAGCCACTGGCCAACTGTGGTGGCTGAGGCCGGGGGATGGAAGGGCCCTTTCCAGTACCACAGCAGGGACATGCTGGGCTGTGAGGGGAAGAGTGTGCTGAGCGTTGTCTTTGTCATGGCTCCGGTAACCAGAGTGGGAATTAGGATGTAATTGTCCTTCTAAAGAACATTCATTGGCTCAGCTTTCAGCCTCTCGCATACTGAACGCGTTTGGGATGTGTTTTGGTGGGGACAGCTCTTCCTTTGGAGCCACGAGGAAGAAAGCTGGAAGAGGCCAGGACCTGAGAGTAGCATCAGTTGAGATTGTGATGGAAAAGACTGGCTGATGGTCAGATATAGGGTAGGTTTGGTGACAGCACATCCTCCAGTTGTATCCAGCTGTCTGTGAACATGGGAGAGCCCCAGACACGCCTGTGCTGATCTGTGGCTTTACACTTAATCGCAGGGTGAGTTGGTAGGAGCAAAGGGCCACAAGCCAGACAGGGATGTATTGGTCTAGAGTGGGGAAGGTCACTGAGCCAAGTTTTAAGCCTTTCCGCCTCTTCTGTGCAGTGGAAAAGCAGTGAAGTTGATGCCTCGAGGTCTGCTTGCGGGAAAAGCGTCGGTAAGGGCTGAGCCAGGGCTCCAGCCCATGCACAAAGGGAAGGAAAGCCGGATTTACTCGCATCACTTGGCTTGTGGCTTGCTTGAGGGAGGCAGCGCATGGTAAGAAATGCAAATAAAAAGAGGATATTCAGGCCTCAGGAGGAGGCGAGAAAGGAAAGCACCCCAGAAGAGCTGGCAAAGCCTGAAATGATCTTTAAAGAGCAACGTTGTGGAAGGGGCAGAAAGCCAGCCCTCGTGCCAATCCCAGAGCAGGTGGGAGGCGGCAGCTTCGTGGAGGGGCTTCTGCCTGGCTCTGGCTTAGCTTCTCGTGAACCACGGGTCTGTGCTTCACCGAGCACGCGGGTGCTGCCGTGCCCGTTCCCACCGCTCCTGCCAGGCCGCGCCGGAGTCGCACACTGCGTGCACTTATACCCCGAACAAAGGAGAGACCAGAAACGGCCCCTGGGAGAGGAGAGGTTACGTGAGGACAGAGCAGCTAGAAACGCCGGAAAATCAAGTTAGCCAACCATTCTGTGACCTACTTTCCTTTTGGCGATAGCTGTGGCTTTGCAGGCGTGAATGGTTTCTAATTTTAGCTTATGGTTCATCAGGGAAGTCTATATATTTTTCTCACCACCGCACTGTGTATGGATGAGGGGTTGGGAGGAGGGCGGCACTGGACTGTATCCGATTTTCTCAAAATTCAGGTTTGCTGATGCTAAATGCCCATCACTCTGCTGTTCCCTCTTGTGACCTACTTAGCATGTATGATTTGAAAAGTTCCTCGGTGTCAGAGAGGATAATTATGGAAAATGTGACCTGTAATCCCCTCTTGCTACACTCTGCTGGACACGTAATTGATTTCCAGAAAAAAAAAGGTGACTGTACAGATTCTGCTGGAGAAGAGTGGAGAGAAGCTGCTCTTGACTGCAGTCAAATCCTGGACTGTGAGGCTGTGGCTGGCATTTGGGAAGGTTTTAGGGGACTTGGATTATAGAGGAACAGTTGATTTTCAAGATCCAGGTGCTTCCTCCCGTGGTATTTGCTAACCAGAGCCACTTTATCTTGTTTGCAAAGCTGAGCTGTGAAGTTGCACCCAAACTGTACCATTTCTGAAAGGACATAAGAGAATGGGAGTTAACATTTTTGGTACTGTCTGTGGACTAACCTGAGAACAGACAGTGAGCAGCATTGTCAGAAGCTATGAGTCCTATTTTCAAAAGTGTGTTCAGTCCTTGAAGAGAGATTGACTTTTGGAAAGGATTATGGGGGCTAAAATTGCCAAGAGCGTTCAAAAAGTGCTGTGGGGATCTCAGGGGACCATTTTGGCTACAGGGTGCTCAGGGGCTCCTCTCCAGGAGCTGGGTGTTTACAGGGTGCCACACAGCTACCTGGAGAAACCAGGTTGTGACAGGTGCCTCAGTTGCTCCAGAGGCTGACAGTGATGCAGGCGTTGGGGATCTCCTAAATTAAACCCTGTGAGTGATTTTACTGACTCCCCTGCGGAGGAAAGCTGATCTCTGCTGGGTCTGGCACCTCAGAGGTGGTAGGTGTGTGGCACAGCCTCCTTGAGGGCTTTAATTTGCACCTCTGGGATGTGTTATTATATCGACAGAATTCAGCTTTCTTCCACCTCAAATCCCCATAACCAGGACAGATCATCTGTGCGTATTTTTAGCTGTAGCTTTATTCCACTGGGCCGTTCACGGGATTCCTTGCATCCGCCTTCCCTTGAAATCGATTGAACGTACCTGGGCTTGAAGATGTTTTTGAGCTTTAAATGGAAATTTCCAAGTCCCTTGCTAAGCACAGGGAGGAGAGCGGTGTTGCTGTTGCTCCAAACTGCGCTCTGTGCCCTTCCTGGGATGCAGGGCTGGCTGAACTCTCCTTGGCTGTGTGTCCTGGAGGAAGCTGCTACCCAGCAGCTCACCATGGCTTGGCTGGGTGAATGCTCCTCCAAGTCACCTGCACACCCAACGTCCCCATCCCGTGTGCATGCAGAGGTACCTGTGCCATCTCTCTGACCCTTGTGGCGATGTGGGGCCCACGGGTGCCCAGCTCCAGCTCTCTGTGAGCCAGACGCGGGTGGCTGGAGGCTCCCTGCGGACCTGCCGTGCATCAAAGCCAGCAGGAGGCCCGCTCGGAGACCAGCAGAGAGAAGGCAGCTCCCGTGCTCACGTCCCTGCAAACAAGCACACGTCAGCTTTCCTCTGAAACATTGCGCTCATTTATCGGAGGGGGAGAGGTCGCGTCAGGACATGGCGTGCCTTCGCCCTCCGCCGCCGTGCCAGGGAGGGGACACCACGTGCTGTGACCCACCGCAGCGGGGCCAGGGCTGGGACCAGTCCCCCCGCAGTGCCCCCGTGGGAGCCCGTCCCTGCTCCGCTGTCAGCCCTCCGAAAAACTGGGTTTGATGCAGTGCAGGCGGTGGAAGCAGCAGCAGCGTCTGTCTTGCTCTTGAGATTGAGCCGGTGGAAATCAATAAGATTAAATTTTAATTCGTTTTCTGTCTTGATGCTTGTTCCTTCAAAAGGGCACAGCTATCTATCTATAAATTCAGCATTATGCTGGAAAATTGGAATTCAAAGGATTGTTTGGAACTTTTTCCACCCCCTGCTGCTGTTGTGTCTGTGCAGAGTGTGTTCCCAGCTATCCGTTTACCCTCAAATACCTTCATAAAGCATTAATGCCCCATCCATAAATACAAGAATAAATAAATGAAGGCTTTTAGCATTGCAAAGTATAATCTCGCCGTTAACTACTCACAGACACTGAGTGTGACTCAGATCCTACAGGGATTTGATGTCTGTAGAACTCTGATTTTCTATGAACTCTTGATTTACATGAGAAAGGGAAGAATTGGCCCTGCCTGCCTCGTCAGCACGGAGCTGGTGCAGTAAATAAGACCTTATCAGTGAAAGTGCTTTTGAGCATTTAATCTGCAGGGTTTTTTTACATTCTAGTTTATGTGGTAGTCGGGATGGGGGCGTTTTGTATTTGGCTGATGAAAGAGCCTTGTTTGTTTTGCTTTTGTTTCTAGTAACCTTTATTCTGCCTCATCTGGGCTTGGTGATGTAAAATGGCCTTCTGGATAGTCCAGAGGAAAACTGGAAAGGTCAGAATTCAGATGCTATTGACACTTCTGCATGATGGCAAGATTTCAAAAAAGATAAAATTTAAACAATTAGCCTGGAGTCATTGAGAATCCTTTCATTTTTTAATTGGATTTTAAGGAAATTTTTTTTGAGCTTTTTAATGGTCCTGATGTCCATTTTTGATGTCTGCTTCAGGATCTGGAGTTCCCAATAGGTGTATTGACATAGAAGATTTGTCCATGATTAGCCCAGACCAGATAAGGCCATGTCCTGAATTTTCAGGTCCTGGAAGTAACAATGAGAATTGCAGAGATCCTAAATCTGCTGCAGGGAAGAAGGTATATCCTGCAACACATCTCTGGCTCCTTGGGTTGGGCGACTGGAGCTTTCCTGTAACTGCTGCAGTGCTAAGATGTGGAATTGCAGAAGTTTTCTGTGCAATGCCAACGTTTTGAGCAGTTTTGCATTGGTGGAACGTTCAGCCATGGTTTGCAGTGGCAAAGCCTTGCTGGCACATCACTTCATCCCTAACGTGCCTTTGAAAGGCACCGCAGCCTTGCAGACAGCGGAGCGGGAGGAGTGTGCGAGTGGAAACCCAACTGTGTCTGGGGTTCCCCCACTGGCCATGGATGAGGCACAAGCAAGCCAAGGGCTGAAACTGTCTGGCAATGATTAGCCAAAGCCAGAGACAAGTGAGTAACCAAAATGAGTCGGCTTGTCACGCTCTCTGCAGGGCAGGTGGGGACTGGTGTGAACACACGGCTCCAACGTCACCACTTTCCTCTGTTTTCTCATTATTTGTGACGAGTCATTTGTAACCCCCACTGCATCATCTGCTGGCCCCAGCCTTGGGGTCGGGGCTCTGTCACTGCAGGTGTGCTGGGGAGATGGCTCCAGCTGAACACAGGGAAGTGGGGGAGCACGCAGGGCATCTGCATCCCATGGGCACCCCTGGAGAGCATCAGCCTCTGGGCCAGGTGAGAGGGGCCAGACACATGCCATTAAGGCTGAGTGACGCTCCTGATGCTCAGGGCGTTTGGGTTCAAGGAGAGCCCAGGGGAGGGCACTCATTCTTCACTTCCCATGGTTGGCTTGGGAGCACTGTGGTGGCCATCCCTGCGGGAGCTGGAGAGGGAGGAGGGTTGTTTTCCCCTTCCACAGCACCGGGGCTCATCCCACCTGCTTTGTGTGGAGGGCAACAAATTGCTGGGGTGGTTTGGCTCTTAGAGAGAGCATGCTGAGGTTTAAAGGAGAGAAAAAAATAGTGCTTGTGGCTGTAGGAGTGAAAATCTTTCCCTATGGAATGAGCATTGCCAGGTCGTGGTTTGGTCCCAGCCCATCTTGGCTGTACTGTTTGCTTTCTGCTGCATGCAGAGAGGTGTCTCGCCTGAGGGTTTCCATGATTTCTGCTGACTTCAGCCACATTTCTCCTGAACTTTGTTTTAAAGAAAATCCAACTCCAGCCTGCCTCTTTGCCGTGCTGCTCCCACAGCCCCGCCTGTGCCCGGGATGTTGTGCCGCCAGGACAGGAACCTTTTCCAGCACCATCCTATGTGCAGTCTCCTGCCTCTGGAAGGGCATTGCATATCTCTGTGCAGGACATGCCTGCTCCCAAATAGAAACCCTCCCATTCCCCAGCACTGCTGCCTACAGGATGCTATAAATAACCCAGGGAGCACGGTTCAGCTGCAGCAGCTTTGTGCTGCATGGAGCCATGGCTGGAGTCGGTCCAAGAAAGTGCCGCCTCCTAATTTCAGATCCGCTTTCTCAAAATAACTCCTGTGTTTCCTTCTCTTCCATTTTTAAACTTCGCTTTAAGAAGAGCCCACGCAAAATCCCAGACTCTCCCTCTTCTGGTTTCGGTTGCTCCGCTGCCTCCTGGGGTTGGCTCGTCATCCCCACGGGAGCTCACATGGCCGGAAAGCTGCTCTCCTGCCCGCTTTCCCCTCCCAAGCCTATTTTAAGTTTCTTCAAAGGAAAAACAAGGGGCTGGAGTTTGCTTTGGAAGCCAAATGCTTTTTAGGAGAGCACGAAGATTTTCATAGTCTGCAGGGAGGTTTTTGCTGTTGACGAAGATCTCTTTAGCTCCAGGCCCGTTGGAGGAGCATGAGCCGGGGTAAGAGCGCAGTCTGCCTGCCCATGTCCCTGCCTGTGCCCCTGCCCAGGGGGAGAGAGGTTCTGTAGGGCAGGTGCCACATCTGTGGATTCCCTTCTGAATCCGCAGGCCCCACAGTGACGGTGCTTGTGGTTCAGACGTGCTTCTTGAGGCACCTTGATCAAGAAATGCCCTTGGAGGATTAGTACGGGATAGGCTTCACCTCTTCACCTGAGCTGTGCTGAGATGCACTTCAGAGGAGGTGCCTCTGCCCTCAGCAGTGCCTGTGGTCTGCCTGGGCTGGTGCCAAACCCAGAGCTGCTGTACCAGAGCAAAGCCACCCTGTAAATGGGACGTAAATGGGAGCAAAATTCAGCCTTGGGGCTTTGGTCCCTCTGTGAACGCTCCAGTGCTGGAGCAGTATTTCAGGATTCTGTACCAGATTAAGAAAAGGAGTTTTTGCCTGCTTGCTATGGAGCTGCAGAGGGAGCTGTACAACTGGTGGGGATCTTCATGTGTCTTACCAGAGGTAAAGGCTCAGGTTTGCTTCTTGATACATTTTTTTCTATTAAATAACAGGAATGAAGGCACAGGTGGGGTCATTCAGCAGAGGTAGGATGAAACTCTGGTTTCCTTCTGCAGGGTCCATCACTAAACATACTCCTAACAAAATCAGTATTGGAACCAGGTCCTAAATGGCTGTGCCTTTGGAAGGGAAAGGATTTACCAGGACTGTTGATGGTCTTCAGCAAAGGTCCTGCTGCTGGGGGGCTGCCTTTGTACCTGAATAGTTTGAGGTTTGCCTAAATTCCCCAGTCAGGCTTCTGGATTGCTGGGTCCCTTGGCAAGAGCACATCTCCCTGTGTCTGTGTGTCCTTACGGATGAGCCCCAGTGTGGTGGGAACTTTCTGCTGCGTGCCTCATGTCTTTCCCAGTTCTGCCGCCAGCTCTCACCTCGGTCTGCCAGGCCTTTCAGACAGCTCATTATGGTTCTGCTATGATCTGATAAACGCAGCAAGGAGCATCAGCAATTACAGTGGGTGTCAAGTGTTAATTGGGCAGCTTTCAAGATAGAGGCATTTCTTTGTGTACGTACAAAGATATGACGTGCTCGGAATAGCTTCCCCTCCTGATCTTTCGTTCTGGAGACGTGTATATTGCAGTTGGTTAATGCAAGACAAATTATGTCATTCTTCTTGATTTGCCACATGTTCTGCCTATGGTGGTTTGCCTCTGGCTTGTCTCATTAAGTTGTCTAAACATGGCAAATGCAGCAGCTGAACACACTCAGCTTTTTCTCAAAGTTAATCGCATTGTACACACAGGCCTGCAGCATCACTGGTCCCTCTCTGTGCCATCCTTGCTGCCAGGGCATCTTCCACCAGTGCTGGTGCCCAGGAGAACAGGCCCATGATGGGACTGTCTGCCTTGAGTGGGGCTGCAATCTTCTACCCATAATTACACTGGCTGCAATTAATTGATTTGCTGCTTTTTGTCCCAGGTATGCATCAAAAAATTTTGGATAAGCTGATGCTTCCAGCTAACCAGCAGTCAATGGCAGGTAGAAGGACATTGGTTGAGTCATCCTCTTGGCAGCAGATCCAGAGTGTTTTTAGCAGTTTTAGTGATTCCCCCCTCCCAAAAATCCTACCCCCTGGTTTTAATTCTGTAAGACTTCTGAATGTCACGGTGCTGATGTTCTCCAAGGTCAGCAGATTTCATAGCTCATGAAGACCAAAATACTGAGCTCTGGCTCAGAGTTCTCTGTCATGTGATGAATTTTTCCAAGGGGCAGGTCCCTGGGCAGGCTTGGCTCGTTTCCATTAACAGAGTGAGGTGGGGTGACACCTGTGACCCCCCAGGTCTGCTGTGGGGAGTGCTGTGGGTAGCCAGGCAGAGGTGTGCTAACAGCAGGGCTGCCGCCTGCCCCGTGCATATGTGTGGGGACGGTGCCAGGGCGGGCTCGCTCTGTGGTTACATTGGTGACATCTCTCTTAGCTTCCTTGAAGTCGCTTTTAAATTGCGCAGAAGCTTTGTGTCCTCCTGAGCGTACAGTGAACAGAGGAACTGGAAACGTCTCGTGGTCACTTTGCTGCAGTGAGGCACCTGGTGCAGGCTTTGCAGCGGGGACAGGGCTGGTTTTGGCCAGCGCCATTCGACCGGGGCTGTTTGTCAGGCTGAGCCATGGGCAGGGTGACTCACACAGGAGCTTGGGGCGACTGTGCTGGCAGATGAGACTGTGTGTGGGTGCACAAGGCCCCGGTGAGGAGTCTGCACACCTACAGCTGCATCAGTGCTTCTGAGGACCTGCCGGAGGCAGAGGGAGAGATGAAACTTTTGGAAACCCACGACGGGGGCAAGCGGCAGGGCCGTGTGCCAGCCTTTGGTGAGACATCCCTGTGCTGAGTCCTTGGGAAATTCATCCTACCCGGAGCCAGTGTGAACCTGAGAGGTGCCTGATGCTGGAGAGCTGTGTGAACTGGACACCTTCAGCTGAAGTCCCTTCCCTGCCCTGGGGGAACTTTGCCCAGAGTTTGCAAAGGCCCCACTGACTCTGCCAGGAGCCCAGACCCCTGTCCTGGTACTCAGCTCCCTATTTTAGGCAGCTGTGGATTTTCTCTCTCCCTTACCCCAAGAGAGCTAAAATTACCTAATTTATCTGAACCTCTGAAAATCCATCTCCTCATCCCCCTCACTGTCAGGTATTTGGCTTTAACAGCTCAGCCCGTGGTGTCAGCAGCGTGCAGTGATCTGGATTTATCCAACTGTCAGTAACCCCCCGAACAGCTTGGCTTTGCGAGGAAGTGCTGTTTACTGAAAATGTCATCTTTTATTTAGACTCCTGCTACAGCCAACCCATGTCTTTTTTTCAGGCCTGTTTAATTAGTAACCACTGCACAGTCCCTGACACGTGTTCCTGGGTGGTTTTTTGCCTTTAATAAGCTCTAGGTAGCCTGGCCGGGGGCGGGAGGGGACGGAGAAGGGCTCCTCTGCGGCAGGGAGGGGAGGGAAGCGAGAGCACGACGAGGAGCCAAGGGCAGCTCAACTCTAATGATCACATGCTCGTGAAGCGATGAATCCTAGAAAGGGCATCTCTGCGTGCGTGCCGGTTTGCCCGCCCTCCTCCTCGCAGGGCAGCTGCACGGAGGTAACGGGCACGATCCCCCCGCCTGGCACCCAGAGGGATCGGGGATTTGGGTCACTTCCCGGGCACAGCGCGGATGCGTTAAAGTCATGATAACCCGAGTGCCGGAGCCCTTCGCCCACGGGTTTTTGCTGCGGGTCTAGAGGCTGAGCTGAACCCTTCCACCCACTTTGAGGCAGGGATGGGATTTGTGACAGCTCTGTGGAGGTCTGAGAAGTGGTTTTAGCAGCGGGGAGAACTGGAGCAGAGAGCTGCGGTTGTAAGCGATGGCACAAATAACTTTTCTTCTCCCTCTCCCCTTTCCTCCCTGCAGAAGAAGGCGGAGGCTGCCCACCGGATCCTGGAAGGACTGGGTCCTCAGGTGGAGCTGGTGAGTGTTACCTCTGGCTGCGGGGAGTGGGAGCCGGGCCAGGTTTGGAGAGGTTCCTGGGTGGGTGGTGAGTGATTGCGGCACCCTGTGTGTGTGTGTGTATGTCTGTCCGAAGGAAGTGTGCTGCTGGCCCGGACCTCTTGCTGGCACAGCACCAAGGCAGGAAGCGAAGTGACTGAGATGAGTACTGAAACACAGGCAGACACATACACAGAGCCCTCCTCGAAGAGGCTTAACCCTTTGGCTCCTTCCTCTTGCGCTGCAGTGGAGCTGGAGGGTGAAAGGGTCTCTGGCACAGTCTGCCTCCACTTGGGGTGCAGATGGCTTCATCTGCTGGTGGCAGACACAGCACCAGCGCTGTGGGGCTGGTCAGCCAGCCTCGAGGTGCTGTGTGGAGGGACAGGTGCTTGGACTCTCCTCTGTCCCACCCACTGAAAATGGAGGAGGCTGCTGGAGGGTGCTCTGTGAGCGCAGCCCGACTGCAGCTGTGGCAGCCCTGCAGGTATCAGGACTCGTGCGCTTCCTATTTCGGTCTCCCTTGTGCTCAGGGAAGCTGAAAAAACAACTCAGAACAAATTGTCAATTTTGGGCTGCCCCTCATCTGGAAAAATCCGTCTGTAAGTCAAAGGACTGATTGCTGGAGGGGCAACTGGAAACAACCCCCGAGGGGCTGAGTCCTGGAGAAGGGTGCCTGGAAAAGGTGCCTTGGCAGTGATGCTGCTCAAAGGATCAGACCCAGTCTGACAGAGCACCTCCTGCTTTGCACCAGCCGTAGGATATAGTGGAGGGAGCTGTCTGTGTGAGATGGAAGCAGGCAGCTCACAGACATCAGCAGCTGTAATTTGCACTTGCTTTGTGGAGGTGGTACTAATTGCTGTCTTCCCTGGTGCATAAAGGAGAGGTCACACGTGACCGAGCCCACTTCCTTGCTGGGGAGGTAACACTCATTATTATTCCTCTGAGTCACCAGAGTCAAACCCTTCGCTCTTTCTGCTCTGAAGACTGGCAGTGCCCAGGGTTGGTGCTTCCTCATCTGAAAGATGTTGCATTTCCTTTCCTTCCTCCTCCCCTGTTTGGTTTTTTTTCCCTCTGTTTTTCCTTTTTTCAGTTTGTTGATGCTTTGTCCCTGTTGACACTGCACAGTGGGGGCTGTCGCAGAGCCCAGTGCAAACTTTTCCAGTGTCTCCCTGCCTTACTTCTCGAAGGGCAGGGGAAGAGGGGAAACCTCCCAGAGAAAACCCTGCAGAACCCCTGGGCTGGGCTCTCTGTGCATCTGGCAGAGTGTCTCACCCGTCTGCCCAGGGAGAGGCACTTCCTATGGCCCAGCCCCCACGCCGTGTCAGGCACAGCAACACTTGGGACCTGCCAAAGGCCCGTGAGAGACAAAGATGGATAGCCACATCTTCTCCTGAGCTGGAAAGGAAGCAGCTCCAAGAAGAAAAGCAGCTCTGCATGCTCAGTCACACGCCACAGCCTGGAAGTCTCCTGCAGGGAAGTTGAGCATCCTGGTGCCAGTCCAGTCTCTGCAAGGAGAGATGTGGCTGTCACCAAAACACGGGGCTGTGCATTGCTGTTAGCTCGGCTTGGATGTCTCGTGTCTGGTTGTTCAGAGAGCTCTGGTGGGTGCCTTTGGAGCAGTGATGGTGCTGGATGCACACGGGCTCGGTAGCGTGCGGGGGCTCATGGGGTGAGGCGAGAGGACGTGGTGGAAATCGGTCAGTCACGGCAGGGAGGTTACCAGGTACTAGGTGCCGTTGGTAGATTGGAGTCAGAGGCCCAAGGGATTCCCTGGAAGCACGGATCCAGTTCAGGTCCAGGTCAGGAGGAGGTTGTGAGTCAGTAAAACAGGACCCTGCTCATTTCATCCCTGCAGTGTAGTGGTACCATTAAAAAAATGTTTCCCCAGGGAGAAGTGTCTTTGAGATGCATAGTTTGAACCTTGCAGTGTCCAGAAAGCAATTGAGATGTTCCATTCTGTTTTATTTCTAAAGAGCTTTCAGTAAATCCAGGGCTTTTCCAGTAATAGCTTTGCATTGCAATTATGTTTCTCTAAAATGTCATCCCCCAGAGAAATGCATTGCATGTTCCTAACCCTGGAGAAGCACTGTGGATGTTTGGAACATCGCCTTACCCATCTGATCTGTCAGCTTTATTTCTGCTTACTCACTGTTGGAAGAAAGGTGGTAGAAAGGTGGAATTCTGTGCAGGTTGCGGATGGCTCTGAGGGAAGATGCTGTTTCTCAGTCCTTTCCCTGTTGAGAATAAAGTTCCTTTAACTATTTAGTCTGTAAGTTCTCTGTGGGTAATTAGAACTTGTCTCCTGGGCTTCCTCCGCTGTGTGGAGTGAGTTACGGTGCCGAGGCTGTTGTGCAGCTAGAAATCTCTTTGAAATGCTGATGTCATGTGGATCTTGGGTTTGGGTCCTGGAGTTTTTTAATTTTTGAGTGTTTGGGCATTTCCTTTAAAGTGGTGCATTCCAGTGCTTGTCTTCTAACACTTAGGTTTGCTTACTAAGAAT
Source organism: Atrichornis clamosus (assembly GCA_013400975.1). Lineage (NCBI taxonomy): Eukaryota > Metazoa > Chordata > Aves > Passeriformes > Menuridae > Atrichornis > Atrichornis clamosus. The sequence goes on from WBMZ01007397.1 coordinate 133,415, forward strand.
TTAAGTGGCTGTTTATATCACAGATAAGTTGTAGTGGAAAGGAATAATTAGCTTTTGGTAGCTGAGTGGCATCAGGGCATCTGTGATGTCCTTGTTAGCATCTTCTAACCCAGGCCCAAACCAAAATGTTAATTCTACTGCTTCTCCCTGGAGGAAGGTCTCTGTGACCTGTCACATGCCAGCTTCTTTGCTTTGATTTTTGTAAGCAAAGAAGGAAGAGAAACACTTATTTGTCAGTATCTTCAGTTCCTGCAGTTCCTTCAGTTCCTCTCTCTTCCAAGAGATGGTCACTGGTCAAGGCATCCCAGCGGTTGCACCGGTTGAGCCTTTCCAGGGTGACTGTGGACGTGATGCTCTGGAGCTGCAGCTCTGTTTCTTCTCTCTGTGGTGCAGACCTGCCTCCCTGGAGCTACGTGATGAGACGGATGTCTGTGTTCCTCTGAGCTTTCCAAGCGTGAAGTGCACAGCCAGCTCTGAGCCTGGAGTCGAACCAGCAGATCTGAGAGCATTCATGATAGAAACCCCCCTGGGGAGGGGGCACCACTGAGAACGTCTCCTTCATGAGGACCTGCTTGTCCCTCTCATCTGCCCTGGCTCTGCCAGCACAGGGTGTGGGCAGTTGACTCCTGGCAGGTGTCTCCAGGCAGACTTGCAGCCCATCATCTCCTCGCCAGGTAACGGATGCCCGGACGCTGCTGTCAGCCCTGCATCCTTCCTGGAACACGGGGTTCATCCCACCGTGTCCGTCTGCCTGGGGATTACGTGTGCTTTCACAGCACAGAGGGACACGTCCAAGGGCAGCCAGAAAGGGAAGATGATGTCTTGTTGGTGCAGCAGTGGTGGGCTGCGTGGAGCAGGGAGAGCTGCCCCCGGTGTCTGTTCTGTGCGGATTGGTGCGGCTGTCCCGGTGTGTGGCAGTGGGGTGGTGAGGCAGTGTCTGTTCTACAGAGCAGGAGAGACAGGCTGTGTGAAAAAACAGGCTTCTGTGCCAAGCACCTGTGGTGGTGATAGGGAGATACCACAGAGGAGGTGGGAGTAACACCTTCTTCAAAGTGGAGGAGAAAAGGACCCATCTCTCTTTACAGGTCCTGCCACCTCCAGTGCTGCTCACCTTGTTGAGCAGCTGCTCAGCAGATGTTTTACTCTTTTCCTGTGTTTAATCTGAGATGAAATTGGGTAGACCTACAGCACAGCCTCAGCCCTGTGACCACAGTAGAAGGGTGAGCTGGTGCCAGGATGCTGCTTTCAATCAGGACTTGGCCATCACATGTCCCTTTGCCTGTGTTTGGCCACAGATGTTAGATGCTCACAACTGGTTTGGGGAAGATTTATGAACGAACTGCTCGAGTACTTGGTGATGTTTCTGTGGCCAGAGCTGTGCTGGTTAGGTGCCTGGTTGCTGGTGATGGTTGGGCCGTGGCAGCTGGAGACAAGGAATGGAAGTGCTGAAGGGCTGAACACCTGTCACTCTGCTGATGTAGACACAACTGGTGGCAGTCCCTGGAGTGTGTCCTTAGCTGTTACTTACAGTGGGTGGGATTGAGCCTGGACTCTGTGGCATCTCTCCCTTCCAGAGGTGGGACCCTCCATGTCCCAAGGGTGCACCACCCTGCGGAAGAGAAGGGAGAGGTGGCAGGGACAGTGACCCACTGAAGGTGAGCAGGGATGGATCCAGCTCTCCTGATCCCCACGGAGGTCCCTGCCTTGTCCCCACTGAGGGTGTGGGGGGCAGAGCAGCCCCACAATGGATGCTTGTGTCTGGTGTTGGAGACAGCCACGGTCACTTGGCTCTCCAGAGGGCAACCCTGGGGAAAACATTTGTCTGCTGGAGCTGAGTTTCCCCTCCTGAGGGACAGATGAGCACCTCTGTACTCATGGATGCTGGGGGACTGCGGCGACGTACCCAGGGACCAACCCACCCTTGGCATTGCTGGAAAGCCCAGGGGCAAACACTCGTCCTGCCTGCAGTTGCCTGTGCCTGGCTCCCGGGGAGGGCTCAGGCAGGCTTTTGCCGCGTAGACATAACAACTTGCAGCTCACAGACTGTCTCTTCCCGCTCCCCAAGCCCCGCTTTCCCCTCGCCTCCCCCGTGTCATATGTTCCGAGGCGCAGTGCGTTTTTTAATCGGTGAATAACAGCCACGTACTCGCCGTGCCGTGTTTATCTGGACGACGTCGCAAACCGCTTGTTCTGAGCCGGCTCTCTCGAGCGCTGCCTGCCCTCCCACGGGCTGAGCCGGGATGCACCGGCGCTGGAGCGGCGCTGCCGGGAGCCAGCACCCTCCAGTACGGCCGGGAGCGGGGCTGGGGGCACAGGGACAGGCGCCTGGGCTGGGGATCTGCACCCAGGCGGCAGCGCTGCCGATGGGTTTGGGTTTCTAAATGTCAGAGCGTACCATTTATGCCTTCATTTTTCTTATTTATTTCAGCCGTTATACAACCAGCCTTCAGACACCAGGCAGTACCATGAAAACATTAAAATGTAAGTATGTGGCAATAAAGCTATTTTAAATGTCAGGTTGGGCAGTAGACTGGAGCAGGAGGGAGGCCTGATTAAAGCTGCTGAGGAATTGCGAGCATCCTCTTGGAGCTGCTCCAGGAGCCCAGCAGTCAGGAGCTGTAGCTTTAGGTGGATGCTAAAGGTGCTGTTTGATTTTCTTGGGGGGGGGTGGATGTGGGTCCTGGCTGGTCTGTTGATGTTTTGGCATAGAACGCTCACCTTAAGTGCTTTCTTCTGTGTTTCACCCGTACTGAAATACAGAATCAGCTGCCTCTGTGTGTGTGTGTGTGTGTGTGTGTGTGTGTGTGTGTGTGTGTGTGTGTGTGTTTGCATGAGAGAAAGATGAGGTAAAATGAAAAGTTGCAATTACAATTAGATTTTCATGAAGGACCTCTTGAATGTCTAATAACAACTGGTTATTTCAAAGATACTTACCGAGACTTAGCAATCATCTAATTTGACTTATCACCTCAATACATGATTTAATCATCAGCATGTGTTTAATAACCACAGCGACTTCCTGAACATAGAAGAAATATAACAGATAATGAGAATAGCGATAATTGTGATTATTGTTGGAAATTTAAATAGTCAAACCAGATCTGAAACTTTTTATCTGCCTTGAATGAACTGATGATTGCTCTGAGCTGCCTGCAGCGTGTCTATTTTGGTACCAGCTCGGTCAGCTGGTGATAATCATCTTTAATAATCTATTAACAAAAGTTAATAATCTCTTGCTTTTCAGCGGTATGTTAATTGATCCTGGGGGATTATCAGGGAAGAGTTCCTGTACCTTTGCTCTAGGGGAGCATGGTAGGAGCTGGCAGTGTTTAGGGGCTCTCTGGCCCCGGGGGCTGCGGGGAGGAGGGTTTGGTTTGGTGACGTGACCCCCGTGCTCACTGCCTGGCCCTGCTCCGTTGCTGCTCCACCCAAAGCTTCCTGTGTCATCCCAGCAATGCACTCACTGTAAAACATTCAAACCCAGCATCTCCCCCAGCCCCTCGGTTCCCACAGGGCTCAGGGGGTCCCTGTCAGTTCAGGAGGTCCCTGCCAGTTCAAGGGGCTGATGGCTGATAAACCACCTTGTGTGGCATCAGGTGCTGGCCCAAGGACGTGCTCTCTGCACTGCTGGTTGTGTCTTGTTCCCGGCACTGATGGTGTGTGGAAGTCACCAGCTCTTGGGAACCCTCTTTTGGCTTCAAGGGCCCCACAGCCATCCCAATCCAGGCCCGAAGGTGGCAATTTCAAGCTGATCGCTAGTTTTGTCCTTAAAAGAATGAGTTAAAAGTAGATCCAGATACTTCACCCACTCTCTATTCCCCCGCCAATATTTGTGGGTTTGTGATCACATTTTCCTGTGATTTAAACGATTTCCTGTCCTGGGTTGCTGCCTGAAAGACAGGCGCAAACAAGAGGGGGCTGACTGCGCAGGTCAGGAGTAAAACTGTTGACAAGAGGTGAGGCCCCATCAAACCAGATTCCCATGCCATTGGAGCAGGTGCTCCCCACCATCCCTGCCTCTGTGGGCATCCACAGGGTTACCCCCAGCCCAGACAGTGGCAGTCCCCGTAGCGGGTGGCAGTGACAGACCAAGGAGAGGTTGGAGCAGGCAGGCTCGGGGTTAATGTTCGCTGAGATTAATGCTGCAAAAATACAGGAAGGAAACCACACGTTTTAATGAAAAGCCTCCGTCTCCTCCTTCCAGAAACCTGGCAATTAGCTGCCTTCAGCTGGTTGTTGATGCCATTGGAGCACAGTTACAGATCCAGGTCAGCACAAAGCCCCTGAGCGATCTGGGCTCCAGATGTTGGCTGCTTTTTGGCCGTGGGTCTGTCTTGGAGGTCCTTGGGTCTGGTCTGCACTTTGCTGCTTGTTGGTGGGCGTGCAGAGAAATTGGTGTGTCTTTTCTTCCATCTCTGTGTCCCTACTGCACATTAAAGGACATTTTAAAGGCTTGGGAGGCAGATAGGAAATCAGGATTTTGGTTATTCTTCCAAGCAAATGACTCAGGGTCCTTTGACCAAGATATCAGACTTCTCTGCTTTGATCAAGTCACGCTTGGATATTCACATCTGATCTACAACTTCTCCACGGGCTGCATTTGAAGATATTTTTTGTCTTTTCCTTGTTCTTAATAAGTTTGTGCCTTTCTGCTCCAGATGAGCAGCTTCTGCTCCATAGCCTGGAGGTGGCTGTTTCCATAGAAGATGAAGTAAATCCTCAGGGTGCTGGGAAACACCAGCCAGATGCATTAGAGCACCAGGACAGCTGCCAGGACACCGCAGGTTGTATTTTGCCAAGGTATAATTGGATGCAGATTCTCCAGAACAGCTTCACCTTATGCAGATTTAACCATGATGAAAAAGCCTTTTGGCAGATGGCTGGAAAATCATCTGGGTTGTGACTCTGTCCACAAATCCTCACTGCACCCTGCCTGTGTTGTGCCAAATGGAAACTGCTCCCATGTGAACAAGTTTGGAGCCTCATACCTGGGCACAAGATGGCCAGGCTGTTACTGTCACAAATACCTTTTATAGCTTTTTCTTTAAAAAAAAAAAAACCAAACCAAAAACATTTCCTAGTGTGATTTTTTTTCTCAGTTGAATGTTTGCAAGTGTCAGTGGGAAGGCATTTGAATATCACAAAGCCAGGATTCCTCGATTTCTCCACAGCCATATTCTGTGCCTTGCAACACTAATTTAATTCTCCCTTCTTGTTTGCTTTGCTTTTCAGCTGGGATGAGTCACGTATGCAAATAGAGCTGGCTGGGGAGTTACCAGGAGAATTTCTACTCGTACTGAAATGTTACCGGTCTCTTTTTTTTCATGGAGTTTTATGGCCTGTCTCCTATTCAGTACAGTTAAAATTAATTTCATGCCCCAGTTCATTCCAGTGTTTGCAGCTTCAAAAGCTTTTAAGTCCTATTTAGCTGCCTGGCTGTGCTCCGTTACCCGTCTGCGCGGTCCCTTTGGTTCACCTGTGAGTGCAGGCTTCGAGCAAACATGGTTAATTTTGTATGCTACATCTGCCACGGGAGCCAAGGCACCCTTGAGTGGTTTGTTCCAAAGACTTGACCTACCTTTGATGGGACCGTGTCCTTTCTGTTTGAAATACCTGCTTTGTGGGAGAGAAGGGCTCTGCCACTCGTTTATCAAGAAAGAAGAGAGCAAGATGGCATTTAGTGCCCTCATTTCTTAGGGATATGGGGTGAGCTTTGCCCCTGTAGCTGGCTTGGCTCTTGCTGTTTTTCAAGATGAGAATTTTTTTGGCTTTGCAACAGACTGAGAAGTTCCTTTAATATGCATCACAGCCCTGAACATGACCGGAGACCACTCGAGTGATTCTGCTTCAATTGAGGGGGCTACAAAGACCCTTTTCCTACATTTTTATAACATACAACAAATGCAGAAGACACTGGTGCACCAGTGAAGCACCAGTGCATCTAGCCAAAGTCTCTTATTTCAGTGTGCCAGCTGATTGTACAAGGATGAGAGCTGCTCTTCCCACCCTACCACAGGAGTGACTTCAAGTATTCCCTAGACTCTGGCTCCAAAGATATTAACCTTCTTTCCTCCAAGTGTTTGAAAAATGACAAGATGTTGTTCACATGAGCAGGATCAATTACCTGCTGTCTGTCTGAAGAGATATTCTCCAAGGGGGCCTTCGTCTCTACGGCGGGAGATTCCTGCTCGGTCAGCCATGAAAAACAGCCTGGCAGGGCTCTCCTCCCCCCTTTCCCGAAGCAGTCATCTTGCAATCATATTCTGTGAGACTTGTATTTGAAAGCAAAATGTGAGCTTCTCTCAGCCATGAAAAAGCACACACACAAAAAAAGTGAATAGGCCGGGGTTAGTGCATGCGAGGTGCCAGTTCACAGGGTGTGCTTTACACCTCCCCTTCAAGAACTTCTCCTCGCTGTTACACTGAAATTCAGGCAGCATCCCCTCAAGATGCTTGGAGAGGTGTTGGAGAACCAGGGTCTGAATGTACAGTTAAAACAGGTGGAGAGCTTGGTGTGATTTGGGTTTTCTCACGTGCCCAGATCCAGAAGCAGCACTGTTAATATTTGCACATCTGGGCTGCTGTCTGCAGCTGAGAGCTTCTCAGAGCGAGGACAGGAAATTTGCCTCTGCAGAATCAAAATCTGAAGTCAGGATTTTCAGAGAGGTTTCAAGGCTTCTGAATCTTTTTGTTTACTAAACGCCCCCCCTAGAGCAGAACAGCTTTCTTCTGAAAATCTCTCAACTGCAGCTTTCCAAATCACTTGTCACATTGGGAAATTTAAGTCATCTTTTCATTACTTGCTGTTTAGGGGATTTAGTAGCACTGGATTGCCTCTAAATTCATAGTCAAAGCCTGACATGTAACACAAATGTTCTTTCAAACCCTGTCATTACTAATGCATTCTCTTTCAGGTCTTTTTATTAGTGCTTGTAGACATTTTCCTCATTAGAAATTCACCTAGCAGCTCCCTGCTCATCCCATTCAAGGTTTCTCATCTCTTTTATACTCTATTGGCATGCACCAAGGCAGCAGATTACCTAGTGATGAATTACTAAATGATGGAGACACACACACTGCTACCTTCTGCTTCTTCCTCTTGCCAGTGAAAACCCAGTACTGGTTTGTGGGGGACTCTCTTGCAACACTTGGGCTTGCAATGTCAGCTTGGGCTTCAGGGCAAGGCAGAGGTGTTTGTGGGCATGAACAGCCTGCCTGACTGTACATCCAGAGCTATGAACCTCTGCCACTCTGCTCCCAGAGGCACTGGTGGTGCTGGGGGTTTAGTCCATCCCAATGCTCGAGGGCTCTGGAGTAAATAACTAAATATCTGCTTTGCTTTTCTTCCTCAGGAAGCGTTTCTAAATGTTGCAAGGGACAGCTCTGAACAGCTGGCTTTCCAGGAGCGTGCCCTGCCTTGGGGTTAGTAGGTTACAGTGTGTTAGCAGCTGGAGCTGTGTGCTCCAGCCGTGTCACACCAAGCAAGGGAACGAGTGCAGTGACCCGTGAGCAGGGTGACCTGCTCCCTGCCCTCGCCGCAGGGACTCCCGTGGCTGGAGGGAGCCGGTGACTGCCCTGAGCTGGGGCTTGGGACCCTGGCACCAGCCATGCACAGGAGCAGGCACAGCAGGGGGAGGGCAGAACCCTTTTGGTCTCCATTGCCTCCAGGCTGGTTTCACCTCGGGGCGTTCTTGCCCTGTCTCAGGTCTCCGGCTCTGCAGATCTCTTGTCTCCCTGTGCTTTGTTTGGCTGGAGCTGCCAGGGGCTTCCTCAGTTTCCTACCCTTGCCTGCGTGATCCATCTTGCTGTGCAATGGCTTTGCCAGCTGCTCGCTGCCTCCTTCCCATCGCTCTTTGCAGTTTGGTCCCTACTTTGTTTGCTCTGCCTGATGAAAGACGTTCCTGTGTAATTAAATACCCCTGATTAGTTTTGCTCAAATGGCAAACTTCCTTTCATCTCGTCTTGCACCGGCTGAAGGTCTCCGCAGGCTCGGCCAGGTGTGCCGCAGTGCATCAGCTCTTTGTGTCCTTTGGGAGCCTTATCCCAGGGCTTTGGCAGTGTCCACACATGGGTGCACACCAGCACCGACATCCTTTTAATATCACAGCCTCCGGAAGGATCGGAGCCAAGTCATTCGCGTGGACCTGAGCCAAGTAACTCAAAAGTCAGAGTTACAGGTTCTCCCCTTGACTGGCTCCATTGTGAAAGCCATAAAACAAAGACAACCTTGGGCCAAGCCAGTGAAGGTGGAAGCGGCTGCTCCCACAGGGCTCACTTTGCTTTGCTGGGAGTGGGAGGTGGGTTTCACTTGGCAGGTCGGAGACTGATTCTGGGAACTGTGCTCTGGTGTGGGGCTCACCAGTCAGGGCACTGGGGTGGGGGAGAGAGCATGAGTTATGCAAGGATGTAAAGCTCTTGCAGAATAACACCCAAAATTATAGACAGTGTTTGAATCCTGCTTGCTGGGCTGTCTGGAGGCAACTCCATGCCTGCAGAAGCTCACTCAGTCAGTGTCCCTCTGGAGAAGGCTGTGGTGTGTGACTGGTCTCCCCCCTCCCTGCAGAGAAAGTGCAGGAAAAGTTTCTGTGGTGACCAAAGGGCTGGAATAGCTTTTGCCACAGAGAATGTAACTGCGTGTGGTGCCCTCACCCTGGAGGAGCTGCCTTCAGAGGGAAGCACTGGTCTGGGGCTGCACTGAAGCAGGCGTGTGGGAAATGGCAGCCGGTGGTGGGGGCCATTCACTGTGTGAAGCTGAGCACCCACCCACCATTTGGAAGGTCGATATCCATGGGTACACCAGGAAGCTGTGAAGCCCATGGCCCCAGGCAAGTCAGGAATGCACGTGGGCTCCATCCCTTAGGTGAATCGTTGGCCACCAGGATGGGGATGTGCCATCTGCCAGCCTCCAAACACCAGCTTGCCAGAAGCTGGGCAAGCTCTGTGTCCACCCCAGCCTGCCCTGTCCTTGGGGACACCACCAGGGACAGGGCAGGGAGCTCTCACGTCCCCCCCACCCGGTGTGGAGTGACATGCCAGCCCAGCAATACTTAAAACTGCCCACAAGAGTCACTGTTGCTTTATCTAAGGAGCCTCCATCCCTCCTGCCCGGGAGCTGCCTGATTTCTTCACCCCTGTGCCGTTCGGATCTGCATCCCTGACGCTTTTCTTGTGCCCCAGAAAACCACAGGACTCAGGCTGGGGAGGAGGAGAATGGAGGAGGGCTGGCACCTCGCACGAGCAGCCTTTCCCGTGTGCCGCTCCACAGTGGTTATTTCCACGCCTGGCTCCCAGCAGACACAGCCCTCACCTTCCCCGCCTGCGCGCCGTGGCTGTGCTCGGCTCGGTGGTTTGCCCAGGGAAGCACAGCGTGTGCTTGGGAGACATGTGGCCCGAATTAACCTCGCTGCAAACGGTTTCTAAGTAACAGCAGTACACCCAGCAAGATAAACTGTGAAGCCTATTTATATTTACCAAGATTGTATTAACCTTTGAAAGGTTGACCTTACGCAAAAACAAAACAGGAAAAGAAAAAAAAAAGATAAAGTGGCAAAAACATTCAGGGCATGAGGGGGTTTGTTGTTGTTTTAATCCTTTCACTCTTTGATTACTTCAGCCTTGGTGGTGGTAAACATACACCAGCTTTCAAGGCATTCCTGATTTTTGCAGCTGCAGAGCCATTAAGCCTTTGCCTGTATTCACACTTTCAAGGTCAGCCATGATGCACAACTCAAGGCAACCCATCAGCTGCGTAAGAGCTGTTAATTTCCTTCATTTACTCTCCTGTTTTCCAAGAACTTGAGCAGCAGATCCAGCAGCAGCCTGTCAAAACACCACGTTGCTCCTGAATGTCACCCAGGCTGACGTGGGGAGGGCAGAGGTCGATTTTGATCCCTGGGCTGGCCCCGAGGGACAATCCATGACCCCTTGTTGGGGACCATCCCACACACGCTCGTCATGTGTTTCCTTGTGTTAGAGCTTCCATTAGAACTGGAATAAACAAACAAACAACGGGAATGTGTCTGTTGGGCACAGTGACCCGTTGGAGCTTGTTTGCACAGAGTGAGGCCTTGGAAGGGAACGTGGCCAACGGGGTCTCTGCGGGAGGGTTTGCTGCCCACTGAGGCACCACGCAGTGCTGGGACTGCTGACAGCAGCTCAGTGTGTGTGATGTGAAGGGGTGCAGGAGCATGTGAGGAGCTGGGGCTGGCAGACAAGTGCGGGAGGGACCTGTGGTACCCAGGGCAGAGCTTGCCATGGGATCACTGTCGTTCTGTGAGTGCCAGTGCGCAGTTCAGTGGCGCAGCAAGAAGAGAGTTTAGAGGGAAAAATATTGATGCTTTCTGCGATGTTCTCCATTCCTAAACTTAGCCAGGACTGCCCCCAGTTCCCTCTCTAAGTGAAGTGGGCCCTCTACCCCTTCCCAAACACTCCTGTTTGCTGCTAATTATGCTGAGGGATTTACAAGGAGGGGAGGGTGGTTTTTCCCTTCCTGCTAGCCATGCGGGAGGGGAGTGGGGAAGCCGCAAGGGTGTCTCTTCATTTGCCTAAATCCCACAGAACATGCCTACATGAGACTGCTAAGCTCCTGATCAGTAATTATACACTGCAGCTCTGCCTTTAATCAGGATAAAAGACTTAAGGAAACTCCTTTGCCCCTGGTCTCTACCTTTTACCTAGAGATCTTATTGCTGTGAATATTAGCAACAGGAACAACCACAGAAGCTCAACTCTGGGGCTCGTGCGGGCTCTGAGAGCTCCTGCAGCATTTTCAGCTCCATTCTGCTCCTGTGGTGCTTCTCCTTGAGCAGTTGTTCCATGTTGCCTTTAGAAAGTAGAAAGAAGAAGAAAGCAAGGTGGTGTCTGGGCAGATGCCGGGGTGGTTGGGGTTGTGGTGGCCAGTTTCTCCCTTGAGGTCCTCATTCTGCAAGTGGCTGAACTCTGCTGGCTGGTTGTTTGCAGCCCTGTTGGGCACGGCTCCAAGGAGGCAAGAGGTCAGAGATAAGTGCTGCAAGCCCTTGCTGTGATCCTGCCTCCTTATCAGGGCCTTGGAGCCCGGGGGTGAGCGTGTGTGCACCAACATCCCCATCGCTGCTGACCTGGGCACTGGGGTGCCCAGGGTGGTCTCTGCTCAGTGGGTGCCACCTCCTGCCATGCAGAGCTTGGTCTGGGCCCCCCCCAAATTCTTGGGAACCCACTGGGGTTTTGCAGATCAACATGTAAAATGAATGAAGGAACAGCCTGGCCCACTGGTAGATGCAGAGCTGAGCATCTGCACGTGTGTGGTGCTGAGAACATGGGGAAGGTTTGCAGACCTAGGAGCTGATTAATTTAATTCTCAACCTTAGTCCTGGATTTACCAACAGATGTGGGTGAAGTTCACGGGTCAGAGGGTTTGTTGATCTTTCTCTAAGGTGACTCGAGGTCCCAGATAAGAGCATTTGCTGTTCTGAAGTTGTTGCAATTCCAAGTTCAGGTGGAAACTGTGCTGCACACTCCGTTGGGAGCGGCGAAAGCCAGGCTGTGTATTTTAGCTGCCTCATTGATCAGATCTCATCTTTTTTTTTCTCTTTACAGAAACCAGGCAATGCGGAAAAAGTTAATTTTGTATTTTAAGAGGAGAAATCATGCACGCAAACAGTGGGTAAGTGATTCCCTCAGACCTTATTTTATATGTATAAAACAGCGTAATTTATTATGTGAGAAAGAAAAGGATGATTTCCAGCAGAGAGGTGCTGGTTCTCTGTACTTTGCCTGTTGTATTGCTGTGGAATCTCTCCTGCTTAAAATAACATGTGAAGGAGAGGTCCCTGATCCTGCTGCAGGCAGCACCTCCTTCCACCAGTGCCTCCCACAGAGCAAACACGTGGGGTTGGCTTAATCACAGCGGAGCCCATCATTGATCTCAGAAAGCCTATTCACAGCATAAATGTCTATTTTGTGAGTAATTGAACCCTAAGAGAGGTGTGAAACAAGCTGACTCTGCTTCCAGTAAATGGTCTGGAGGCTGCTCTGACTCCTTGCAGCTGACCACAGAGCAGTGTTCTAGGAATTCGTGGTTTAAAACAAAATTCAAGCTCTGCGCCAGTTTGTTTTTAGGCAGCGTTGCCTTCGAGAGGGTTTCAGTGTCCTTTGAGGAGACAGGTCTTGGTTGGATAAGGGGCAAGGCAGGGGTGATTGTGAGGCTTCAAAAGCATTTGTTGCAAATGCCCAGGAAATAGAGGAGAAAGTTCAAGTGGATTTCACAGAATTCATACATTTTCATTGCTGACAGTTGCAGTCATTCCTGGCAGCAGCTGGGAGGCAAAGCCAGCACAGAAGAGGAAATGCCAGAACAACCAGTGACCCCCACCACGAAGGTGGATTTTGCAGTGTCTTTCAGTGATGGGTGATCCAGCTCACAATGCAGGGCTTCATGTTTCAGGAGGAAGATGTAAATACCATCTCCTGACCTGTTGTTTCTGTTCTGGGGCAGGCTCAGGTGCTGGTGTTAGTGTCTTGCATTGCCAGTGGTGCAGTTTTTTCAGTGTATTTGGGGCTGGTTTTGGACAGAAGCGCCAAAACTGGGAAGAATTCTTGGAAAAATTCAAAATAAGCCTCGGAAGTGGTTTGAAGGCTGTACCTTTAAAAGTAACTTCCAATACAGACATTTCTGAGCCAGATATCACATTAATTTCTTACTGATTTTGAATAAAGACATGTTCCTTTTTTTCCCCATGCTTTGTTTTTTGCCGCTGTTTTGTAGCAGTATTCCAAAAGCCACAGATCTTGCATTCCAGAGGGATGGTTGTGTCTCCCATTTGTGTCCAGATACGTGTTCATCTAGGCTCTTCCAGGGCAGGGGGCTACAGGGCTTACACCTCCATCAGGATGTGGTGTGGCAGTCGGGGGCTGCTCAGGGCATCTCACCTGCTGCAGCTGAGGCCTTCTGCATGGTGGGAAGTGGGTCGATATTCCCTTCCTCAAAAAAGGATTGCAAAGCATCATGTGGTTTTATTGGAAACAGGAGGGAAGTGCCCAGGAACTGCTTTCTGGTGGAAACGGCTGGTTACTGTGCTGAACCTAGAGTGAGCTGCTCTGAGTGAATATCAAGGAGCTGGGGGAAAAGGTTTAATTAGGCTGCAAGAGCACAGTTCCTAAAATACGACTTGCAGTAAAGTCGCCTGTCATGCAAAATAGGTGAATTTCTGCCAGCCAGTTTATTCAGTGTCCTTGAAAGGGGATTTTTCAGTTTAGGGAAGCATTTTGCCTATTCTACAAAATAGGCAACATACGGTTGCTGAATTTGCAAAGTGAATACATTTGCTGATTCTGTTTGCAAAATGGGTACGCTTAGCTATTTTTCTGCCTATTTTGTAGGAGACCCTATTTTTAGCAAAGCCCTTCTACATGCCAGCCTTTCTTTCTGGCTCTTTTACTTTCTGGGGTATTGTTGCTGCCCGGGGCTGGCTGGAGCAGGGTCAGAGCTCGGTCCCCACAGGGTCCAGCCCCGAGAGCCCCATCCCAGAGGAACTGCAGGGCTTCCTCCTGTCTCCACTGAGGTCAACGCAGCAGAAGGCATTTAACTGCCATCGGGGTGATGCAGAGAGGGAATGGTGAAGGGAGCTGTTCTGGGTGTGAGAGGTTTGTCTCCATCAGCCAAGTGCAGAAAACCGTGGGGCCTGCATAGGAGTTGGACTGGTTCCTCCTGTCACCTTCACTCTTCTCCTCCCCTCCAAAGAGCTGCTCCGTTCCCTGGAGCTGCGGGAGCGTGGGCTGCGGGAGGGCTCGGGCTTGGCACAGCCCACAAACTGCCTTCAGCTGCTACGGCAGCGTTACTATTCATCCATTTTTAGATACGCATGTCAGGTCCGATTTGGCTCGCTATCACTTACTGGTGTGATTGAGAGGCTGATGGGCTGGTGAGCCCAGCCAGGAAGGGGAGCAGAGCGGGAACCCGTGCTAAAAGCTGGCACAGATGGTTGCTCAGGAGTGGACACGCTTCCTTAGGACCGCTCAGAGGATGCCTGGAGAAGGAATAGATGCTTCTGTTCCTGAAGTGCTTGACCAGGAGCTTCTCCTGGTGGTGGAGCTTTGAAGATCTGAGGAGTTCACAAGGCTGTAAGGTGCCTGCAATCTTGGCTTTTGAAGGATGCAGGAGATTGCAGTGAGGGTGTGCCCCAGCTGGAGCAGAAAGCACTGGATGGGGATGCTGCAGCCCAGCCCTGCTGCAATAGGATTTAAAGTTTGTGTGGCAGGAAGGATCTCTCTGCTCTGTGGTGGGAAGGGGTGTTAAGAAGGTGCTCAGCTGCTCCATAATGAAGTTGTGCTCTGGAGGGCTGAGCTGTGTGAGGTGGAAGCTTTGGTACTGCTGCCCTGCTGCCAGGGTGCGAGCTGCTGGGGAATCGGCAGCGTGACGTTGATGTTGCTTTTTCCATCTGCATATGCCAGTTCCTTAAAAGAATAATTCTGGATAAAGCTTTTGTCAAGTTGTTCCAAGGAGTGGAGGAAAAGGAGGAAGAAGAGCGGCCCTGCCGGCTGTGAAGCATTCGGGGCCGTGCCAGGTGGCTCTGCTGGGGCGGTGGCCGTGTGGGACCCAGCACTGGCTCGTTCCCACAGGGAATGACAAACCTTTCAAAGCCTCAAGGCTTCTCAGCAGACTGAGCCCTCGTGCTCGGCTCTCCCCCGGGCCGTGCCACAGGCTGGCAGCACCGGGCACCGGCTGCCTCCCGGTGCTGAGGCTTCACAAACTTCACAGGGTATTTTTAGCCTCTTCCCAAATGCGATGCTCTGAAAGCAGGAGGATGTAGCAGATTTGCTGGCAGGGTGGGAGCTCTCGTTTCCAGGGGGCTGATGGCATTGCTCTGGGAGGGATGAAAACACAGCAGCTGTGATTTTGCCAAGCTGCCGCGGGCTGTTGGAGTTACCTGTAGCTCCTCACCCAAAGTGTGAGATTCCCCATGTAGACTTTTAGGGCATTTTAATTTCTGTTCTCATTCCTCGCTTTTATCTTGTGGCCATTTCCTTTAGCTCCTGATGAAACCCAAGCACCTCCTGTGCAACCATGCCGGGCAGGACAATCTCTGGCTCCAGGCATGCAAATGGGAATTCATTTATTTGCAGGGGAGAGTGTTCACCTGGCTTGGTTCTGGGGCTTGAGGTGCTTTGTCCACCTCACATTATTGTTGAGGTGCCTCCAAAAGGCCACAGAGATCAAAGATGTGTTTCTGTGCTTGGATTATTGCCAGGTCTGGGATGGCTGGACCAAACCCAAGTGCCAGGATTGGCATGACACTTGCTGGAGGTTGCTACATGCTTCCATCGGTTTGGGAGTTTTTTTCCTTCTCTCAAGTTTTCTTGGTGGCCAAGAGCAAGCGGGACAAGAACAAAGTGCATCTGGGAAATCCTGCAGCCTAGGACCTCCTTCTGGTCATGGTGTGGTGGTGGCAAGAGATGAGTTTATTTCTTTGAAATCAGGATTCCAATCTGTGTCTCTGCTGTGGTTCCAGCATGGTGCTGAGTGTGCTGGTGCTGAGCTGCCCATGCTGGAAAGCGGTGTCAGGGTCAGGAGCGGCCTGAGGTTTGCCAGTAGGGCAACATCTGCTTTCACTTCCTGATTTGGGGCTTGGAAGGCATTTGTCTGACTCAGAATGAAACCTTAAAAGCCCTCTGGTCACCCAGCTGCTCTCACATGAGGCTGGGCACCATCACTGCTGTCGGGCACCGGAGGGGTGTCTTCCCAGCATGGACCTTCCCTGTCTGTGGCTGGAGGACGGAGAAGAGATCTCAGGGGGGGTGGAAGGAGACTTACTTGTGTTGCAAATTATATTTTAATGTTACCAGGCTGGTCCCATAAATACCAGTCAGAAGTGCAGTGCTGGACCTGGTGGGCGTGCCGTGAGGATGTCACCCAGGGGGACATGGCGTGGAAATCCCTCACAGCACCACATTTCAGCAGAGCCTGGGTTTGCTGTCACATGGGATGCACTGGTCCCGTCTTGTGGGCCAAAAAGGAGAAGGAGGAGCTGGAAAAGTACTTTTGCTTTCTAGAATGGTGGAGAAGCTGAGGGGCATCATGGTGTGGCCAGGCCACCATGCTGTATGGCTGTGGGCAGGGGTCAGGTGCCTGGTTCTTGATTTTGGGGAGCCAGACCCTTGCACGGAGCTGCCCCACAGCCCCAGTCCCATCGTCACTGCTGGGACAGAGCCATGAACACTGGAGCTGGTGTGTGTGGGTGGGAAGGGGTGCCCGGCCTTGGGCACCATGTCTGGCTCTCCCCAGCACAGTGAGCTGGTGGCTGCAAAATTACAGCCCTTCACACACTGCTCACATGATGGGGACCCACTCTCCTGCCCCGTGTCTCCTCCCAAGGTCATGTTTCAGGCCCTCCTTGCTTGGTGGCCTCAGGCAAACACCTTGCTCCCTCATGGGTTGTGGAGCAGGGGCTCCCTCCCCAGCACAGGGCCTTTGGCTGCTGAATCGAGCACCCAGTGGGTCAAAGGATGCTCAAGCAGGTGTGAGGGGGTGGGCAAAGCCACACTGGGCAAGAGTCCTGGTTCCACTGAAGACGTTGGGTCTGGAAGGGAAGAGCCTGAGGGTACCTGATGGCCTGTTTTGAGAATTCATCCTTGGCTTGGTCCCAGGCCCTGGAGCACGTCCACGTCCTAATAAATTGTATTTCTTTAAGCAACATGACTCACGCTCAGCCTGAGCAGCCATCGAGGGCCAGGCCTGGAGGAGTTGCCCTTCCCAGGCACGTCTCTGAGCTCCTTCTCTCCCTCTGCCCTTTCAGGAACAGAAGTTTTGCCAGCGCTATGACCAGCTGATGGAGGCCTGGGAAAAAAAAGTGGAGCGCATCGAAAATAACCCCCGGCGCCGTGCCAAAGAGAGCAAAGTGCGGGAATACTATGAGAAGCAATTCCCGGAGATCCGGAAGCAGCGGGAACTGCAAGAGCGCATGCAGAGGTTAGAGGAGAAGCGGTAGGAACGGGCTGAGCTGGTATCAGACAGCCTTTCTTTTTTCTTTGGGAATGGGTGTGGGATTTGTTTGTGGGAGGAGCGGGCTGGGATAGCTCTCGGTCCCATTTCTCCCTCTCTATTTGAAGGCAGAAGCCAGCAGACATGAATCTTGCTGCTTTTTCCCCAGGGTGCCTCAGCACAGAGCCAAAAGAAGGAAAAATGTCAGGAATGTGTCTGCCTGTCTCACCTCTGGTGCTGATGTCCCAGCTGGCCAGTCAGAGCCAGGGGCCGCTCCCTTGTGCCGGCCACCTGGCCGGGGCAGCACTAATTCCTGCCCTACTGGTGTGCCCAAATTGAGATGTACAAGACTTGCCGGTGCATTTGGCCGTGTTGATGGTTTAATAGGTGCACATGCTTTGACGGGAGCCTGGGCAGGGAGAAGAAACACCTGCAAGAGTTATTGAAATGACCACAAAAAATATGAAGGGAGCGAAATGTCTCGCTGAAAGGGGTGTCCCCTGTCTCTCCCATCCCCTGTCCATTTTCCTCTCCTCATTGGAAGTGCAATTGAGGTCATGTTGTTTTCTGCCAGGAGGAGACACAATTTCATGATCTCCACCCTTTTTGCTGAAAACTCCCTGTCCTCCCCATTTCAGCCCTGGGATCTTGCCTAGGGACACCTGATGTGCACAAAACCCAAACCCTTCTGCCAGCATCCCACCCTTGTGCCCCACTAACAACTGGGTGGGTCCAAGCTTCCTACCTGATAGCTTTATTTTTTCTTAAAGAGAAAGGGAGAAATGGTACTGAGAAATATTTTAATTTTTTACTTGCTTAATAAGAAAAGTTGTAATTCCTTGGGACGTGTGGCTGATACTGGGGGGGAAAGATGTCAGCGGATGGGTTTGATTTAAAACTTCCCACAGCATTTGCAAACCAGATGTGGTGGCACAGTCCTAATGTCTCAGTCCTAACACTGACACCTTTGTGCCATTGCTGTGGTGGAATGAACAGGAGAAAATGTGGGGGAGACTGTGATTGAGTATGAAATGTCCTTTTGTTCTAGCAATCCAGAAAGTTGGCACAGGTAAGGAAGGTGGTTCGAGGCTCTCGACCTGCGAGCCCTTAATGTGGGAGCTGTTCCCACAGCATAGGGTGGGGTGGCCTGGGTGGAATGTTGGGATATGGCTACTATGGAGGTCAAAATTGTCTTGAATGTGGTTTGCTGCTTATGGAATGGAGCACCAGTGCCTGAGTGTGTCACTGCCCTTTCCCAGCAGGGTAGGACAGAGGGGCAGTGGCGGGCTCTCCATGTCAGCCGCACGCAGTGAGCACGAGGTGTCAGAAATCATCGACGGGCTCTCGGAACAAGAGGTGAGACCAGTTGTCCTTTCTCCTCCTCTTCACCCCCCATTCTGTCTTCTCTGAGGAAGCCAAGAGAAGACTGCCAGGTCACACCGTGAAATCCGGTGCCAAATCCCACTAACTTCAGGTCACACTGAGGTTGGGGAGGTTGCCGTGATGCCTAACACACTTTCTGGACAGGATCCAAAGTTAGGGGTTCTATTTAATATGCATCAACATCTTTCCAGCCTCGTGAGAGATGTAATGGAGCTGTGCAATGGTTCTGCCAGGACAAAACATGGAACTGGTGGCCAGTGGGTTGAGTTTATCAGCATTTGGCTGTCTCTTAGGGACCTGAAACCCCAACATGCTGCTCATTCTGGGTAGCACCCCACAAACACCTCCTGGCTGTGGTTTATACTGGAAGTGAAGATGGGAAGGGAAGGGAGCCAGCGCCCAGACTGCTGGGTGGAGGGGGTTTTCTGTTTCGTTTTGTTTTGAATGGGCTGTGTGGCTTGACACAGGGGAATCCTATGGAATGAATGGTTTGTATGTGAGCCAGTTGGCCCACATCTTCTGGGAGTGCTCCATTCATCTTGAAACATCCCCGTGACCTCGGCTTCGTTTGGATCTGGTTTCACAAGGGTTCCACTCTCTTGGCACGGAGACGAGCTGCAGTGAATGGATCATGTTTGGGAGGGGAGAGCAGCCATTGCCCAGCAATAGCTGGGATGTTTGCTGCCTGCGCGCCACGGCTCGGTCCCTGTCCGGGATCCCAGGCACTTTGCCCTTAGCCAGTTAAGGTGACAACAAGGAGGACACGGATCTTGGAAGCAAAGGGAAATTTCCCAGCTCTGCAGAGGTCACGGCCAAGTGGAGCATTAGCTGATCGCCTCCATCCTCCTGCACAGTGTGCTGCTAAACTCCACCCCCAAGTCACTGCTCTGCTTGTCTCAGAGGAGACCTTAAGAGCTTCCAGCTCTTCCACAGTGTTGGAAGGAGCAGGGAGGTAGGTGAGAGCTGGGGAGCATCTCTGGCAGCAGGGCCAGCTCTCCACCCCACCGTGTTGCTGGAGAGGAGAGGGCTCTGGCTGCTGGCTCATGGGGTGTATCAGCAGCGATCAGCACCCTGAGACCCTGCCAGGGGAGGGGAGAGGCCCTGCACCCTCAGCTGCAGGCAGTGCTCCTGCCAGCCGCCTCTCTGCTCTGCACAGAGGCTTCTCCTGTCGCCAGGGGCAGCCTGCACTTACTCAGGTTGATGCTACAGCTGTGAGCTGTCCCTGACCTCCCACCACGAGGTGACACCCCCAGGCATCTGGAGCAGCCGGTTGCTAAACAGGAGGTGTCTTAGTGAGGATGAGGAAGGTGATCACATGTGTTGAAACGTCCATGTCTGCACAGAGAGCTGTGTTTTAGGAGGAGGAGGTTGGGTCTGACCAGGCACAGCGGGGAAGCAGAGAGGTCTCGGGCAGGCCAGGGTCAGCAGCTTGTTGGAAGGGTTGGCTGTTACTGTTTTCCCAGGAACCAGCATCTGGCTGTAAATTAAAACAGTAGCACTTGAGACCTGGCCTTCCTGGGTCAGAGATTGGAGTTTGTCTGAGCAATCCCAACCCGGGTGACAGGGAGGACTCAGAGTGATGGTGCAAATGAAAGAGTGGCAAGAACATCCCATCGTCAGCACAGGGTGGACCTGAGCCAGGGGATCACCAGCAGCTCAGCCAAAGGGACAGTCCTGGCATTCGAGCAGAGGGCAGCACAAATGAGACATCACATTGGCCTCTCTGTTGCAAATACTTAAGGAAACCAGTGTGCCCAGTCTGTCCTGTCCTGGTGTGCAGCTGGGGCTTTGGATGAACTTTGTGCTCCACAGGATGGAGTAAAGGTGTCAGTTTATTTCCCAGGGTGTTGCAGTAAGGAATGGCAGCCCCTTACGGTGACATTTGAAACCTCCTGGAACAATTTAGGATTCCTGTGGAAGGGAAATGTGACGTCTTCCTCTGCCCACACTTTCAGGAAGCTTTGCAGAACTGGCCCACTTCCCTCACAATTTTGGTGGAGGGCTGAACCTTCATGGGCCTGTGGGTTTGATGGCTAGGAAGGGGTCTGCATTCCCTGTGCCACCACTGCTTTGACTTGTCTGTTGTTGCGGTCAGGAGCTGTTTTGCTTAAGTCAGACATTTCCACATAGGATCTTGGAGCCTTTTATTCCAAAACAAAAGATTAATTGTTTCCTGGCTGACAGCGATAGCCTCTTTCAGCGTTTAATTTACAATTACTCTAGCAATAAAGCTGTCTAGTGCTTGCTTTTGAATTCTCCTGTTCCTCCGCCTGTCCTTTTCCTCTCGAACATCTGTCCCCTGCAGTCTCTGCGGGCCCGTGGTGCTGACCAACTGTTCTCTCTGCTTTCCCCAAAGAACCTGGAGAAGCAGATGCGCCAGCTCGCCGTCATCCCGCCCATGCTCTACGATGCTGACCAGCAGCGCATTAAATTCATCAACATGAACGGCCTCATGGATGACCCCATGAAGGTCTACAAGGACCGGCAGGTGATGAACATGTGGAGCGAACAGGAGAAGGAGACCTTCCGGGAAAAGTGAGTGCAGCCCACACTCCTCTCCCTGTGCAGCCCCTGGGGAGTGGGGACAGGATCCGTGCCGGGCTTCAGCTGGAGCCCTGGCACACTAAGGCATGAATTTACCAACCCCTTGTCTTGCCCCCGCCATGGACACATCCACAGTGGCGGTGTTACCGTGAACCTGGGCACAGGGTGATGCTCCTGCACAGAAGCTTCAGGCCTTGCTCTATGGTTGGGGTGTTCCTGCCCACGTGCTGGGCTGTGGAAAGCTGCTGCTCATGGCAGGATGAGAACGGGGAGTTTTTCTGCTTTTGCATTCCCTGTTTTATCAGCCAGTTTCAAGATAACACCAGTGAAACCCAACACTCCATACACACTGCCTTTCTGGATTTACATGCTGTCCTTTGGGCACTGTGTGTCCAGGGGGATTTTTGGGGCTGTCAACATTCAAGTCCCCTATGTAGACCTCCTCAGGCTGCAGCTTCCAGCTGGTGCCTGTCCCTCAGTGCTCCATCCTGCTGTCTGCAGGATTTGCCACTGGCTGCGGTTTCCATGGATGCATTCCCACATCAGACACGTGCAGACTCTCGCTGTGGTGCTTTCTCCTGTTTGCAAGCGATACTTGAGAACAGCTTTGCTCTTTCAAGTGGGATCACTTGGGGGATCGCTGATCCCTTCCCTGGATACCACCACATTGTCAGTCAAGATGTGGGTCCTCAGCTTGGTGTCACATGCAGACTCCCCTGTATCCCATAGCCCAGTGGGGATCCAGTTGTGTTTGCATGGAGGAGTGGAGCACCTTTGGTGTCCCCAGTGTGCTGTGAGTGCCTGTAAAAACAGAGCTGGAGTTCAGCTTCCAGCGGGATGAGCTCTGCTGGAGCTCCCTGCTGTGGACCTGAGGGACGTGGAGTTATGTGGGTGCGCCAGGGCCACCTTGTCCTGAGCAGCAGCACCACTCCAGACAATCAGGGAATGGCTCCATGGATTCCCAGCATGCCTATTGCCAGCCGTGCTGGAAGCCTCTCTGTGTCCATGATCCCTCCTCCTGTCCCTGCTTGTGACGACTCCTGTTTGCAGCTGAAATAATTAATTGCCAAGATGGACCGAAAAAGAACAAAACAAGCAAACCAGCTCCAAGCCTTTGATAGAGGAGAATCCTCATTGCTAATTAGCCTTAAAATGTGCCACTCCAAACAGCAAGGCTTGCCACAAATGACGCAAAGGCTAATTACTTGGTCTTTAATGGCAGGACTGTGCCTGGCTAATGGGACTGAAAGAATCCACACCCAGTGTGTGCATCCTGCTGTGCACGGTGGATTCTGTGTCATCACTGTGGGTGATGCAGAGCTCGAGGCATAAATACAGCAGGGTTTCAGGGCTCTCACAAAGCTCATTTTGAGAGATTGATACTCAGAAGCTGTAAGGAGGGTGCAGGGAGTCCCGCCCCGGCTCTCCCCCATCCTGGCGTGCTGGTAGCCGAGCTGCCTGCTGTGCTGCAGCTCCCAGTCTGGGTTTTTAAGGTGAACAGGAGTTGTGTCATGCGTGATCGTGACCCAGCGCTGGCCTCCTCCTGAGACCAGGAAAACCTGGTTCAACCTTTTGTTCAGCCCTGTTGGCAGGGGCTCTTGGAGTAAACAGGCAGGCACTGCAAGGCTGACAAGCCCCAGGTCTGAACTATTTTAGCTGTCAGAACATAACCACGAGGAAGAATCTGATTTGGTTTGCTTCTGGGCAGGATTTCAGGTCTCTGTTGAGAGCCCATTGCTGGCCTACTCTCAGGGAAGCCGTGGTTTGCTGGTGAAGGAGCAGGGTGCTGCTCAGGCATCGAGGCTGTGGCGTGCTGGGCACTGTGAGAATACAGCATCCATCTCTCATCATGGGGTCACGGCCTGGCTCATGAAAAAGAGTGGATTGTCATCTGCATTGCCACTGACAGTATGTTATCAAGGTTGCTAACACAGCTTGAAAACCCTGCCCTGTGGTCAGCCCTTGGTTTGTGCTGCGTGCAGAGTGAGGAGCTGGTTCTGGCTCTGTGCCCTCATCCCAGGTTGTCTGAGCAGCCTGTCTGCTTTGCTTGTTTCCTTTCTTTTTTTCTCATAGAATTTCTGGTTTCTTTTTTGCTATGGTGAACAGTTACAGTGACAGGGTTCTTGCAGTGGCACCCAAACCATAAGGGGGTCCTGCATCAAGCAGGGCATCAGCTCGTGGGTGACAGCACCCACGCTGTGCTGGAATTGGTCAGGCCCTCACTGAATTCAGCTCAGTGCCTTGACTCCAAGTTTGACACTGGGACAGAGCAGCAAGAGCAGGAGAGAGCTCATCCAGCCGCCTCAGGGGAATCACTGGCAAGGCTCGAGACACCGAACTGCTCACCACGTCCCACCCATGTTACACCCACACCGCAGCCCTCCCACCTTTTGCCTCTTTTCCCCAGGGCACAGAGCTGCCAGGTCCTGCGAGCTGGCAGAGGTGCACGTGCTGAACGTCCCTGGCCCTGGCTGCTCGGCTCCCAGGGGCAGAGCCTGTGCTGGTGGCCACCTCTCCAGCAGGACCAGTGCTGCACTCCAGCCCCGGCACAAAGTCGCGGCTCACTGGGCTCCCTGCGTTTTGGCAGTGCACTGGTTAACTGTGCTGCCAGCAGCAGCACCTCCTGCCAAGGGCTTGCTGGCCCTCAGTGCTTCCACATCAGCTAAGCATAAGGATTTGTGGGAGGAGGTGTCTCTGCTGCTGGGGACAGCTTCCCCTGAGCAGGCGATGTACCCTCCCGGGCTGCCAGAGCCATGGATGAGCCTGCTGACAGCTCCTCCGCTTGCTGGGCACGAGGCGGCGTTCCTTGGAGCCGCTGTGCCACTGGGGATCTCTTGAGCAACTCAGCAATGTGGCAGCTCCGTGCTTCCTCCCAGGGTTTGGGTTTCCCTTTCTGTCCTTTGCAGCTGCTTCCAACAGCCCAGCAGGGCTTGGGGTCCTGCTCAGTGGCGGGACCACCCATGACTGTGATGTGGGGTGTGATGGCCATTCCTTGCCCTTTCCTTGCCAGCCCCTGAGGCCTCGGCCAGGTGTGCAGCTGCCCCCTGTGCCTGTCCTGCTGTTGGTATGGGCTCAGGTGGCCGTGGGATTGAGCAGGGCGATGAGCAGCTCCCAGGCACTGCCAGCCCCCTTCCCTCTCCCACTCCACAATGAACATTTGCACATCGAAGCTCCCAACCAGCCCAGCTCCACTAGGCTAAATTTAAAGTTCCTGTCTTTCTGGGAAGCTGAGCAGCAGACAAATATTTTCTCAAAGCCTGAAGTCCCTCAGGGAGCTGGCCTTGCTGCTCCGAGCACGCAGGGCACAGCAGCCCAGCTGTGAGGGGGTCGGAGCCAGCACCCACAGTAACCCTCTCCCTGTCACTCCGCAGGTTCATGCAGCATCCGAAGAACTTCGGCCTGATCGCATCCTTTCTGGACAGGAAGGTGAGCTTCCCTGCCTGTCTTTAACCTGAACCGTGCTGCCTCTCCTCCATCACTTGGCTGGTGGTGCTGGAGCTGCCAGCAGACGCTGGGCACCTGTGGGCGGTGGTGGCTCCAAGCCCCGGGCACGGTCCAGACGCCTCCCGGCTCCCCGCGGAGAGAGGGACTGAGTCAGCTGCGGAGAGACAGGAGCTCGGAGCCGCGAGAGGTGTGAACGCAGCCAGCCTGGCGCGTGGGCGGCGCAGCCCACCCCTGATCCGCCTGGGGAGCTGCTTCCCAGCATCTCCCCGAGGCATTTTGCACCAGCCAGGCTGTCACACAGGGGGTGGGCACCCAGCTGCCCAGCACAACGCGGAGGGGTCTCTTTGCTCAGGGAGAGGGTCTTGAGGGTGGGCTGAGTCCCGTTTCATCCAACAGTTCGGGTGGGTGTGTGGAAGCACACACACGTCCCCTTGGTGTTTAGGAGTAGTTTGTTCTTTGGCCTTTCCCAGACCTCTGTGTTGTGCTGCTTGGACTTTTCCTTTTTGCTGTTAATTGGGCTGATGGAAGAAAGGTTTGAGGAAAAGACCTGAATGAGCAGTGAGTCTCTGGTCCTGTTCTGAGTAAGGCCAGGTACCTTCTGTAAGACAGGCCATATGGACAGATCCTGGACAAACCCAGCCTGGAAAGACAGCAGTGTCAATCACCCAGATGCTCTCCTGAGCAGGAAACATTTGAGAGCTGCTGCGTCTCTGGTCCTTGTAGTTACTTGCATCCTCTGCCCATCACATGCAGGGTTTCATTCACACAGTGTCTACTCACTCTGGGGGAACCACTCTGCTCTCAGGGGGTGGCCTGCAGAGGTCACTTCCCGCCTGAATTATTCTCTGGTTCCTCATGACTCAGGCTGGGGATATAATTTATAAGACCTTGACCTTCCTGCCGAAAGCAGCAAGGAAGCAAAGGCCAGCAGCCACCTCATGCTGCTGCAGTTGCTGTAAGATCCCAGGCTCCTCAGCCTTTCGTGCTTGATAAAGCCTAAAGTGGTGGGACTTGGATGATGCTCACAATCCAGTCTGTGTTCCAAGCTGTAAAATGTCTTCTAATTTTATTTGTACTCGTTTGTAAATCAGGCTGTAATTATGATACAGAACACATCCATTATCCTGTTGGAGAGAGATGCAAAGTATGGCTCAATGTAATGAATTAATAGATTTTTAAATTGCATTATAAAAAAATAGTGATCTTAGCCCTTGGAACAGATGACTGTAAGTTTTTGTGTTCGCGTGTGTGTGTATAATCAGGGCTAGATTAGAAAGAGATCCAATTAACACTTTAAAAGTTGCAATCTGTTTTTGCAAATGGTTCCACTCCTTGCAGAGGGATGGGGCGAGCGCAGCCCCCGGGCAGCCCCGGGCACACGCAGCTGCCCCCTGTCTCCGGCTGCCTGTGGTATGGTGGGTGTGTGGGAGAATTTCTCTTCATGAAGCCGCTGAGTCTCTATATGAAGGTGTAGCCCAAGGCCAGTGTTCAGGTGCCCACTCAGTTCAGCAAAGGACTTTTTGCAGCGTGGCACAGTTCGTGCTCTTCAGGAGCAGGAGGTGCCCTGGACAGGGCTCCTTTTCTTCCTAACGTGTCCAGTCTGTGATGGTGCTTGTGGAGCCAACCACTGGAGTTGGAATGGCAGCTCCTGAGCGCCGGGATCTCAGTTTGTCCACAACGAAGCCGTGCGCGCTGGAGCCAGCGAGCTTAGCGGCTGGAAGTAACACCAGCTGACAGTCGCGTGGCAGGTTGTGCCTCGTGTAACTGCAACAGAGGGTGACAGCCGGCTCCTTCTTCTGCCTCTGGTGGCCACGGTCATCTGGGGTCAGCCCTTCCCCCTGCTTTGCTTCCAACACGGGGTGATCTCTGCTCAGCACCCCATCTCCATCTCTGCATGCCTGCGGGACCGCCCTGGTCTGTCCTTTGCAAGAGCTGAGCCTTTTTACCAGGACACCGTGCATTGCCCCCGTCCTCCAGCTCCGCTGCAAGCATTTGGGAGGGAGGTGTGGGGAAGCTGTTGGGCTGCAGGTCTTCAGGAGCAGCGGGAGACCGGGTGGTGACCGGTTCTGAACGCTGCTCCTGGATGCCTTCGCCCCGACAGCACACGAGGACAGGACCTTCTGTTCTCTGACTTGCCCGTGTCGTTGCAGACGGTGGCTGACTGCGTCCTCTATTACTACCTGACCAAGAAGAATGAGAATTACAAGAACCTCGTAAGAAGGAATTACCGGCGGCGCGGGAAGAGCCAGGTAAGAGCTGGAGGAGCGCGTGGAAGCATCATCCCTCAGGCTGAGCAAGGAGCTGCAGCACTTTCTCTGAGTCTCCCAAACGCTGCTTTCCCCCCTCCCCACATGGAGGTCTTGCTTGCAAGCTGTGATGGGGCTGTGGTTGTGCTCTGTGTAGCTTTTCAGAACATGCTGTTTAATGGCAGTTGATGTTTGTCTGTCCCCATGCCAAAGACTTTCTTTAAAAAACCCAAAAAAGTCCATGATGCTTTAAAAAGGGGAGGGAGTGACTGCAGAGAACCTGGCCATGTGTCAGTAGCATGGGGTTGCCCCTGCAGCCCGGGCTCTGTGCAAGAACCAAGTGGGTTCTGTGTCTCTCTCCCCTGAGGAGGTGGCAGCCGAGGTGCCAGTGGTGACAGGGCTCTGGGAGCTGGGTGGGGCTCCTGCTTTGCAGAGCCTGCCCAAGGCTCTTCCTCCAGGCAAAGGTGTGGGAGGAAAATGGCTTGGGTGGGAGTGATGTCTGGTGACACCAGAGCAGAAGTGTATAAATCCATCTGAAGTGCCAAAGGGTGTCCAAGATCCTCGTAGGGGTCTCCTGTGAGCCTGACAGATTTGGCACTGAAGCTAGAGGAGACCCTGAACACTTTGATCAAGGGCAGAGCACCACGAGGTGCCTTGGGGTAAGGGAATGAAACAACCCTTGCCATTACTATGGCCAAGATACAAATCTAGACATGACCTTGGCAGTGTTGCTGCTGATACCATGATACCCAGGTACCCAGATAAGTGCTAACTTTTTGGGCAGATGCCTTATCCCCACAAATGCTTTCAGCCAGAGACAGGTCCTGCTGGTGAATCCCTAGGTCCATGAAGTGAGAGATTATTCATGTCATGAGGAGAGTGAGGTAGCCACAAAGGAACTATCTCCCCAGATAATGTGGGGATAAGGATGGAAAAACTGGCCTGGCCCGTGACACCACTGACATCAGCAGCTCTTCACGCTGCATGGCCATAAAAAGCAGCACTTGGGCCTAGATCCTGATTGGGAAGCAGATAGGTAGCCTCACTCCAATTTGATTTCTGCAGCATTAAGACATCAGAATAGCTAGCACATGACGAATGTCATGGATGGGGCCCAATTTTCCCTTCTTTTTTTCAGAGACATTAGAGATGGATAAAGCCCTATTAGATTATCCAGTCCCTCTCCCAGCAAACACAGGGTGGTTCCCTCCAGTACATTTTTATAGTGTTTACCATGGTCTGTTTTGTTAGATCACAGCAACTAGAACATGAGGCCACATTTGTTTCTTGTTAGCGGTGGAGACATTTAGCACAGCTCATTCTGGTTTCAATGTTAAATTGAGCAAGTGTGGAGAGTGAGAGGCTTTGCTCTGCATCTGCCTACCTACCCCAGCAGCCACAGACCTGCCCATCCTGCACCCACCAGGGACTATTTGTGTTTTGGATTTCAAAATTATCCAAAGCATCACTAGTTGCAGAATTTCCCACGACGCTTTCCACATGATGCAGCCCGGGCAGTGAAGATGTCTGCTGCCCTTTGGAGCCTTGTTCAGTGCCAGCCTTTGGAAGCAGGGACTTGCTTCATCGACTGTAGGAAAAGGCAGGACTGTTTTTGCAAGTAGGAATAGCACCAAAGGGAATGACTGCACCTCCTCTGGAGCAGACCTCAGCCAGAACATTATTGATTTTGAAAGAGGAGTCCCCTGAGTCTGGGAGGAAGCGACACAGTGGATATTTCCCATTACTGTTGGATGCTCAGGTGGAAGGTGGGATGTTCAGACAAGCTTTAAGAGGCAAGGGCTGGCTGCATGATTCACAGTAGGAGAGAGGTACAGAACAGCAGCTGCTGCATTCAGCCTGGAGCAGCTCTCCCCCAGACATCTTGGGGGGTTTTGAAACTCACACTTTGTACTGTGGTACCTCTAGTATTTGCATCCATTTCCTGCGAGACTGCATGAGGGGGAATGCTAGCAGAGCGTGTGTGCGGGCTTGGGAAGGGCACGCTGCTGCTGAGGGGCTGGGTCTGTGCTGCAGGGGAAGGCTCTGCTGGGGAGAGACTCATTTTAGGGTGGCATTTTAAGGTAGTACAGGGAGGAATATGTTGTTAAAAATCCTGCCAGAAGCTGGTGGGAGCAGTGAAGCAACTCCCCTGCACTCCTGCACGGAGGCAGTGTCTCCCCTGAGTGTGGTGCTGATGGGACCCGCCTCCACAGACCAGACTGGGTCAGGGTGTGACTCTGCAGACCATCGTGGGAAAGGGCAGATACTGGCAGACCTGGAGGCTGCGGTGGAGGGATGCTCCTGGTGGCATTTTGCTTAGTGAGTCTTTTCAGAAGCAGCTCAAAGTCTGCCCGTGCTGCAGGTGTGCTCATTTGGGAGTGACCTGTCGCGAAGGCTCAGCCAGCACCTTGCTTGTTCCCTGCTTCTTCACAAGGGGTCCTGGATTATTTGGAACCCTGTGCAGGTCCCTGGTCCTGTTCTCCATGTGGCCTGGTGAGGAGTGGGGGCTCTGATTGAGAAGCAGCAGCAATGGGCAGACCTAGCACTGGCAGCATTGCCATTACCAGTCTCAGCAACTGGAGATGGTGACAGGATGGACAGGAGACACAGTGGGACACACAGGGATGGCCGCTGTGCAGTGAGGAGACAGAACTGTAGACAGTCTTCCTGCAGAATTGGGAGGCATGGCATCCTGTTCCCAGCATTGCCCATGCTCCAAGCACGTATTTTCCTGCTGGTAAGGGTTCAAGCAGTTAAACACCAAAAGCTGAGTGTTAATTAATTTAGAGCAGAGGAGGAGAGGTTGGCTTTTGTATCAGATGAGAGGAGCGGATGAGATCTGATACAAAGAGCATTTCAAGTGGCCCTATGCTGGTTTCTTGCTCCTTTTCTCACGGAGAGGTTGGTGGTCTTATTTGCTCTTTGAGGCTGCGGGGAGCTTGAGAGGGAAGGGGAGATAATTACACGTAGAAAAAAGCTACTCTGTGTCAAGACTATCTTTGTGGCCTACTTATTAACAGGCCATTAAAAAATAAGAATCCCACTGCTCCCTAGCTGATGGTCCCCTGGCAAAGGATATTCCTCATAAAGCTGCTACTTACTGCTAAAAATCTCCTGCCAAGAGCAGGGGCTTCACATGATTCCACTTCCAGTTTGTCAGAAAAAGGAGCAGCCGCCCACTCGAGGCAGGATGTGTGCTCCCAGCACACCACCTTCCGTGGCACTGCTCAGGGGAAGGCACCCACACCCGATGGGTCACGATGCATAATATTGAGGCTCCTGAGATTAAGATCTTTCTAAAACAACCCTCTGTGTTTGTGTATGAAAAGGCGATTTAACCCTGCAAGGGGGGAACTGATGGGAAGAGAAATAACTTCCTCCTTGTCATTTCTCATTGAAAAAAAGGAAGGATTTGTGCCATGGTAAAACAGGCTGATCCAATAGTCAGTGTACAGTAATAAGTGTAAATTTGCATGAGGTTGTAGTGACAGACCCTTGTATGGATGTGTCGCTACGGGGTTTGTGGCAGTTGCTCTTCAGGATGAGTGTCTCTCTGTGAACCCCCCAGATTCCATAGCGGGGGCACCAAAATTGAAGCACCATGTGCTTCACTCTTTGCGAAGATGTTTTGCCAGGCTGTGGGAGCACAGAAATTGGGCTGAAACTGGGCTGAAAGGAAAGTGACTCTACTTCAACATAATTATTCTGTTTGGCTGTGAGTGTGAGGCTTTTATTCCAGAGTAAATTTGCATTGATTTTGGAGTAACGTTGCCCTTGTGGTAGTGGAGCAGCCGCAGCACGCCAGATCTGCTTCCTGCGGTGGTGCCAGCGAATTCCTGGGGGGAAAAGCCATGGGGCTCCCAGGCACTGCCGGGATGGGCAGGTGGGGGGCCATCCCACCAGGCAAAGCCGTCGATGGGTCGGTCGGTCGGCAGCGAGACGGTGGGTGGCTGGAGGAGCCGCCTGCCCGCCCTGGGGATGACTCAGAGGGGGATGAAGTCACGGTGGAGGGACGCAGCCGCCGGACGGAGCGTCATGCCGGTCCCCCCCGGACGGCTGTCGGACTGCACTCATGTGTTCCCTGGCCAGAGGGCCGTGTGTTAGCGCCGACACTTTCGAGGACTTGCTCCTTGGCACCCAGGGGACTGGAGCCGCCCGGCTGCCAGAGCCGTGCAGGCAGGGCGGGGACCCACCGTGTGACCTGGCCGGGTGGCCAGCGCGATCCCCCGCCAGGCCCAACAGCCTTTCCCAGGCCCACCCTCTTCCCCGTCCCCTGCCAAAACCCAAATCGAATTATCCATCCCGCCGGCTGTCCCGCCCGCCCGCGCCAAACACAAACCATTCCCCCCACCGACACGGATAAAGCAGCCCCAGCCCAGATTTTTATAAACAACACGCTTACTTTTTTGGCAGAAGCACCATCCCAGCAGGATCTGGCCAGGTTTGACATCTCACGGGTCCTGGAGTATCCAGGCAGGTTTCCCTGGCCACCAGCAGCCCTGTCACACTGGCTTGGGATTCCAGATAGTGCCTGCCCACAACTCCAGGGCTCCCTGCACCCTGTCCCCAGTGCAGGAGCAGATCTTCTGCCACACACCATCCAGCCTTGCCATGCCAGTGCCTCTTCTCCCTCCCTGAGAATTAGATCCAGAGCTCAGCAAACTGCCTCTAACTCTGCAAATTGTGCAAGTGCCCCTGGTCTGGTAACCGCAGAAGCTAATGAGAGGATTGATACTTGTTTCTGGGAAGCATTTGGTCTTCATCAGTCCTGGGAGCACCTCCTCCTTAGGGTTTGACAACTTCTCTTCCAGATGCAGGGAAATACTTGTCACAAAATCCTGGTTTAATCATGCAGCACATCAGACAAATACAGCCCTGGTTGTGGCCAGTAAACTTTGTGCCACAAATACCAAGAAATTATTCTGCAGGCATTTAGAGCTGTGCTGACTGGAGTGTTGTACTAAAACAGCACTGAAATAATCTGCAGACAAACAGGGGTGGTCTGTGATGGAGCAGTTTGCCTGGTAGGGAATGATGCCAGGGATGTCAGGATTGGGGCATAGGTTCATCTTCTGCCAAAGGGATGTCACTGCTGGGATATAAAAGGGCTTGAATTTGGCTCATTTTCTGGACAAATCTGCAGTATGACAGGGCTGCTGATGGCCAGGGAAACCAGGCTGAGGCTGCAGGACCCATGAGAAGTCAAACTTGGCCAGGCCCTGTGGTCCTGGTCCTGATTGAGTGCAGCTTCACGGGAAGAAACATCTTGCAGAGCATTTATCCCTTGGATGCTCGGTGCAGGCTGTCGCTGTTTAAACCTGTGGTCACGGGTGAGGTTTATGTTGGGATGCCTGTGCAAGGGAGGTGTGAGATGCAGTGATGCTCAAGCTGAGATCCCTGGCACCTGTTCTTTCAGTCTGGACTCCTCTTGTTCCCTCAGATGTGCCCTATCCTGCCTGTTCCCCCAATCACAAGGGTGCAGCAGCTTTCCCCGCAGCCTTGCTGCCCCTCCAGGCAGCACAATCAGGCAAACACAATGGAAACTTGCATTCCTGAAATCCCAGCTGCACTTTTGGGGGTGATTAAATGAGAATGACATGGCCATATTTGGGAGAAGAATCGGAGGATGCCTTGCCACAGGAGGATGGCTGCTTGGTCCCCAGGTCCCCATGTGATCTCGTGGACTGCTGACAGTGCAGGGACGGCAGGGAGGCCTACGGACTCGGAGCAGGGACAGGCACCAGCAGCCAGGGACACGCAGCCACTTTCCTCTGGGATAGCACCGGCATGGGCTGCCAATGGATCATTTGCTGATGGACCCTTTGGCCCCCACAGCTGGGCTCTTCTGTGCTGCTTGATCGCATCTGCACGTGGCAATAACGAAAAAGTCACTTAAGTGAGGTGAACCCCCCCATTCTGGTTGGCCCCCACGTTCAGACTCCTGTTTCTCCAGCAGCAGGTCGATGCATCCTTGCAGCGAGTGCTCCTCCCCACCAGTGCCCACGTGAGTACTCCTCGGGACAGGGTTTTGGTTCCAGGCTGGGCATTACTGATCCCAGCGAGGGACCTGCAGCATCTTCCTTGCAGGACGTAGAAGCAGTTGGATTTTGGGATGAGTTGTTTTATCTCTTGTTGTGCTCCAGGTTTGACTAGGAGTGGATGTGAAATAGGTCATGTCATTGCTAAGTTGCTTTCTAACGCAGGCACAGTTGAAAATCCCAGAAATCTGCTTCCACGAGGATACAGGGCTTGCTTTGCCCCTGGTTGTTCGTGGTGTGTGGATGCTGCTGTGTGTCCCACAAACTGCTGACCCGGCACCTTCCTCTGTTGGCAGGGCTTGGAGAGGGGTCGGCGTGTGGCCAGGGGGCTGCGAGCAGGGGGGAGCAGGGTAAAGCAAACCACAGGGAAGAGAAAACACGTGTTCCCTGCCTGGGACAGAGCTGGGGCTCATCTCCACTGCTTCCAAACGTTACGCTCTCTTCCCCTCGGGTCATTTTTCCCTTCGCAAGCAATCAAATCACTTTTTAAAAAACTCAGCAGCGACCCAGAAAAGAAACATTTCCTCTTATGGAAAAGCCCTCAGTGATTCAAGGAGGGATCCGAGTGAGCAGGGTCCCGTAAAAGTCACTTCAGCACTTCACTGATATCACAGAGCGAGCGGTGGGAAGGCGGCAGTGCCAGCTGGGCTGGGCTGAGCAAACAGGGCCCTGCCTGAATGGCTCCCGTGCCCAGCAGGCTCCCGGTGCTTCCTGAGATGAGCCCGTGATCTGGTGACTGCACCAGCACGCTTGTGCTGTGGTCTGGCAAGTGATGCAGGGTCCATCATCACGATAGTCCTGCAGCCAGCCCCTCTCCTCACCCCTGACATGCTGTATGCCCCTACTTGCTCCAGGAGCAGCAGCCTGGGAGATGGCACGGGGCTGTCCCATGGCACGGCAGGGCAGCCTGGATGCAGCTGCCAGCGCTTTGCTGCGGGCCCTGTCCGTGTTTTGTGGCCTGTGGTGCCGGAGAGCTGCACTGGCAAGCGTATGGGGCCCATCCACGTCTCCTGGGACACTGGGCACAGTGTTCTCCATCTCTGCCATGTGATTACTGTGTATTGCAGAGTTGGTTGTTTGCTGGTGGAGGAGCAGCCCAGCTCAGAGCTGTCACAGTTTGAGCTGGACCGAGTGAGCCCTGTTCTCTCTATCATTCTTATGAAATCTGAGCCTGGCCCTTTGATTTTTTTGACTTGCTTCCACAGCCAACAGCATCAAACCCAGCCCTGGGACACAAGCAATCAAAGCTGAGTTGCCGGCAGACATTCCTCTTCCTCCCCTTGTTGTTTTGGCAGCAGCTTGTTTTGCTTTGTGGTTTCTCCCAGGAGTGGAGGGTGCCGCGCGCGGTCGTGAGAAGCCAGGCTGTGTGGCGGTGGGTGGCAGCGAGGCCTGAGGCGTTCCAGGCCATTGGAGCAGAGGCTCCAGGCCCTGGGAGTCGGTTCCATGACACACGTGTGTATTTCTAAGTCATCTTCCCTGTGCTCCATATCCAGCGTGCCTCGAGGGGTGGTAGGGAGATGTGGGGAGCAGTGTTTGCAGTGCCTGTGCAGTATCAGACCTCAGAGGTGGGTGGTTCTTCCTCTGCTGCAGTACTGGCAAGTAGGGAAGGAAGCTCCATGGGCACTGTAAGTGCCTGGGCAGTGTGGTGGCTGAAGGGGAGGCTGGTGCTGCAGGTGCTCTGTGGCCAAGTCCCTGCCCTGGCTCTCACTGGTGTGACCTGTCCAGAAGAGTTTCAAAGCAGATGGAAAGATGGATGTAGGTGGTGGAGAGAGGATGCTCCCGAGCTATGGCAGCCCTGTTCCTGGCAAAGATGCCCTGTACAGAATCTGGAGGGCTTGGGAGAGGCGTGAGAGCCAAGTCCCACTGGTTGTGCTGCACAGAGCATGGAGCATCCTGCCCCATGGTGCCAGATCTGGACCCTGCGGGATGTTCAGGGTGGGTGATGCCCGCAGACACCTGTGCATGCCCATGGCCATGGCAGCTGTGCTGGGGCTCCTGAAGAAGCAGCAAAGCAAACCCCAGGCGTTCCTGGCCAGCATAGCATTGGCCTTTTGTCTTCAGCTTATCTCGAGCTGGTTTTAATTTGCAACTCCCTGATTGCGTGCAATGACCTCGGCCTGAGCCTGCTCTGCAGCTGAGTGCCCCGGAGAACATCATAAATGCCATTGATCTGAAGTCACCCGCCGGAGAAGTGAAGAGCTGGCGCCCTGCACGTGGGAGAGGCGGCACAGCCGAGTGGGTGCTCCCAGCTGCCAGAGGGTATGGGGCTCACACTGGTGGGATGCAGCTTTCTCCAAAGTCCCTGTCAAGGCAGACTTTGGTGTGACATGATAGGAAGAGGGTTGGCACATGTCCCTGCGCTGCCGCAGTGCGAGCGTGGCAAGGGTGCAAAGCCGCCTTCAAGCAAAAACCCCGGAGCTCACTGCCTGCAGTGCCTGGGAATGGGCTTGAGTGGCACCAAAACCATGTGCCTTGCCGCTCAGCCTGGCACGCACAGCTCCCTCTGCACTAGGATGTACAGGCTTGCTCCCTCCTGATTTAAGGAACAAAGAGGAGCCGGTGGTTTCCATGGCGTGTTCTTCCCCTGTAAGAGCCCAGAGCACTGTAATGATGGCAGGGAAGGTGAATGCATCTGCTGGCAGCCAAGTGGCATCCCCCGTGCAGCCAATCTGGCCTTGTAACCTGGTGTGGGAGAGAGGAGATGCCACCCCCAGTGGCACTTGGGCTTAGGGACAGGCTCTCTCACAGTGCCATCACCATGACCTGGTTCCCCACCAGTGTTTCCAGCAGCAAGTGCTGTAGTTGGGGGTGACAGGAGCTGGTAGTTCTGATGCAGGACCTGGACTCCCAGGGATGAGCTCATCCTGGCTGGCAAAAGTGGTATTTTGGTGCTTGTTTTGAGGGTGCTGTCACACAGGGAGTGAGGGGGGGACTGGGGGAACGTGTGGGTGCCTCAGTTGCAAGGTGCACGGTGCAGTGGTTAACCCTGGGATGTCCTGTGGGCAACAAGGGCAGTCCCCTGTCTCTGGTCCCCTGCCACAGCCTGGCACATCTCGCCACAAAGGGGATGGGAAAGGCAGCAGCAGTCGTTTTCCGGAGGCTTGCAAGTTTGGAAAATAAATAGCCCTGCACTGTAGGTTAAGCTTGGCATCCTGGCGGATTAATCACGCAGGCTGCAGCCAGCACTGAGAGCCCCGGTGACGAGAGCTGTGGTTTATAGATGATGATTCATCGACTCGACTTAGAGCGACCACGTTATTCCAGCAGATTGCAAAATCATAAGAGGAATGTTGTGGTTAGTTTACGGCTTAACTATGCAAATCGTCAGGAAGCCTTCAGAGCCGGAGAACGTAAGGCACAGCGCGCCCGGATGGCTGGGCGGTGAGCAGGGGCCGGGAGCTGGCGCTGGGGCTGTCGGGGACCGGCCGCCCGCGGGAGCCGGGGAGCGGGGAGGTGAGTGATTTGGGGAAGGTGAGGGTCCGGAGCTGCCGGTGAGCGTGAGAGCGGGGCGCTTCAGAGGCGAGGGACGCGCAGCCGGCTGGGAAGGGGGTTTTGACCGGTTTCACCCTCTCTGTGCCAAAAGCGCAGGCGTCTCCGGCGGGGCTGGGGAGGGCAAAGGTGGGGAGCCGCTTCCCCCACCTCCTCCTGCGCTCCCGTCCTGCTTCCAGAAGCAGGCAGTGCCTCGGCAGAGGAAGTAAACAGAGTGGGAGGAGCTGCACCTCTTCCTCGCCAGGGCTTTCTCCCAGCAAGTCTCGCTGTCAGAGCGCGCAGCAAGTTGGTCCCTTCTCAACAGGGTCAGCGTGTCCGGGTCCTACCTGGAAGCCGGTGTCCCCCGAAAGTGCGCTTGGAGACGAAGCTTTTTTGTCGCTGAGCTCCTCGTGACGTGCCCAGTGGAGCTGGCCAGGCAGGGCGAGTTGTGGCACTCCGGCTGGGAGCCGGGCGCTGCGGGGCCATGTGTGCCTGCGGCGGGCCCCGGCGAGGGGAACGCGGTGTTCCCGGGAGAGCTGGCAGCGCTCTGCGCCGCTCCAGCTGCTCCGGGGCCCGAGGGACTTTGGGGCTGAGGTGAGCAGGTGTTTGTAATTAGGGAGCAGCTCGGGCCGGAGCGCAGGGAGCGGAGCGGAGGAGGCCGCCTGTCCCCCTGGACTCGGGGCAGGGTCGGCCTCTTGCTCGCGCGTCCCGTGTCCCGATTTTGTCCCGGGGCCTTTTAAAATAAACAGGATGTGTCCGCAGCAAAAACAAGCAGCAGCGATGCTGAGGAGGAAGAAGGGCGGTCCGGGGTTAGAGCGTCTGACCTGAGAGGGAGGGACAGCCCTGCCCTCTGCCACAGGCATCTTCCCTGGCCTCGGGCACATCCCTTCTCCCTCTTGTGCAAGGTGGAGAGCACGTACCTGGTTTGCCTCCGGGAGGTGGGGTGCCTCATCCCCTGGATGGCAGGGATGTAGGTGGAGAGAGGTTTAAGCTTGCCGGGAGCTGAGCAGTTTTGGTGCCGGCCTTTGGCGTGTCCGCTAAGGGCTGACCCACCTGCCAGTCCACTTCTAGCCGGGGCGGTGTGAATCAGAGGGAAACATCAGCTGGTAATTGGGGAAGCATTTCCTGGCCCGTCACGCTTTGGGATGGCGTCCCGTCCCTTGAATCATCCAGAGCTGGTCCGTGTCCAGCACTAAGAATAGCCTCCCCACACACCGCGGGGGCAGCGTGCGCCGGGAGGGGGGACTGGCTGGCTCGCAGGTTCCCGGCGGTGGCTTCCCGGCCCTGTGCCATGCCGTGGTCCGGTTCCAGTGCCAGTCTGAGGTTTGGGGCAGAGCATGTAGCATGGGTGGGCTGAGACAGCTGCCATGGTCGATCACCAGGAGATGGTCCCATTTGTGTCTGCCATTTATAGCTGAGCTCTGAAATAGCTTGCTTTGGGACCCCAGGGTGCCCACACCCCCACCCAGGGCTCCGGGTGCTCAGTGCCAGCCCCACAGCTCCCAGCCCAGCATGGTGGGATGTAGGGGGGCATTCATGAGCATGGCCATCTCTTGAGGTGCTTCCTGGGGTGTTTGGTGGGTGTCCTGCCGTGCAGCCAAGCTCTAGCACAGGAGATAAGCCATCACCTTGGGCTTGCCAGGGTTCAGATCAGCATTTGGCTGGGAGCCGTGCTCAGATGAAGACATGAGCGCAGCTGTGGGTGGAGCTGGGTCAGTTTTCCCACCATGGCCTGGTGGTGACGATGCTGCCCATTTTATGTCTTTCACCTGGCTGACAGGTGAGACCTGTCCTGCTGGGTGCAGGGTGCTTATCCCACCTGGGTCTCACTGCTGGCATCAGACACCCAGCCGTGGCTGGAGCAGGGCAATCACTAGAGGGCATCCTTGGATCGAGATGTGCCTCTGCACTGGGAGGAGCTCTAATCTGGTGACCTATCAGGCTGGGCATGAAACATCCAGGAGAAGAGGGGTGTGCAGTGGCACACAGAAGCCAGGCCAGTGGGGTTTGCCCATCCTCATCATGCCGAAGCTTGGCAGATGCCACTCCAGGGAAGCACCTGTGTTGCAGCATGAGTCACCAAGGCCAGTCTCATTTTCCCTTCCCTTCCCTTCCCTTCCCTTCCCCTCCCTCCCCCCCCCCCCCCCCCCCCCCCCTTTT
>WBMZ01007397.1:171735-366286 GCA_013400975.1 Atrichornis clamosus
TCCCTACCCGCCCCTTCCCTTCCCTTCCCTTCCCTTCCCTTCCCTTCCCTTCCCTTCCCTTCCCTTCCCACTCCTGCATTTGTAGGCTGGCATAGGGAGCTCTGGTATTGCTGCCATCCCAGCCTGTTCCTGTGGGGAAAAGCTGCAATGGCTCCTCAGGCTGAGAGTCCTCTGGTTCAAACAAGTATAGAGGCAGGATGAGATGATGTTGAACCTTTCTTGGGAGCTGACTTGTGCCTGATGCTGGAGCAGGTACTTGTGCAGTCTTGTCTGTTTTAGAGCTGGAAGAGAGCTGGGATTTCTGGGATGCAGGGTTTCCCCCATCCCTCAAAAGAAAATACTTGCAATGGTGTGGTTAAAATAGTGTGAACATCATGTGGGCTTCCCTCCCTTGCCAAAGCCTTTGGTGAGGGGAATGTGGATGGGTGGTGATGACCAGGGCTGGATCAGAGCCTGCCCGCCCAGCTCTCAGAGGTCACAGCCCTCCCCTCGTGGGTGTCTGTCTGGGCTGAGCCCGCACTCAGGGTTCACCAAGGAGTGACTCAGAGAGTCAGAGAGTTCAGGGCAGCACACATGACAGATGCCCCTTGCTCCTCTGCAGCCACTGCAGGCTTCCCCACTTTCCCATTCCAGCTTGTCCACCGCCCTCCTCCTTCTTCCCCTGTGTGGGGGCTGGCAAGGGCAGTGCCCAGTACGCTGGGGATGACACTTCCCTTGGCCAGCTGCTGCATGAGACAGCCCGTTCCCCAAGCCTTAGTGGTCTGTGGACTTTGGAAAATCGTAAGCAACCAAGTGCTCATCCCAGCTGTTCCCTGACGCCCTCTCCCCTGGGTCCGTCCTGTCTTGCATCCCATGGAGCAATTCCTAGGGGTGCAACAGGAAAGAGAGCTGATGCAATACGGTTGTGTTCTGCATGTGTGCAGAGGTGCTCCAGGGACTGGCCAAGCATGCCAGGCTCCTGATGGCACAGCTGCCTCCCCTCTACAAGGAGGAACTGAAAGTCTGTGGGGTTTCAGTGATGGCCGTGCCTGGGTTTTAAGGACTTGTGTTGAACCAGGACCTGAAAGAATCAGCAGTTTTCTCATTAAACCACTCCATTTGACAGCGCCACGCTTCTGATTTTAGCACCAGCCTGTGGGGGCAGAGAGCTCCACTTGCACCCAGCACTGCTGCTGCAGGATGCCCATGTTCAAAGCAGCCTCTCAGTTCTGCAGACTGGGGACAGGCCAGTCCCACTGGCTCAAGGGATGTGGGAACACCTTGTCCACACTTGCTGTATGGCTGCATGCCTGCCAGAACAGCCACCTTCTGCTGATAAATCCATTTTAAGGCAATTTTACCCTCCATTACATCACCAAACCCTTTCCCAAGGGGTGGTGGAAGCCCTGCAGCTTGGGCTGGGGCTGGGCGAGCCCGGGTGGGTTTCCTGGAGCAAGCAGCCTTGCGTTAGCCAGGAGCAGGATGGTTTAATAAATCATTTCCGTCTCTAATTTCTACTTCTCTCTGCAATGCCTCTCGTTTGCTGGTCGCCAGAGGGAAGGGAGGTCAGGGAACCAGGCCTCCCCAGCAACCTCCTTCCTGCAGCTGTTGAAACAAAATCCAGAACTGTAATAATCACTGTGTCCCTCCCTGGGGTACCGCAGTGCGTTCAGTCTGAGCAGCAGCAGCAGCGCTGGGGTGGTTGGGCTCATGGCCTCTGCTGAGGGTGGTGCAGAGTGGGCAGAGAGCTGGGCACCTTCCCTGCTCGGTGATAGGGAGCCACAGACTTTCCCCATGGGCTGTGTCAGATGCTTGGGGAAAAGATGGCGGTGTTGGTATTGCCGAGCCTCAGGGCCTCACTGGTGCCCCGTCTCCGTCGTGCTCCAGCAAAATGCATCCCACTGGCTGCAAATCACCACCCATGTGGCTAAGCCAGAACAGGAGGGTAGTTCTCACCTGTCTGCCTTACCCCCAGATCAGATCCTTGCTTGCTGCCTGATCCCAGGGGAGCCTCTGGGGTTGTCCTGCTGCCTGGAACAGGAGCCAGAGTGCAACCACTGTGTCTGATCCTGCCCTACCTCTGATCTCCCTGGAAAGCTTTCGGCCCCTGTGGCCTCCTCCAGTGCCCTGCCTGCACCCACTGCCTGCAGCTCCTTCCTCTTGGCCACTTGCCCCCAGCATTGTTTCACAGCAGTTGTTTGGGTTGGCCCAGGTGCTGCCATGTGTCCGCCTCAGCGCTGAGGGCTTGGTTTATTTTATGTCCTTTGTTTTGCAGCAGCAGCAAATGCCCCGGAGCAGCCAAGAAGAGAAAGATGAAAAAGAGAAAGAAAAAGAGAAGGAGGGAGAGAAGGAGGAAGACAAGCAGGAAACTGAAAATGACAAAGAAGAACTGACAAAGTAAGGACAATCCTCCCTGCCTGGCTCCAGTGGGAGCTGGGCCTTGGGCTGGGCCTGCAGTGCTGGGATGCTGTGGTGGAATGTGGTGGTGGGATGCAGCATAGTCCGGGGCTGCCTGACCCTGTGCAGGACCATGTGCGCCCAGCTCACCTCCTCTGCAGGGAGGGAAAAGCCAATCCTCCTCCTCATTCCTCTTCCCTGCTGCTCCCAAACTGGGAAAGCAACTCGATATGAGGGTTTTTTTATATCAACCCAATCAATCTGCAAAGCTCCTCTGATCCTCCAGCTTGTTTTGTTGTTACGAGAGCCTCTGGGAGCTGGAGGAGCAATCCGGGCGCAGCAGAGCGCGGCACTTCACCTTTAGTGTTATTGATGTCAACGTGAGCGCTCCCAGATGAAGAGCTCCAGCCAGCCCTGCCTCCCTCACGCTGAGCATCAGCACCGTGGCAGGGAAAGGTTGGCACGCAGACCGCTCGCTATCTGTAATGGGCTTAATACTTGGTTTAAAAGAACATCTGGCTTCATTATATCTAGGCTGCAAAGACATTTACCAGCAGGTCCCTTTCAGGAAGATAAATGAGGAGGAGGCAGGGATGAATTTGAATGGTCTGGTATTAAACCTGTCTCCGTCAGGTCTCTGCGTGCACTTGGTGGTGGAGCTGCAGCCAGCTGCAGAAAGAAAACCCCACCACAAATCACCCCACCGCCAATCCCAGCCGGGAAAAGAGCCTGCGTCTGCAAAAAATCTGCAGACTTGCCCCCCTGGAAAACCAACCAAATAAAAATAAAAATCAAAATCCCCAAACACACGCAGAGAAATAATTGCTTGGCCTAAAAATCAGACCAACCCGACAACGTTTTTTCTTCTCTCCCTGTTTTTGCAGGGACAAGAACGACGACACATCCGGGGAAGACAATGATGAGAAAGAAGCCGTCACCTCCAAAGGTCGCAAAACCGCCAACAGCCAGGGCCGGCGCAAGGGCCGCATCACGCGCTCCATGGCCAACGAGGCCAACAACGAGGAGGCAGCCACGCCGCAGCAGAGCGCTGAGCTGGGTAGGTGGCAGGGGACGAGGAGACCCTGCCCTTGCCAGGGCTTTTGGGGTGTCCACTGTGCAGGGATGTGACATCACCCTGCTCTGCTTCCCGCTCGCAATAGAGGGGTTTCCGTCAGTAAATTCGTCTTTTTGAGGAGCAGCGATGAGGTTTCTCTCTATCGCGTTAATTACTCAGCGTGGTTCACCAACGTGAGTGGGGGCATTTGCAAGCCCGGGCTGTCCTGGCTGAGTGCTAGTGGGTTTTACGGCCTCAGAGGGAAAGTATTGCAAAAGGCAAAAAGGGAAGCCGTCAGTTTTAGCACTGCCTTGGCAGGGCTTGCGTCCCCCCTGCACTCGGAGCTGTTTTCCTCTGCGGCTGCTCAGGCTTCCGAGTCCCCTCGACCTCTGCACGGGACCCTGCTCTGCCCTCCTGGGCCTGCCTGAGTCTCTGCCAGTTCTCCTACCTGCTCCGTTTTCAAATTTGCCCAGAGCCTGAGCAGCTGCAACGTGTGGGATCTGTGCCTCCTTGGCCTTGGGCATTGAGTCCATTTCCATCCATGTCTAATGCAGCAAAGGGTGCTGCTTGTAACATGGCTCCCAGGGACTGCACCAGCCCATGGCCACACCTGGCAGTCAGCCGTAGCCGTGCCATGCTGCCATGCCACTCTGAGGCTAGATGGGAATTCATGGCAGCATCCACAGCCCCACATGGGGCACGTCTGCCTCTTGCATCTGCAGCATCAGCAGTTGCCACCCCAGGGAGCAGGCTCATGTATTGGCTTACCGAAGCCAATGCATTGAGGAATTTGGCTGATTTTCCTGTATTTCCTACTCTGTCAAAATACAGAACTATTGCTGTGCTACCTAAGGCAGGTAAAAATAAAAGCAGGGTGACTCCTCTTGGTTTCCCTGCTCTGCAGTTTCTTGCTTGTGCTGTTCCATGTGCTATAAATCACGCGGAGGTGTTTCGCCTCCCTGTTCTCTGCTGACAACTGGCTGAAGCCTTGATTGCGAGCGCTCTGTTTTCATACAGGGATATAAATAGTCCCCGGCACAACGGAGCCCTGCTCTCTCCCTCCAACTTGTTCAGCAATGCTGCAGAGAAGCAGCAGATAATGCCAGTAACTTAGATGGGATTTTTTTATCCTAGTATCTCAGAGTCCTTGATAAACTTCACTGCAAACGCAGAGAAAAGGCTTTAGACTGTGTTAAATTGGGAAAAAGGAATGGATCAATTCCAGTGACATATCTGAGCAATTGATTTCACTTTATGTCTCTCCAATAGCGCTTTAATTTAGGTTGGCTAAGAAAGTTATTGCATTTTAAATACCAATTGAACATTAAAAAACAACACAAAACCGTATTGTGGTTTAACTGCAGCGTGCCGGAGCTCCCCATAGGCTTCTGTTTCATAACTGCACAACCTCAGTCAGTGCCATTAATCAAACCAAACGGGCCGTTTCTGTGACATTTCTTTACCATACAATAACAGCCATCACCAGCTGAGCCAAGGGCCTGCACAGCGTTGGGGACACTCGCTTTTATGTAAATGTGTGTCACAACCCTGGCTCTGCCCACAGCCAGGGGAAGCGGTGAGGGATCAATTTCCCTCCCTCTTGGCTGGTGTCCCAAGGGGGACACAGTTCTGGGGGAGGCAGTGACCTGTGCTGTCTTCCGGGAGGTGACACCTGCAATCGTGTTCATCCAGCTCTGAAGAAGATTCCTCTGCCCAATGCTGTGGCCATCAGAGCCCACATTGTCCTCCCACAGGGTCTCAGCTTCTTGTAGAGCTTTTTGGAAGATCCTTTCTTCTCTTCTCGCTTACATTCTTGATCCTCAACCTATCAGCCTGTTTTCCATTTTGAAAGGACACTGTCAAAACATCTCTCATCACTGTTGAAATAATGCTTTGCCTGTTGTTTAGAGTAATAACCCCTTGGCAGCCTGAGCCGGAAATCTGTTTCCTTACCGAGTTGTTTTTTGTCTCTGACTCACACCCCGGTTTGTTATTGTAGGGTTTGCTCTGTGCCAGGCTGCCAGCAGGACTGGTGCGTAGTGAAGGCTTTATGCAGGACCTTGGTGTCCCCAGCACCGTGCTTGGAGTGGAGGAGAGGGGCAGCATCACATGCTGACACTCATCTCAGCCTCTCCTGGCTGGAGCAGCACGTCCCCTTCGATGGGCACTGCTCCAGACGAGCCCCCGCTGCTGCTGGAAGTGGCTCAGAGGTGTTGTCCAAGAGCCCAGTGATGGCACGGAGCGAGGCCGCGGTCACACACGGCCAACACCCTTGACAGATGCAGTCGGCCAAAGTCACCACTGAGGTGACGCCGTTTCTCCGTCTCTGACGGTCCCACCCTGTGTCTGCCTCCTCCAAAGCACACAGCCACAGCCTCCATCAGGCTCCATCTTAGGTACCTGTTGTTGGGCCAGGGTGCGTGGCACCAAATCAGCAGGAAATCTGCTGCCACCCTCAAGCCATCTGCCTTCGCTTCCAGGCCCAAAGTGGAGGTTTTGCATCACTGAGGCGCATCCCGAGGGGATGTTGTGGATGGAGCACTGTGGCGTGGCAAAGCCTCACAAGCCCGCATCATGACTGCCTTTCTTGCAGAAGCACTTCTGCATTACACAGGGTATTGTCATGCCTCCGGGGAACAGGGCATGGGACAGGGTTTGGGTGTTGGGACATCTC
Source organism: Atrichornis clamosus (assembly GCA_013400975.1). NCBI lineage: Eukaryota > Metazoa > Chordata > Aves > Passeriformes > Menuridae > Atrichornis > Atrichornis clamosus. Next base: position 177,840 of record WBMZ01007397.1, read on the forward strand.
TGAGCTCACTGGGCTTGCTGGGTCCTGCTCACAGCTGACTGCTCTCTTTCCTTCTTCCTTCCCAGCTTCCCTGGAAATGAATGAAAGCTCTCGCTGGACCGAGGAGGAGATGGAGACGGCTAAAAAGGGTGAGACACTTGTTTTCTTTCTGTTGTCGGCAGTGTTGGAGCTAACCCAGCAATTGGGGGTGGACAGCATCTGACTGCTGGCATTGGTGCAGGGTGGTGGGTCCTGAGCTGTGGGGCCAGATCCTGCCTGTCCTGCTGCTGGTTTGTTCCCGGCGCGCCTCGGGGAGGGTGTGGGGAAGGCAGGTGGTGGTGCAGGGAGTGAGCTCAGCTTCTCCAGCCCCAGGAGCTGTGCCAACAGCAGGGATGTCTGGGCTGTGGCTGGGGCCACACGTGTCCCACGAGGCAGGAGCTGGCTGTAGGAAATGGAGAAGGTGCTTTGTTCATTGCTGGTTGGAGCTGCTGGTGCCTGTAGCATGGGATGTCGTTTCACCCTGGTCTTTGGAGCTTTGTGGCTTTGGTGTGATGTGTTCCAGGCACACAGAGAGTGTCTGCCTGTGTTTGCAGCTCTGGGATTTAGGGAGAGGCCGGTGAACCCCAGCACTCCGCAGGCACGTGTTGGGGAGCTCTCGAGAGCCAGGGCTGCGGGCAGCGTGGGGTGACTTTACATCCTGGAGCTGATTCAGAGCCTTTGCTGAGACCGTTTTTAAAAAGTGCTGAGTGTAGCACAGCCCTTCTTGCCACTTCCCCTCCTCGTGCCGCTCCTGCACCAGCTCTTTCACTGCTTTAATTTTTTGCCAAAGTCACGTCCTGTTGATGGGCTGTCGAGCTCACGTCCCCGGCCCGTGCATCCCGCTTGCGCTGCTGCCGACTCTCCTGGCCCAGAGAGGATTGTAAATGGGAAATTAAAATGGAAATGAGTGCCGTTCGGGGATGGCAAAGGCAAATAGGCGTGTTAGCAGGTTCGGCTCAGCTTGGAAAATGCACCTGCTGCTGGGATGGTGATTACATGTTCTGGAGCGCCGGCTGCCCAGGTGCCGATGGGAGCTGTGGACTTGGATTACTTTGCCTGTGAATATCCCAAAGTGTTTGGCTCGCTCGTCTTTAAGCTGTTCCAACCCTCTTTACAACCCGGTGCCAATCCTGTGCGTTGCTGAACAGGGCTCTCTATAGTTGCAAAACTTAATAGATAGACTTTAATCAAGCAAACTGGCCCGGGGCCAGGTAATGGGGCGAGCAGATGCTGGCAGGGGAGGGTCGTTGGAGGGATCTTTTCCGAGCACTGCTTTATTTTGGAGATCAGCATCTGGTTGTTAAAAAGTGCCTCTTGTTGTTTTATGCTGGATGCTGGAGGTGCGCTTAAGGAGTCTTAACACCAGCTGCCAAAGCCTGCGTGAAGGAAGGATGAAGCGTGGGAGCGTGTAGCACTATTCCAGCCCAGGGGCCAGGAGGAGGCAGGGAGATTTGCTGGTGTAAAGCCCAATGGCTGATGTTTCTCCCTTAGTTACAACCTGGGAAACTGAGATTGCAACACCAGACTTCTACAGAAAAGCCAAATTCCCCTCTGCCAGGAAGCAGCCGCTTTAATGCTTCGAACTGGCTCTGTCTGGCATTTCCAGGGACCTGAGTGGTGGGGGTTTCCAACTCACAGGGACTGTGAAACTCCGGAGGTAAGCTCAGAGGCTGGAGGAGGCGGTGGCAGAGCCTGTGCCAGAGGAGGCAGGGGCAGAGGGGCTGGGCTCAGAGGCACAGGCACCATCCTTCTCACCAAGGGGACTTAGCTGCCCCAGCCACACTCCTCTGCATACTGGTACCACTCAGAGCCTGTAGCTGGCTGGTTTAGGGAGTGAGTCCCAGGGCAAGTCAGCCCTACTACCCCGGGGTGCTTTGGCAGATGGGGACGGTGACCTCTGCTCCTGGCACCCACCAGCCGGGAGAGCAGCCCGGCCTTGCTGTCCACCCCCGGATTTCTTGTGTGTGGCATGAAACTCCATGTCATTTGTGTTCAGGGAGGTGAGAGAAAACAGCCCTGGGACAGGGAGACATCAGGGTTGCCTGCTCTCCTCCACAGTTGCAGAGCTGCATGGGGAGTTTCCAGTTGGGAGAAGACAGAACTGTGTCTGCTGGGGGCGACAGTGAAGGGGAGTACCATGTTATTAAACTTAAACAGGGGAACAAAAACCTAGCGAGAGGAAAGTTCTTGCTTAATGACACTTTCATTATGCAATAAACTTCGACTCAGTAGTCTGTCAAAATGTGCAGAGATTGGTATAACGATGGGGGAATGTGTTTTTCTGATATTATCTCCTTGCGCCGTGGCTGTGATCATAAAAGCAGGAGGTTTTGATTTAACTGGAGCTGCCTTCAGGATTTCCCCCTTCCCGAGCCAGGAAGCCGGCAGCACCCACTGCTTTGCTGCCGGGCAGGGTGCAGAGGCATTCGGCAGCGGGATGGGGCTGCTCCTTAAAAGGCAATGTTTAGGCAGTTCCTGCCTTTGGGGGACCTGCTGGAGGAGCCCACGCAGGCAGGAGTTCAAGGTAGGCTGGAGGGGAGTTTGCGAGCAGCGGGCCAGCACCAGCCTGGGGCAGTGGGTGGGTTTGTTGTCCCCCCAGCCCCTCCACCAAGTGTCACCGCGAGCGCCGGTGCTGCAGAGCAGCCGCGATAGCGCAGGAGCTGAACTCGATGAACCGGGAGGTTTCGACATGACCTTTGTTAGTCTTTAAAGTCTGGTATCTGTTCTCGCCCAGCTGGGGGTTTTCCCCCGGTGTCTAACAAGTGGTTTTGTTCTTTGAAAAGAGGCGGGTGGAAGTGGCAGGTTCTTGCCGAGGTCCTCCCATGCCTTGCCCAGGCTCTGTGCTCCTTGTCCTCAGGGCACAGCCAACCTGGGGCTCCTGACACCTTTTCCCAGGCTGAGGACATGGAGAGGCCACGGGATGGAGTCAGCATGATGAGGCAGAGGAGGGTTGAGCACGAATGTAAAATAGTGATGACAGAGAGGTAAATAACCCATGAAGACTCCTCTATAGTTCCTTTTGGGTAGATGTAAAATACTCCCCTGGATACCGAAGGCACTTTTTCAATGCTGATTTTCAGTGCTGCCAGAAATTTATCTGAGTTTTGGACTAACCTGAACCATTTTTTCCCCAGTCCCATTCTGTTCGCAGAACTAAAATAAAGTGGAAATTTTTTTAATACTGATTTTTTCAAATTAAGGCACAGCCAAACCCTCTGACAGGAAAGCCCGTGCCAGAAGCCAGCCACCTCACATCACCTTTGGATTGCAGGAGCTGGCTGCAGCACAGGTGATGCTGGAGACCCGGCAGCTCCATACCTTTGTCCTTTCGTGTCCTCTGTGCTCATGTTGGAGCCTTCTCCTCTCCCATTGGAGGTATTTACAACTGTAAAAACCTGCTGATAGTAGTAAAAGTGGGCTGGAGAAACTGGTTTGCAGCCCCTGCCCGTTGCTGCGTGTTGTTCCTCTGGGTGGCCTTGGAGTGGGATGTACCTTGGAGTCTTCCACTCAGGTGTCGTCTATCCAGGCTGGGTGCAAGGGGAGCTCAGAGGAAGGAGAGCCCAGCCTGGCCATCCCAATGTCCACAGCCAGAGTGCTGGTGTGTGCCCACTCCGAGCAAGCCTGGTGTTTGTCATGAAGTTTGTGCAAAGGGACATGGTGGAAATTATCAGGATGGGGCAGATTGGGTGCCATGAGGGCACAGCTGCATCCAAGGTGTGAATTAGGGAGAGGCTGTGCTTGGCTGTCCTTTAGCCAAGGCGTTACCCCTGGGACCGTGCCCACTGTGGGGCCAGTGCCCACCGTGCCCCTGGAGCTGCACTTTCTGCCCCCATTGGCTGAATGTTTCTCGAGCGTGTAGGAGCAAACTGCGAGGATTTGCTTAGTGAGTGTCAGTGAATGGAACACAAAAGGCCTGTCAGGAGGAACTGCTGGGTAATTACTATAATTTTCTGCCTACATTTTAATTTTGAGCATTATTTTTTCAACAATAAGGGAGCGGGAATAATATCTGAACCAGGTGAAGGAAGAGTGCTGGGCCCGCCAGCAGCGGCTGCTCCACGTGCTCTTGCTGCTGTGCTGGACCAGAGGGGATGGCACATCTCTGGGAGCAGGCATCCTGAGGGGAACTTTCTGTCCTCTCCTGTTGTCAAAGGATAGGGACACAGCAAAAAAGAAAGGTTGTGGTAGGAGTGGGAAAGCCAGGCAGATCTGTGATCAGGGCACAGGGCTTGAGGTTTTGCAGCAGGTGGATGCAGTGGTCCAGGAAAGATCCCTTTCAAAGGGGAGACCTGAGAGCTGAGGGTCCTCAGCCAGGGCCAGCGGAGAGGGCACATTGCATTAGAGCTGAGCTGGTCAGGGGTCCCAATTCATTGTTGGTCGGGTACCCACGCTTTGTTTGGTGACACTGCCTCCCTCCAGAGAGGTGGCGTGAAGGGTGTGAAAGCTGTTGGGGCATTCAGCTACGAGCTCCCTTGTAGCCACGGGGCACAGAGGTGTGCTTGTGTCCATTCGCCAAAAGAGAGGTCCATTGGGAGCATGGCACACTGGTGCTGGCATCACCTTCCCAAGGAAGGAAGGGCATCACCCACCACAGCAGTGAGAGCTCACCAAGCCAGCTGCCTGTGCCATGGTCCCTCCAGCAACACCCCAGCGCCTGTAGGGATGTGAGCTTGCCCCCCACGCACCATCCCCACTGCTTCCCTTGGCACAGCATCAGGAGCCTGGTGTGCACCTGGCTCTGCCACCCACTGTTCCATGGCCCTGGAGAAGTTACTTACCTCCTTGCCTCTGAAAACCACCCCGAGGCCAGTGCAGGAAGGCGATGCAGACCACGCTTTCGGGATGCCTTGGGTGGTGTCGCTGACTCCGTAGGGCTGGTCTTTCTCCAGAATGGGATTGCGGCACATTTTGGCTGTACTGTAGCCAGAGCTGCCTCCATCCCCACTCCCAAGAGTGTGTGGGTACAAGAGGTGTTGGAGGATCATACCAGGTACCGTCGAGCGTAGGGAATGATATCACTTAGTTTTTCCCCTATAACCTTGATCTGTTAATCCAGGCGAGCTCCCATTAAGGGACCGTTTTACGGGCTCTTTCCACCCTCACCAAGCCCAGGGTGGAGCTGGGCGGCCGTGCCAGAGAGCCTTGGAATGTCTCTGGTAAAAACCCCCAGCTGCAGAAAGCCGAGGGGGTGCGAGCCGATAGCCCTCGCCCTCCGCGCTGCCCCTCCGGGTTTTTTCTCTGTTCCCCGAGATGCTGAGCACAGTACCCCGCTCTCCGAGCTCCTCTTCCTTCCAGCCTCCACTTGCGGTACGGGAGCAGAGGCCCCGGTCCGCCCATGGCGAGACCGGTGCCAAACCTCTCCCCATCCCTCCTGTGCCAGGGCAGCAGCTGCAGGGCCGAGGTGTCCCGGGGCGCCACGGCACCCCGTCGGTGCGGCAACGGGCTCGCCGGCGCGCACGTCCCCAAAGAAAAGCGCCTTTGATTCACTTGAGAGCGGAGAAAACTATTAGCCAAGCTTTGTTTTCCTGGATCCCTCCCCCTGCCGCTGACATTCAGCCGAGAGCGAGGGAGACAGAAAGTGAGCGAGGGAGGGCGGGAGCGGGTGCCAAGCGCCGCACCCCTTGTCAGCTTGGGTCAGCGCCACGTTCGTTATTAATGCTCTGTCTAGAGGTCACATTCAGATGCAACGAGCCCCGGGTCAGCCAGAGGAACAGATTAGAGCTTGCTCGCTGCTCCGCCACATACCGACGGCACCGGCTCCCCGTCCCCGGGCTGGCAGGAGCGGAGCTGCCGCGCTCCCGCCCCTTTGCTTTTCTCTTGCCTTTTTTTTTTTTTTTTTAATTATTATTATTTCTTGGCAACGTCGGGCATCTGAAACTGCACAGTCTCCCCACAGCCCCGAGCTGCTGAGCAGGGAGATGAGGTAGGGGAGAAAATACTGGCGGCGCTTCCATCCACCTTAACAACCGCGGCTGCAGCCGGCTGGAACGCTCCGGCGAGCGAGCAGGAGGAGAGCGGAGAACGCTGTTCGCTCCAAAGGGAAGAGCGCTGGGGCCGGAGCATGTGTTCCCACCAACTTCTGCCATCGGGGTCAGGAGTCTGCTGCCTGTGACCTGGTTTCCAGCCTCGGTGCCCGTTTGCTCGCCGCTCCCGGCCGCCCATGGCTCTGAAATCCTCTCGCCCCCAGGATTTAAGGAACCGGCTTTGCTTTCTTCTCTGTCTCCGGCTGCTGCGAGGGAGCGAAAGCGAAATGCGTGGGGAGGGTGTGAGCGGAGCACTCGCAGCGCTTTGCCGCGGGCTGCCGTGCCCGGGGGGGCTTTGAAGAAGTGCCCTGACACCCGTGTTCTTCCCAGCCCACCCGCTGCACACTCCAGGTGTGCTCCCTGCCCGCCGGAGCCGGATCCGGAGCACGTAAGTCGGGTGTTGGGTTCCGAAGGATGGGGTTAACCTCAAGGTTGTGTGTAGCTGCGTGCCTGCGGCAGACCCTGCGTCCGGAGCCCCCGCCCCGAGCCGAGGAGCTCAGCCTTCCTGAGGATCTGATAACTCGGTTAGTCATAGTTTCAGTTGCGATGCGGAACGAAGGGCCGCGTGGTGCCGAGGCGGGCTGGTGCCGCCGTGCCGGGCTGGTGCTGCCGTGCCGGGCTGGAGTGCTGGGGAGTGCGGGGCAAGGGGAATAGCGGCTGGGGGAAGCTGTCCTGAAGGAGCTCATGGAGTTGGGGTGCCTGGTGAGCCGGGAGCTTACCGGCACATCCCGGGGTGTCTCGGCTGGACCCTCCCGAGTGTGCAGATAACTACAGCGTGGGAAGCAGGTGTTGCTGTTTTGCTCTGGTTTCATGTAAAGAGAAGAGTGGCGGGGCTCCCTGCTGGTCCCGCGGGCAGGGGCTGCAGGCAGCCTCCTCCTCCTCCTCCTCCCGAGCCTGCATGCCACAGCCACGGCCACCTGCCCAGCCAGCTGCAGGCTCCTCCAGCGGCGTCCCAGTGAGCAGGGGCACAGCCAGCCTGGGCAGGGGGAAGGACAGCCAGGAGGCATTACCTGTGGGTGGTAAAGGTCACACCACGCTGGGGACCACTCACACTGGCATCCATCAGCCCCCAAGCCCTGAGCTCTGCCGTGACAGGCTCTGCTTCCTGGCATCTCTCCTGCCAAAGCACTGGAGCTCATGGCACATCCACACCGCTGCCAGTGTCTTCGTTTCAGCTTTGCTTGGGGCGCCCAATCAGCCTTGGCCCCGGCTGTCACACTTGGTGCTGGGCCACCAGTGCAGTGATGAGCAGAGGGACAGAGCTGCTTGTTTGCTTTGGACGGCAGCAGTGGGTTGTGTCAGAGGGGATGGGTTGTGACACTGGGGACTGTCCTGTTTTCCCCTGCAGCATTCAGCAACGGCAGGGGGAGGACTCCTGCCCCACTCATTGCCTCACGGTTGGTGGCCGGATGTGATTTTTTTAATCTATTATTTTTTTAAGAAGTCCCAGCCCGCCAGCAGGGTGACGGAGGCCGTGGGTTTGGCTGAGCGAGGCTGGGAGTTGCAGAGTTAAAGCTCAAACTTGTTTCTTGGCTTACCAGCGTCTTTCTGGTGCTCAGTGCGTGTGATGCCTCATACATGCAATTTGATAAGCCTGGTGCTGGGACGAGCAGGATACAGGCACCAGCTGGATGTTAACTCCTGCTGTGCTGGGTGCTGCTGATTTTCTCCAGGAGGTGGGAAGCAGGGAGGGGGATTTCATCTCTCTGGGGGTCCATGGTGCTGTCTATTCAATGCCGCCATGCCCCCAGCCCCCAACGCTGTGCCCTGCCCTTGCACGGACTCACGGCACAGATCCTGGCCGGAGGAGTGTCCCTGGGGCCCGACTGCGTGTGGCTGTGCTGAGATCAGCCCGTCCCCCGGGGTTAGTTGTTGGGCTGAGGCAGAGGTTGGGCTGGCACGTCGGGCTGGGCTGACACATGGCAGCAGCTTGGCAGGAGGCTGGCAGCAGAGCTAGGGCACAGCTGCCATGTTCCCAGGCATGAACAGAGCCACGCACAGGAGCCCCAGTGTGGGACTCCCCATGGTCCCAAGCCCATGTGGTGTCAGAGCAGCCAGGGAGAGGCTTGGGTATGGACACAGTGGTCAGTGTCTATTCCCAGGCTCTGTGTTAGGTGGCTTCTGGGCAGAAAATCCCCTAACAGAGAAGAAAGATGCTCTTAGCAGGTTTATTCCCTGCTGGTTTTCATCTTGAGGTTACCTTTCTTTGGAAGTATAGTGCCCCTGGGCTTACAGTCTCTGCATCCTGGCCCTCACAGGGAAGGGCCAGGGAACTGTTGGCCTGACGGTGACATCACGTGGGCAGTCAGGAACAAGCCGGGTCAGCAGTGTCCTGCAGGCTGGTGGCAGCTCCAGTCCCGCCAGAAGCAGCATGAAGGACCAGCCACACACCAGGAGTAATTGCAGCCAGTGAGGTGTTACTTCTCAGAAAGCCTGGATGGTCCTTTTCCCAAGAGCCTGGGGTGGAGAGACCAGGGTACCACTGCACCCATGCCTGAGATTGTAACTTCCACTTCCGTCTGCAGAATCAGAGGTGCCCAGATACCCCTTCAGAGACTGCAAGGACACAGGGTTGCTGAGTGGCTCCTTCCTCCTCCTCTTCCTCCTCCACTCTGCTGGGTTGCCCCAGTGCTAGCAGGAGCCCCGTGCTTGGGTGGCACCATCTGGCCAGGATTGCCAGCCCTTGGCATGATGCCTGACCTGGGAAGCTGCTTTTGCTCATGAGCCTGTGATCAGCACTAATCCCCTGGCACGCCTCTTCCCAGCCAGGGACATCACCTGGGCTTCCCTGCCAGCACTGTGCTGCTTTACCTGCCCAGGCTTCCCTCCCCATCCCTCACAGGGCTGTGTGCTCCAACCCCTCTTGAAATTGCCTCTGGGGCACAGGAGGGTGAGAAGAGCCTTTGCTTCATGGTAGGGACTGAGAGCAGCTGTCCGAAGTTCTCCTGGACGTGCCAACACCTGCTGCAGCCGTCCCAAGGGGAAGGGAGCACTGCTCGTCCTCGTGACTGCCGAGACGTGGCTGTGGGACGTATTTTATTCCAGAGACGGTCAGCAGAGTGCCTTTTTTCCCCTTGGAAAGAAAAACAGGCTCTCATGGGTCATCCCCTGGCCTAGAAGCCATTCAGACAGGTGCTAGTGACCATATTGTTCCTGTGGAGTTTGGCTTGCACGGAGGATGCTTTCCCATCCTGCGTGGATAATGCTGCCCTTGTGCAAGCGCATCTGGTGTTAAACCCTTGTCCTTTCTCCCTCCTCCAACCACAGGTCTCCTTGAGCATGGGCGGAACTGGTCGGCCATTGCCAGGATGGTGGGCTCCAAGACTGTGTCACAGTGCAAAAACTTCTACTTCAACTACAAGAAGAGGCAGAACCTGGACGAGATCCTACAGCAGCACAAACTGAAAATGGTGAGAGCCGTGTCCCAGCCTGCATTGGGCACTGTGGATATTTCCTAGCTACGTGCTTGGATGCTTCCCACAGCCAAGGGGGGCCTTTATCATCTTGAACTAAAGCTTTGAGGACTGCGGAGTGGCACAGGAAAGGGTTGTCCACCCATCTGTCCCTGGGAGGTCTGGATGAGGCAGCGCTGCTGCGTGGGAGTTGCCTGGGTGTCTGGAGTGTGGCTGGTACGCGGGGAGATAAGGAGCAGGAGGAGGAGGGGGGCTGTGCTGTGCTGGCCAGGACGCAAGTTCAAATGGCTGTGCAAATACTTTGTCTGGGGTGAGGTTGTGCTGTTCCGCCCCGGTGAGCAGAGCCCGGCTGGGCCACGTGGGTCTGTGCCTTGCAGGTTCCGTGGTTACCTGCAGTAAACTGCTTTGGTTTGCCCGAAGAAAATCAGAGATTTAGGGCAACGTGAGGAGAGGCTGGTCCTGAAGCAGGTGGTCTTCAGCGCTGTGAGCAGATGTACACATCTCTCCGTGCCTCAGTTTCCCCATCAGAAGGAACTAACAGTGCTTCTTTCCTGGCATGTGGTGCAGGGTGTGAATGAAGTGGGGCTTGTTTGGTGTTCTGGAGATAGCTTGGACTGGTAAGAGCCACTAAAGATTATAATTATTTCATTTGTAGAGTATCCTGGGGTTCCCAGTTTCTGGCTAATAGAATTCACATGGCTAAAACCCCCAAGGGGTGCTTTGAAAATGCAAAGGACAATGTTCAATGCAGGAATCTCTCCAAGCAAGCTATTACAGCAAGAGTAAAAAGAAAGACAGGAAAACATTCAATGACTCACCCAGGAATTTAATATCCTAGTCAGTCTATAGGAATGAGAGAAAGAGAAGACATCGGCGATTCTCTTTTATTAATTCTCTATGTACAGAGGCACTCCTGTGTTCCCATGTTTCACTGAATTGTTTTTAGAAACAAAGCAAACAAACTATATAAAAGACCCCCAGACCCTTATAAAGGCTGGAATGAAACGTGCGTCAAGCCCTCTGAATATAAAAAGTTACATTAGAAAGATATCATTGTTCATTACTGGGGAGAATCTGAAATAAGATCATACAGCTTTGCTGGCAGTGGAGCCGGTGTGTATTAATTTACTCTGCTCCCTAATGTTGCAGAAATTATATCACGGAAGTGTTTTTCTGCAGAACCACATTTTTCCCTGCATCCGTCCCTCCAAGGCAGCCGCTAGACTTCTCCAGTCTAATTGCTCACTCTCACTTGCAGTTTATATCAGCATCATCATTTTATTTTTCGAGCATTGGAGGCTGTGGGATTTGGTCGTGGAGAAGAACAATGAACATTCAGCTGTTATTTATTGTACTCTATTGTTTTGTGGCAACAGCAGATGCCAGAAAGCTGAGTAAAATAAAAGAACAACTGAGATTAAATTGCCATAGACCTTCCTTCCTGACTCCTAAATATATTCCCAAGCAAACCGAGCCTCCAAATCTCATCCTATACCCAGTATCAGCCATGACCTCTGCTGAGGAAGCACGTGGTGAAGCAGTGTGCCATCACTTAGTTTTGCCACGGCATCCACAGATGATTCCCTGACCTCACCACCACCAGCTATTTGCTGATCATGTGCAGGGAAACACAGTGGCTCTGCTTTTCCGCCTCATGCTAAATGAGAGTAAACTTAATTAGCAGATCTCATTCATTCCCCAAATGGGGCTCGTTAATACTGTAGCCTCCTCTTCCAGGTAGGTGTGACACCGGCTGTCAGCAGTGTGCAGGTGACTCTGTGGGGCCGTGCCGACAGCAGTGACTGGTGTGGGATGGGAAGCAGACACCCAGCCAGGTGGCTTCACCCTGGGACAGGCAGCCTGTGACTGCTGGGGCAGGGTCAGGCCACCTTGAGGCTTCACTTTATCTGCCCTGCTGTGTGTTTTGGCTTGGCTTCGCTGCCGCACAGCTCGGATGCATCCCAGGCATCGGCGTCACTGAGCCGTGACCTTCTGCGCGCTGCGCTCGCTAATCTCGGCATTTAAGGAAAGCAGGGCATTGGGATACACGGTGTCCTCAGAGCTGCTCTTTCTGATAGAGGCTGGAGATTAGGCAGGCAGATCCTGTCTTCAGCAGGATCTCTCTGCGGTGTGATTGTCACTTTGGTCTAGTGGCTGCTGCGGCTTGTTTTGGCTTGTGCAGGGAAGATGGGCGAGTTGTCCCCTGTTCTGGGGCTGGTCCTGCTTGGAGTCCCAATCCTTTGGACCTCCTCTGAGCAACAGTTCTTTAATTCCTTGCTTTTTTTGGGTGATGCTGCCTTTGCACAGCAAAACTGCTTCTGGTGTCTGGTGGCCTCTGCTTCTAGGGAATGAATCTGTCTGACTTGCCTTGGTGCAGACTCTTGCTCTCAGGATAGGGATCCGAGACCCTCCTCAGCGTTCAGCCTGCAGGGTCACCCTGTCCCTCCTCATTATTGTCAGCTGTTCCCATGGCAGAGTACGAAAGTCACTCTGTGGGTAGGTGTAGTCCTGATGCGGTCTCAAACATACAGCATTGTGTCACACCAGTCCAGGACTGCCTGGTCCTGCTGTTAGAACAGGCTGAGGCTGATGGAATATTCCCCTCAGGATGGCTCCATGGCGGTAGTGGGGTTTGGGAGCTGTTTGGGTTGTTGCTGTCACGTCAAGTGGTGAGTGCTGGGTGAGGCTGAATTTGTCAGGATTGCCCAGAAAGGAGGAGGCATGGAGTGACCCCTTGTCCTCACTGTACACAGCGTATCCCCTCGGTGGTCTTGGACACTTGGGTAGCACCAAGTCGTGGATGCTCCTGAAAGAATACCTGGTGGCAGGTAGAGAGCCCTTCCTGAGCAAGGTGCCAGGAGCAAGGCTGCACGAGGGGTCTGGAGCTGTAGGTGTGGTAAGAGGCGAAGTGCTGGCCTTGAATGTGTCTCTAGATGTAGCCAGGATCTGCTGCCTGTATTTCACATAACTTTCCCTAAATACCAGCAGTGGGGTCTGCTGAGAGAGGGACCCACGGTGCTCCCGGGACCGCTCTGCCAGCAGCTGGCAGCCCCGGGCTCTGGCCAAGTAGGGTGCTGTGGCAGAGGCTGGTTCCCAGCTAATTCCCAGTGAGGAGCCTGCTCCTGCCCGCAGCTGAGTCACAGACCCATGAGTAAGAGGCAGAGAAGTCTTTGCCATAGTAACGTCGGCGCTTTGTCACTGCATTGGTGTGATGGGGAACTGCTGCTTCACACAGAAACGTGCGGCTGCTGAATCGCCGCCGTGGCAGAGGCGCGAACGCCGGCAGCACCAGGGCATCACCGGCAGGGCCGGGATGGGGCAAGGGAACCACGGAGCCTGGCATTCCTCCCGCCTCCTCTCCGTGCCTGCACAGAGCCCATTCTCAAGTGCCTTTTTTCCCCTCTCTCCTGCCCAGTTTGATAAAAATAGATTTTGAGCAAGCAGCGTTTCCAAGCAAAAAGCAGTTATATTTGTTTGTTTTATCTGGAAGTTTTCTAAAGGATTGAAAAGTTGGGGGTGAGGGAAGTGGGGACCAGCTCTTCCCAGCACAGAGATCCAGCAGCAAAGTTAACGTTTCCACCACGGCTTTATCTTTTCATCCATGTAAATAAACGTCCTACACACGTCACTCATGTGGGGTTTGCAGGGAGAGCCGGAGATGATGAGCCTGTTCCTACTGGTAATATTTACTCAAGCAACAAGAGCAGGAAACAATAGCAAAGCCGAGACTTTTCCTTTAGGTCTGCAGGAGGGAGCAGCTGTCCGCACCCTCGTGGCTGTGGCACGTGCTCCAGCAAGGGAGGATGGGGCTGTCTCGGGGCAAGCCAGGACACCAGGCAGCTCACCTTTGGGATGCCGTGCCGCACAGAGCGTCCCCACTGTCCACTGGTGACAGCTGCCCTGGCATGGGAGTCAAAGTTCTCTGGCACCTGCCAAAGGGGACACGAAAGCTGGTGCATGAAAACGTTGGCTGGGCCGTATCTGGGGCATCAGCTTTGTTATCTGTAGATGAGCGTCAAGTCCTGGCCACACGTGTTTGTGTAGCTGGAGGAAGAGCCTGGAAATGCGCAGGACCAACACGTGACATGTGTGTCATGAGCAGACATGTGACCCCCGGGCTCTTGCCAGCCCTGCACTAGTGACCTCTGCGTGCTTGTCCCTTGTCCACGTATCTGTGCCATCCTTCCCTTGAAAGGTTGCTGCTGCCTGAGGCTGGAGGTCCATGTGGAGCCCGTGTGGCCATTGCACAGCGGTCAAAAGCTTTTGGCCAGGTGACACCACAGTGCTGGGCTTTCAACAGGCGAGTCTGGTCCCAAAGACTGGTGCTCAGAGGATTGACCCAGGGTGGGGGGTCTCTGGCAGTGTGAGCAACCCTCTTGACCCTTTGGGCAGGACTGATGCTCTCTACTCCAGCATAACTCCCCGTGGGTTTCCCCTCTTACCACTCTCTTCCTCTTCCTCAGGAGAAAGAAAGGAACGCCAAGAGGAAGAAGAAAAAAGGCGCCGCTGTTCAAAACGAAGAAGCCGCCTTCCCTCCTGCAGCTGAGGACGAGGAGATGGAGGTGTCGGGGACGAGCGGCAACGAGGAGGAGATGGCAGAGGAGGCAGAAGGTGAGGCGGGTGGGGGGCTGTGGCAGGGGAATGTGCTCAGCTCTCCCGGCTTTGCTGCCTGGCCGTGGCAGAGGCACTGCACACGGCCTCTCCAGGACTGCAAATGTCAGCACTCACAAGGGGCCTGTCACCCCAAAGTCACATCGAGGTGATGGTGTCTCACAGCACAGGGAGCTCGTGGCATTTTGGATGCCTCTGGATTTCACGCTTGCAAGGAGTGCCCTGGATCACTGCCCTCTTCCCGTGTCTGTCTGGACAGATGGCTATTTTTGGGAGGCCTTTGGTTTCTGATTTCCGTTAGTGTGCTCTCCAAGAGCGCACAGCTTCTCAGGGCCTCTTATAAATCACATTTCTTAGTGTTTTCCTCTGAAGGACAGTCCCTGCATGCTCTTAGACAGCCACCACTGTGGGCTCTCACAGATCTTATCATGGGCTCAAAGAAGGATAACTTGCCAAGGTCTGTGCGTGCCCATCCCCATTCCATCAGGCCATTGCTGCTTTCCCAGGCAGTGGAGTTCCCGGCGCACTGCAGCAAAGGCAGGGGAAGCCGTGGTCTCCCATCAGCAAGGCTGATACATCTTGGTGGGGCTTTTCCTCCTCCTTTCCCTTTTAAGGCAGCGTTTTCCTCCCTCCCAGCCATACCAAAGAAAGAAAACAACTTGAAAGTGACAATTTTCAGCTATTTATCGCTTAGAAAGCACGGCAGTTTGGAGTTTAGAGAAAATGTGCGCAATTTTCCAACAATAGCCCATTTGACTTCTGTCAAAGTAATTTAATAACTTAACCAGCACTCTGGCACCACGCTGGTTCCTGGCCTTAGCACCCAGGCTAATGGGACTTGAAATGGGAAATCTTTTCAAGTCGTCCTTGTAAGTGACTCATTACGAGGCAGATTCCAGGTAAATCTTTGTGCGAGGTGATACGTGACTCACAGGAGCAAAGTAAAAGGTAGTTATTACTCTTTGTAAGAGTGCCTGAGAGGAAACAACATGATTTTGAGATTAGAGACAGATCTCTTGACATGCTTCTGAGCTTTACACTCCAAGCATCAGCTCTTGTTCTGCTGCTGGGGTGGACTACAGAGCTGTGGAAAGGCATGAGCAGGGGGATGAAATGTAATGGCCATGGAAGTGCCAGGGTGGTGTTATGCAGGAGATGGCCACTCGCTCCAAGGTGACATTGGGGATGCTCGGACAATACCTTGGAGTTGCAGGGGCCATGTGGCCAGCCAGGGACAGGGGGAAAGACCTGGTGTGGATGTTATGATGTATACTATGGATTCAGCATCGGGAGGGAATGCAAGGGAGTCTAGAGCTTGGTTGAGCTTGGGATGAGCCACTGTTGGATGTCTCAGCATGTCATTCAGAGCAGCATCGAGTGGCAGTTGGGAAGAGTTTTGCCAAACACGCTGTGAACCTTGTGCTGGGTGGGTGATGGGACATCTCACTGCTTGTTTGCAAGTAAGACTGGAGAAGGCTGAGGTTCCTGACGAGTGTGGCACGATTTCACTTTGAGGAAGGACGGATGTGCTCCGATGCACAGCTCTTAGGACGTGGTCCCTCTGTGCCACTCATCTCACCAGCATTTGAAAACTGGCTCTGCTGCTGTGGAGAGAGGGAAGTCAAGGAATGCACGTGAGGAAGCCTTTGGGGCATGAGCGTGAGAGCCCTGCCCGGTGCGGACATGCTGGGATGGGACTGTGGAAATCTCCTGGTGTTCCTGGCCCTGGCCATGTTTGTCCGGCAAAGGCTTGGAGGGAGCGATCCTCTCCCCAGCTGTAGAAACAATCTCTTGGCAGCACCTAACTCTGAGCAGTGCACAGATGCTTGTGCTTCCAGCTCACGTCAAGCTGCTGGTGGCAGATTTGAGAATGATCCTTCCCATGTAATAATTAACCTGTCCCGCAGCACTGCCAGCGCTTTGCTTTCACCGACCCTGACCTCCTTTCTTCTGCCACCGGTGGCTTAAATAACAACAAACACGTGTGGTGTTTTGGGATGATCCCAGCTGCCCCGGGGGTGGCAGAGTCAGGGACGCAGGCAACGTAAGTCAGCGAGCAGGGTGCCAGTGAGGTGCCTGTTCCCAGGGCAGCAGAGCTGATCCTGGGCCATGGGTGAGAGGGCAAGGAGGGAGCAGGTCTTGTCCTGCAAGTCCAGCCAGCAGCCAGGGTTTTCCTTAAAATTCAGCTTCCCAGCCGCTCAGTCTCCAGACTTTTGGGCGTGTGGTTTTGTGTTTGGGTGGGGGTTAACAGTCGTGCTCGGCAAGCAGAGAGGCCCCCAGAACAGCCCTTTGCTTAGTAGGCTCTGGATCTGGGGATCCCAGCACAGTTCTCCCAGCCCCGGGATCATCTCCCCCTCAGAGGAACGAGGGCGTTCTCTTCCCAAGGGAGGGGGTGGAGGCAGCGTTATGGGAAGCAAAAATCTCAGGCTGATCCTTATTTTTATTTCTTCCCTTTTCTCAGCTGCAGTAAATAACAGCTCCGACACCGAGAGCATTCCCTCGCCAAGGCCCGAAGCCAAAGAAGGAGGCGAAAACGGGGCCAAGGCACCACCCGGGCCGGGAGGTGACTCCGGCACAGAACCGGCAGTCAAGTGGGAAGAGGCTCCAACACCTCCCGACGCTCCCCCTGCTCCCCTGACCAACCCTGCTCCGGCTGCCAGCCCCCCGCCGGAGACAGCTCCCGAGCCACCCAGCACTGAGGAGAAGGTGCCGGAGGACCTGGTGGTGGACGTGGTGAAAACGGAGGAGCCAGAGGAGAAGGCGAGCGAGGAGCCCTGCAAGAGCGAGGTGAAGAAGGAGGAGAGCGAGGAGAGCCAGGAGAAGGACAAGGGGAATGACAAGAAGGTGGAAAGCGGCGTCAGCAGCGCAGGGACAGCGGGGACGGAGGGGACACCCAAGGCCGAGAAGAAGGAGAGCCATAAGGGCAGCAAAGGCCCCGGGGTGAACCCCGACAGTGACTCCAGCGCGACCTGCAGCGCGGACGAGATGGACGAGCAGGATGCTGTGGACAAGAGCAGGTAGGAGCGGGGAGAGGGGGGCAGGGACACGAGCCAAGGGCTTTTCCATTGTGTGCCATAGTGCCCACGGGTGCCTTTGTGAGCTCCTCCTTGGGAATATCATTGCTCAGGCGCTCCTCCAGGCAAAGGGACTTCCCAGCTGTGTCCCCATGTGCCCCCAGCCCTTTGGCCATCTCTTCCAAAGGGGCTGTGACACAACAGGCAGTGTGATGTCCCAACGTACGGGTTCTTCTGGGACATGGTCGTGGGCAGATGTTGGGTGCAGAGCCACTGCATCTGCTGGTGGCAGCTGCCCATCTGGGTGACGCAATGGAGCGAGATGTGCCCTCAGGGACAGTGGAGTTGTGCTGGTTTGCCAGCATCCAGGGTTGGGAATGGTTTCTGTCTGAGTTGGCACTGTCAGGGACGTGTTCCCACTGCAGAGAGGGGGCGAGTTTTTCCTTTGGCGGAGATGCTGCTTGGATCTATGGGGGCAAATTATCCATCGTGGCCATAAAGGCAGGAGAACGATGTGATCTGTGCAAGCTTTCCTGGGGCCATGCCAGTGGGTCTTCACCTGAGCCACTGCAGTCCCAAGTTCTCCACCCACCCCTAGGCCTGACAGCCAAGGGTGCCCCAGACCCTTAATGGATGACTCTTGGGACAGGGAGGAGAAACACTGGCCGCCTGCTTGGGGAAACATCCTGCTCCCCTCCCAGCTTTTCCCACAGAGCCCTCCCCACCCAAGAGCCTCAAAAACAGAGAGAGGGTTTTCTGGTTTTTAAAGAATACGTACCAATACACGCGTCTTTGTGACACTGAATTTTCTGATGGCTTCTGGGCCAGGCGGGACTCCTGTGTCCACTCTGCCATCGTATGTAGGGACAGCAGCCCCTCCTTGCCACGGAGCTGGGCTGGGACTCAAGGCTGGCATCCCACAGCCAGCATCCTGCGTCCAGTGTCACGCAAGCCACATCCCTCCTTCTGTGGGCTCACAGGGAACGGTTTGGTAGTAAGATGGGTGCTACCAGGCTGGGCAGGCTGGGAATGGGGTTACTTAAAAAACAACTGAGCAAAGCGGTGGGATAAGGTTGCAGGGAGCTCTTGTGCATCCCACCACTCCATACAGCCTCTGTGCTTTCCCTGTGAATGATGCAGGAGCCAGTGGATGTGTGCGGCTGGGGCAGGAGCATCTTCCAGGGTGCAGCCCCTCTCGCTGCCGAGCAGCTGGAAACAGCTCTGACGATGCCAAGGAGTGGTGCGGGTGCTGCTGGCCCTGGCCCCATGGCAGGGCTGAGGCCTCTTGGCTGCGTTGCTCCTCTCCAGCAATGGCCAGAGTCCAGCACCACCCCTCCCCATCCTCCTCTCCTTCCCAGACAGGAGAAAACCTCCCTGTAAAGGGAGAGTGAGGCCAGCAGGGCTGTCCTCCTCCAGTTTAACATTAACCCAACCGAAAGCAGGACAGCAGTGGCTCGTACCGACTTCCCAACAGCAAAGGAGCAAGTCGTCTTGGGAACGACTTCTCCATGCCGGCTCCTCGCTGAGTCAGCGCCTATCTCGCTTGTCAAACAGTTACCAGCTTCCAGGAATATTAAACATTAAACAGGCGTCCCGCAGCTCCCGGGCCACTCCTCTTATCCGGTGTGGTGATGAGGCGCGGGCGATAGCAGAGCCTGCCGGCATGGGAAGGCTGCAGCTGACGCTGGCACCGAGCGCTTCCCAGCCCAGAAGCACCCACAGGGTTGATCCACAGCTGGCTCAGAGGTTTTGGCACCACCGTGCTCCCGGTGGGGAGTCAGTGCCCTTCCCGGCTGGAGCTTTGCTCCCTTGCCTTCCCCGTGGGCCGAGGGCTGCTGGCTCGCAGGCGGTACCGCAGCCCCGCTGCCGCAGCGTGACTCGCGCTGAGCAGGACCAGGCTGCCGCGATGCCGCGTGAGCCGCCCCGTCACCGCATCACCCGATGCTCGCCCACCCACCCAGCGCCGGCGGGGCGTGGGTGCTCTTCCCTGCGCTTGTGAAAGCATCAAGCTGTCCCCGGCATCTCCCAGAAGGGGACAGAGGGTGGCTGGGGTGTCCCCGTGGTGAGAAAGGAAGGAGTTCAGAGTAAGGGCAGCCTTTTTTTGGTTCTCCCGCAGTTCACACTAGCAAAGACATGTCCAGGATTGAGGAGGCGCAGCCTTAGCTCATCCAAGCTGAAGAAGGCAGCTGGTTGTCTGTGGTTCCATGCAGCAAGTGCTGCAGGAGGGCTGCTACAAGCACAGCCTGGATGTGGTTCAGCAGGAGGTCACATCAGATGGGGACGTGTGAGGGAGGCCAGGCACAGCCACCGCTGCAGACCTGCAGCACGGAGAGGAAACACCTGCCCATAAACGCTGCACCAACCACCGCTGTGCTGCACATCCTATTGCTTGCTCAGCCATAGGCACAGAGACTCTGCCAGGCCAGCACCGTGCTGATGCGTGGCTCTGACCTGGGGAAGCCTGTTCGGGAGACCTGGTAGCCATGGCCTTTGCACAACCACTATGGAGTCGTGTTTGGCTGGGTCATGTGTCAGTGTGTTGGATCATCTGGAAGTTAAACTAGTTCCTATCTCTGTGGCAGGAGAAAGGGTTTGGGAAATGCGCTGTCCTGGTCGTTCCCAAAGCTTCGTGCCTGGGAGGGGACATTTCCATACTGCCGAGGCTCAGCTGTGAGCCTGCCGACCCCTTCCTGCTCTGACTCCTTCCCCATTCTTCCCAATGCTATCAGCCATCTTAAGGCACTGGTGGTTGGTTTTGGGAGGCCTTGGGTTGGCAGCAGGTGGGTAAGAGATGTCGAGAGTTTTTCATATGGTGATTTCCAGAGCAAAGCACCCAACAGACATCCCATTGTCTGGCGCAAGATCTGCTGGGAGGGACGTAATAAATTAGGCAATTTGCATATTGATGAATTTAATACTGACTTCGGCTTCCTAAGCGTCAGGATCCTGGAGGGCTTCAGGAAACCTGAAGATCTTGAGGGTGCTTAAAGGGACTTTAAGGGTGCTTAAATGTACCTCTTCAAGCACCAGCGAGTGCACGAAGCAGCTGCTGGGGTGGCTGTTCCACAGCTCAGCTTGGCGTGAAGGTCTCGGGAACAAGTGCTGGGTGCCCTTGTCCCCGTCCACGTGTCTCAGCAGACTTTGGGGCAGTGCACCCTTCCAGGAGCGCTGTGTCCTGTGGCTCCACAGGAAGGCATCATTGAGATTGTTTGGGGAGCAGTTCTAATTTGCTGTCCCTTGTTTGGTCTCCCCTGGGTGCTTAACAAGAGCACTCTGATCCCAGTGTGGAAGTGGGTCCCCTTCCCCTCTGATGGCAGGCACTGCACAGAGTGAGGGCTGGGGCAGTCCCCGCACCGTGATGAGTTTATTCCCCGCATATGGCCCCGCCACGCTTGTTTATTCATCCAAGGGTGAGCATGGAATGACCTTGAAATTTATAGGCTGAAGAGAACACTGAAATAACAGCTAAAATAAACAAACCAAGCTGTAAAACTTGAAAACTATGAACTGGCTTCAACAAATCAGAGTCAGGAGGGAGAGAAAGCAGAGATGGTGTGGGCAGGTGTGGTCCCTGGGGTCTCAGCATGAGCTCAGGAGCTGGACACAGCGAGGGTTTGACCCATGGGCTTTGCACACCTCCATCCCACCCCATTTCGGTGGCACCGTGGGAGTGCCCACCATGTTTGCACAGGACCTCTGCACGTCTGGCTGAGTGTCTGCCAGGCAGCTCAAACAGCCATGGGGAAGAGCAAGCGGCAAGGGTGCAGGGCTGCACACCTGCTGAGCACCAAATCCCATCCAAATCCAGCCTCTCATCTTTCAAGTGACCGGAGGACCCCAGTCGCCTGCACGTGGTGGCTTGCCCTGGCTTTAGCACCTTGATAAAAGACAGTCCTTGAAGAGAGGAGCATGATGCTGATCCCCAGCACTGGGCGAGCACCATGTGTGAGCTCTGGAGGGTAGCATGATGCCCAAATGAAATCTGAACTGGTCACCTTGCTCCATGACACCCAGCTCTGGGGTCCAGTTCTCCCTCAGGTTTATTCTGGACAGCAGCACATTTGCTAGAAATAGCGTGGGGATGAGAGAAAGGGGACTTGAGGGCCTCTTGAACCAGACAGAAGGGTCTCATTTGAGCATGTAGTCCCGAGGGGGTTATCTTTGAGCCCAGATTCCCAGCAGCGAGCAGCAGTCCAGCACACTCCTCTCTGATGCAGAGGATGTCCTCCAGGCTTGGCAGCATAAAACAGGGATGCAGGGTGTGGGGGAGCGATGGGACACAGGGCTTGTCCATGGCTGACGTGCTTGTTTTGGTTCCAGGTTGCTGTCCCCCCGGCCCAGCCTGCTCAACACCACCAGCGACGCCAGGCTCAACTCCTCGCCGCAGAAGCCGCTGGACCTGAAACAGCTGAAGCAGAGAGCTGCTGCCATCCCTCCCATTGTGAGTGCCCCACTGGAGAGGGCCAGGACTGGGAGCACAGTCCGTGCCTCGTGCATGCTCTCCCACTGGGCTCGGTGGTGTGCATCATTGCAAGGATGTGCTCGTCCCTGGGGATGGTCTCTGGTCCATAGAGAGCTGTGCCTGGGTGGTGCAAGCCCCCAGCCAGGCAAGATGCTCCCTGAGCAGAGCGTGTTCCCAGCTGCTGGAGCAGTTCTGCCAGCAGCATTTGGATGTCTCTTGAGCTCTTTTATCAGAAAATCGTGGGAGGTCTGGACAGAAAAAGCTTCTCGTTGCCACATGACTGCTGCCTCCCATTGCTTTACAAAGCAAGAGTGCACCTTCCCAGCCCTGCAGTTCATCTCATGTGCTTGAAGGATACCACCTTCCTCATCCAGAAGCTTTGCTTGGTCCCCCTTTTTGGCTACCCAGTAGCCAGGTATTGAAAGTACTGGTACAGTGTCTTGGTCTGTGAGAAGAAGCATCCTGGTATCTCCAGGGTCAGCACCAGAAAAGCAACAGGGTGGGCAGGGAGGAAATCCCTGCTTTGGGGTTTGCATGCTCAGGGAGAACCCATTCCTGATGCTCTTCCAGTTTCCCATATTGCAGCTTAAGATGTGGCTGCTATAATGTGACTTCTGGCAAAAGCTACAAGCACATAACTATAGATTAGAGGTTTTGAAAAAGTCTGACTCCTTCCTGTAGTATCACCAGCACAGAGCTGATACTCTTTGTCGTGGGCTTTTTTAATCTCCTGTGCCTGGTGAGCTTTGAAGCCCTGTTTGACCTGCTAAGACTTGCCGTGATACTGTGGGACAGGGGCTTCTTGTAACACCTGATGTCTCCAAGACTGTTGTGGATGTCAACAGCACGTGACAAGTGTCACCAATTCTTACTGCTTTGCAGATTTCCGAAGGTTTCTCAGAGGGGATATTGCAGAGTGGAAGCGCGAAGCCTCAGGTGCCTCCCCACGCCTTGGCTCTCTACCAGCAGCAGATCACAAAAGCCCACGAGTCTGCCCGCGAGGACGTGCCCCCGAGCAAGCTCTCACAGTCCCAGCAGCAGCAGGCTGAGAAGGAGCAGCAGCAGCCCAGCAGCAGCCCCAGGGGGAAGAGCCGGAGCCCCGCCGTTGGTGAGAAGGAAGGTAGGGCTGTGTGCGTGTCGGTGCGTGTTCACCCGCGCGGAACGCCCGGCGTGTGCAGCTGCACGCAGCCGGCAGCTTTCCTCCTCTGAGGTGAAAAGCTTGTTTCGGCCCTTGAAAGCTCTTTAATAGCATCTTGAGGCAGGGCGAGAGAGGCATGGCTAATTTCCCGTGTTCATTAGACAGTACATCATGTCTCATTGAGCCCACAGCAAACACCGGGCAGTGTGGAGCGCCGAGGAGGTGAAGATTGCCTTTATTAGCGTCTCTGCCATTCACCAGAGAGCAGAGGGGCCTGGAGGCATGCCAAGGCTCTGGGTACAATGGCTCTTTTCTACCTTGCTGGCTTTCTATAAAGAATGCTTTTAATGCACAGCAGGGACCATTATTTCATTTAAAATCAATGCTAATACTGTGACTCGGAGTCCAAAGGTTCCTGTAAAGATTCCCAGTGCTTTCTCCCCGGAATAGCTCTGATGTGGTTTGGCTGCCTAATGAGCAATTCAGAGTTTCCCACCGTAAAGCATCTGAAACATTATTAGCTTGAGCACCTGGGGATCAAGGTTAAGGAGAGACGGGAAGTCCTGATGAGACCATCCTCTAAATGTGTTTTTAATCTGAATGTTAAGAGTCTGTTCCAGTTCAGAGTCTGTGTCCCTGCCCCCTGTAGCCAGCCTATAGCCAGTGGCTCAGTTGTTTGGGAAGATGAGATGCTGTCATCAGTGGCACAGTCAGGAGGAGGGAAGTTGGGCTGGGTGGGTGTGATGTCCACCGGTGCTGGATCCCGCACAGGAATGGGAACAGCTGCAAAAATTACCTGCTTGTGCATGGAAGAGGAAGGTGGATGAGACTGCATTGAGGAGGCACTGGACTTGGGCTGTGATCTTTGCTGGAAAATCACTGCACTAATTCACCCTCCAGCAGCCGGGATCATAGCAACCTGCTCTGTAGTGTCCAGGCCCAGGTGGTTATTCCTCAAGCTGTCATGTCCCTCTGGACAGAAGGATGTGCTTGCTAGAAGAGTTGGTTGCTGGCACTTGGCCACATTTTTTTCAAACAATAAATAGCACCATGTGTGCATCACACTTGCAGAATGTTTTGCATATAAGCAAGGAAGGTGACTGCTCACCTTGAAAGAAAGGGAGTTTCCCCTAAGTCATGATGTTGCCACCCGTGAAGTCCCATTTCCAGTTGATCTTATCCTGCTGTGCTCCTGTTTGCTGCCCAGGTGGAACAGTTCCCCTCCAGCTCTTTCCCCGCAGTGGCAGGTAATCAGGTTTCATCGTAATCCTGTGCGGATCTGATGCTGTGCTGCTCAGCTTCCCAGTGAGCTGGGTGCCACAGCCAGCGCTCCAGCACCGAGCTCTGCATCACCTGTGTCCCAGCGCTGCAGCTCCAGCTTCCTCCTGGCCACAGCAGGATGAGGAGATGAGGCAGATCAGTGCGTACGAGGTACAAAGCAAGGTTTAGGGGTCACCATTCTGCGACCTGCTGGCACCATTATCAAATACAAAGATCTGTTATCCAGGTGGATCTTTTGTTGCTTTGTTCTCTGCAAAGCACTAATGATATGAAGCACTTCATTCTCTCCTCTGTAGAGCTCTGAATCTTCCATGTTAATGAAACTAATTACGCCTCTCTGTACCCCTGCAAACATCTCAGCAGGTCTTGGGCTCCAGCTGTGTGCTCTCCAAGCCATGTGTGGCTGTGCAACCGTGCTGGGTGGCACAGTGGCTCTGGGATGTGTGTGGACCCCAGGGAGTCATAGGCTGGTCTCCTCTGTTCAGGATGTGGGAGTGCATCTCCCCTTTGAAAACCAGCAGGTTTGTGATGAGTCACCTCGAGGGGAGAAACCAACTCCCCCAGAGCCCTGATTTCAGCATGAATATGGACTCAGGCACTGTTTCAGTGCTGTCTCTGCCTCTTGGAACACATCCTGGCTGTGGATCAGGGGTTAGAAGGGAGATAGCCAGATAGTCCTGGCAAATCCATGTACATCCCTTCCCTCCCTTGCTCTCCAGGCATCCCATTGAAGTGGCAAGCGTCCATACTGCAGACATTGTGCTGCCACATGGCTTGGAGTTAAAGGGGAGAGTCCAGCACAGTCTGCAGAGCCCTGGGGCGAGCAGCCCTGTGCCACCTCCCAAGCAAGGGGCTGACTCCACTGGAGCAGGTACTCCCGTTCCTCCCCTGCTCGATTGGAGAGCTTGAACTCCTGCAGCCGCTCCAGAGATCAACATCCTTCACACTGCTCTGGATCCACTTCAAAGCCAAGTCCTGCACACATCCTGGCCGAGGCGTTGGCCGCCTCGCAGCCGCTGGCTGGGGCCGTATCGGCTTGGAGGGTGGCCAGCCAGCCATACCTTCCTGAGCACTGCCCTCCCTTCCCTGCCTTCCAAGAGGAGCTGCTAATCACGGGGCTGGGCAGAGGCAGGCAGCCCTGCCTGCATCTCACCGACAGGCAGACGGATCCCTTTTCCCACTGCCGAGTTGCCGTCGGGCATATCTTTGGTTATCGCTCGGCGGTTTGAGCGCCAGCGGTATGTTTTGTGTTGATTTAGTTGTGTTTCATTTGGCCTTTGTAGGCGATGGGGAGCCAAGAGCATTAATTTGGATGACGGATCATATAAACTCCGACTCCTTCGCTCCCATTCCAGGGACTTGATAAACGGTAATAGGAACTCTCTCTTCCCCGCGTAAGTGCTATTTTATCAAAAGCTGGCTGAGTTATAGCCACCCTCTAATGCGGGGGCAATTAGGAACTGGCCACATTTCACAGGCTGGAGAGGCTCGCAGGGGAGGGGACGGCTCCCGCGGGGAGGGGAGGAGGACGAGACTCTCCGAGAGCCATCCAGGGTGCACGTAGCCTTGGCTGACAGTGCCTTGGCGTCAGGGAGCATCTTCAGCTGGGACATCCCAGTGCTGTTTGCCCCCACACGAGCTGTGCTGAACAGGGTTGAGCTGATGGGGAGAAGATCAGGGAGTGTGGACGTGCCAGGGACTCTCTGTCAGTGTGGAGGACGTGCCTGGATTCCCCACTGTTGGCGGGATGAAGGGATCCTCTCTGGGATTCAGCGTGGGGAGAGAAGAGGCCACAGCCAAGGTCTGGCCCCGCCAGGCTGCAGAGGTGTGAGTGCCTGCACACCTCTGTGTGCCCAGAATGGATTTCTTTTCTCACCAAAGCAGACAAGAATAATCTCCCAGCTTCTGAGTACACTGAGCATTAATAACGATAATGCAGTAAAGCCTCATTAAATTGGGCCTCTGATAATCTACTTGCCCTATTATTAGGCTTAGCAGGATTCAGGCATCTATTTTTATCAAAAATTGATGGTTAAAGGCTGGGTTCATTTGTGATTGCTATTGTTTACTGCCCAGTTTCTAATTTCTAGTCAATGCGAACATTACACAGGTGGATCTGGGGAAGGAGGGCAGTGCAAAATGAAGTGTTTATTGATTGCAAGCAAATCCTACCAAACCTTCCTCTAATCCATCCAGAAAAGGCTGTCTCATCCGTCTGCTTAGCAAAGCATGAGGATGCACTTGGCATAGAGCTGGTGCAGATGAAGCCTCTCTTTTCCCTGGCATCCTTCAGCACATGGCAGGATTCAAGTGTCCCCAGCACAGCTCCTCCATCATTAAGCTCTTCTTGACTTGCCATCAGCCTTTTTATAGCCACAATGAACGCAGCCTGGTATCCAGGATGCCCTGAACCAGGTAATTTCAGGAAGCTTTCTTGCCCCCAGCCCCTGTGTCTCACCGAGGACCAGTGAGCTGCCCTCATTCGGTTGTCCTGCAGAGCCCACCTTTATCTTTGTTTGCATTTGACAGTCTCGTGCAGTGTGGTTGTCCCAGGTGTTTGCAGAACATCAACGTGTTTCTCCCTTGCTGTCCGAGAAACCGATGCTGTTATTTCTGGCCGCTTCCCACAGCCTGCAAATGGGTTATAGCTGGCAGCCGTCCTTCAAGAGTGGCTGAGCTTTCACATCTTGATGTGATGTGGGGATCAGCCTGTTCCTGGTGTGTGGCATTGCAGTGGTCCTGGCAGTGTCCTGGGGCTCTGCAGGCAGCCCGGGTGCACACCTCAGACCACGTAGTCACCAGCGAGCCGGTGCCCTCTGGATGTCCCCCGTGCACCAGAGGGGTGCCGACATTGCTGCTTCTTGGCTTTAACCTCAGTGAAGGATTTGGCAGGATCATCATTAATCCCCCAGCCCTGCCATGCTGGGATGATGCAGAGCTGTGGGCACAGGCAGGAGCTGCCCAGGAGCAATTCACACATGGCCAAGCCCTGGCAAGGAGCTGGACCCTGTCACCGGCTGCATGCCAAATGCCATCTCTCCTGGGTGAGGTGGGATGGCACCAGGTCCGTGGAGCTCCCTGCTGGCAGTGGGCACCAGCAGAGCCACCAACACAGATGTCCATCCTCCCCACTGCCCTTTAAACATCTGAGTAAAGTAAATGCTGTCAGATCCAGGAGTGACACTGAGCTTTTTCCTTTTCACTTGGGTGGGGAGTTCAGCCCTGACCTCATGGCCAGGTTGGACTGAACTGAACCCACTTCCTGTGCTTGAAGCTGGCTCTGGCTTCCCTGCCCATGCTCACAGGGACCACTTGCTCATGGGGGCCACTGACCACACGGTTTCTTTCTGTGTCCCTTGCAGAAAAGTCCATGCATTTCTCAGCCATTGCAGAGGCTCAGAAGCTGAGTGCGGAGTCGATGGCTGCCTCGTGCTGGCCCCCTGTCCTGTCCTACCCCCGGGATGTGATCAAAACTTCCCCCCAGGCGGAGCCCCACTTGTTCCAGTATAACCCACCAGGCAAGTAAAACCTACGGGCTGCGTGGCACGTGCCCTCCTCTGCCTGACCCGGGGCCGAGCACAGAGGCTGTGCTTACAGCCAGTACCCCAGGTTGGGCTCTTCAAAGCTCCCTGGGTGCTCAGGTGGGTCTCCCAGCTCTGGCTGGGGCAGGTTTGGGGATGTGTTTGTCACAGAGCAGTGTGGGTTCAAAGTCAGATAGGTTTTATCTCTTGCTTCGCTATCCTCTCTGGCTGGAGGGCAGACCAGTTGTGCGCAGCTCATCCTCTGGCTGCAGAGGGGACAAGGCAGTAATTCAAACTATTCCAGTCCTTTCCAAAATGATCGTGTGACTTGGAGCCTCGTGCAGGCTCAAGGCTGGCCAGTTCACTGCGTGCAGCCCCTGCTGCCTCCCATGCCCCTTCCCTCTCCGATGGCTGCAGCCATTCTGCCTGCCTTTGGTCTTGCTAACGTGTGTGTTTTCCTCACAGGACACCCCATCCCACTAAACCTGCATGAGAGCTCTCGCTCGGGGCTGCAGAGACTAGCCAGCATCTCCAACCCTCCTCCCCTCATCTCCTCCACCAAGCACCCCTCGGTGCTAGAGAGATCCGTCGGATCCATTTCCCAGGTAGGATATTGGGTGTGCGCAGTGGAGATGCCTCGCGGGGACCAGCAGTTGCTCCTAACCTCTCCTCTTGCCCCACAGGGAATGCCCATCCAGCTCCACACGCCCTACAGCTCCGAGCACGCCAAGGTCCCCGTCGGCTCCATCACCATGGGCCTGCCGCTAACCATGGATCCCAAGAAACTGGGTAGGGAATTGAGAGGCGAGTTGTTTCTCACGTGCTCTGAGAGCAGCGGGGAGCGAGCTTGCCAGCAGCATAGGGGAAAGGAGGAGCACAGAACACAGCAAGGGAGCACAGAGAGAACTGCTAAGAGGATGAAAGGATTAGTCCATCAGGAGAGCAGAGACACAGGGAGCTAAATTTGTGCAGTATAGGAAAGCAACAACTCGGTCAGGGACACTTCCCAGCCTATAAATACCCTCCAGCTAATACTGTGATCGAAGGAAGGAAATATATTGTTGTTCCCCAGACTGGTAGGATAAAGAGTAAATGGCCTGAAGTGAACAAAGAAAGTGTTTAGTCTGCAGATTTGGAAGCTTTTCTTAACAGCAGGAGGGGATGGGTGAGGGATCAAGCCTGGAGAGGAGGGATACGAGCTCTGTTTCCCACTGTGTGTGGGTCCTGTTACAAACCAGAACAGGGTTTTTAATGTCAGCTCCCATCCCAGTGTGGGCAGTGCCTTTGCCAGGGCAAAGGATCTGGCTTTGCTCAGTGGCATTTGTGTGTTCACCATCCCAAAGAGTTGGGGATGGCAGAGGTGCTGAGAAGGTGCCAGTTCAGGGCTGGAGCAGCCGAGGGCTGTGGCCCCATGTCCTGCACCTATGCTGATATGTGGTTAATGTTTTCCAGTGCCTTTTCCTGGAGTAAAGCAGGAACAACTTTCTCCTAGAAGCCAGGCCAGCCAGCCGGAAAGTCTGGTTCTGCAGCCATCCCAGGAGGGCTCCATCCTGCGGGGTGAGGACCCGGGGCGGGTGGCACGGGCCCCAGCTGAGGGACAGGAGGGATGCTGGCACTGCCAAGCCTGGTGCAGCCACACTGGCTGCAGCTGCCCGGTGATCTTGGGTTTGATTTCTGGAATTGTGTCCAGACAAAGGGGTCTCTTTGCCCCTTTTTTCAATCTCCCCAAATCAGGGCCTTGGGCATTGATTCCGGTGGAGATTTTGTGTTCAAGGGGCACACAAAAATCTGTTGCTCAAGACAAAGCTGTTTAAATTCCATTAATGGTGTTTTCACGCTCTTCACTGTTGCTGCAGCTGGACTGGGATCCCATTTTGTGTAAATACAGCCCTCCTGGGTTTCTTTCCCCATTAGCCATGCATAAGGAAATAAATGCCAAGGTGTTGATATTTAGTGCAGATTCTGGTTTGTGAACCCCCCAGTAAGGCAGTCAGGAGCCTGAGTGCGGTGGGCTGGCTCCAACCCAGAACTTATCTGTGTGAATGAACTCAAGACACCCTGAGCTGCATCTCACCACAGATCTGCTCTGATCACATCAGGAGAGGCTGAGCCAGGCTGTGCTTTCTCACAGGCTCATAA
This sequence comes from Atrichornis clamosus, assembly GCA_013400975.1. Lineage (NCBI taxonomy): Eukaryota > Metazoa > Chordata > Aves > Passeriformes > Menuridae > Atrichornis > Atrichornis clamosus. The sequence continues at coordinate 207,460 of WBMZ01007397.1, forward strand.
ATCTGCCAGGCCCCTCCACGAAGACAGCAGGGTGCTGATGGCCTCAAAAAACCTACTTTTTTTCTTCCTCCCTACCCCACACTCGGATGAGCTCTGCAGTGCCTGGGGTTGAACACTGATATGTGTTGGAGGGTGTCCCCTCTTGCAGCTTGCTAGAGACTGGGTCAAATCCTACACTTAGCAGTCTCAGGCCCACGGGTTTTGTGCTGAACAGCAAATCTAGCCCCCAGCTCACAGGCTTTGTGTCCTACAGGTACTTCCCTCAGCTCTGCCTCAGGAGGAAGCATCACCAAGGGAACACCCACATCCAGACCCCCTCCGGAGTCGCCCATCACCTACCGAGGGTCCATCACACACGTAGGTCCCTCGTCTCCGGCGGGTTTTGCTTCCCGGGTGCTGGCAGCTGCAGCCTGTGGGGCTGGACACGGGGTTTGCAGGGCACACTGGGTGTGTTTCCAGGGCTGTGTAGTGGCTCTGTGATGCTCCCACCCCATGGAGCCCCTGGGAGAGGTCTGCAAACAGCCTCTGCTCGGGATGGCACGAGCCCTGTCCCCTGAGCTGAGACTGCAGAAGAGCAGAGCCAAACAAGCAGCAGTGCAGCCTTACAGCACATTCAAACCCTGCTTTGCTTTTTCGTAGCTGTCAAGAACAGAGGCAAAAGCAGCTTTAAATGGCTCTGGGAAAATCATCTTGCCAGGGCAAGAATGCGGAACAGAGCGAAGGAGATGGGTGGAGGGCCCAGGCCAGGTGGAGGAGGGAGGAGGCTGTGAGGGGCACGTAAGGTAGCGAGGGCTACTGCCAGGGCTGAGCGTGCTGCGCTGGGGGTCCTGCCCAAAGGCTCTTCAGCAGGAAGATACTTTGGCCTTAATCTCCACCATCCATCTTCAGAAGAGCAGCTGGCAAGCGGGCGATAGTTTCTTGCAGTGTGAGTTATTGCTCATCTGGTAACAGAGCGGAGAGCATTAAAAAAAAAAAATCTGTTTCCCATGGGGATTTTATCTGGCCATCATTCAGATATTTAAAGCCACTCAGGCTCCAGTTTTTGCCTGCCTCGTTCAAGGAGGATGACCATGTTCCCTTTGGCCCTGGGAACCTGATCCTGAATCCTGGCCCAGAGCAAAGGCTGAGCTTGCCTGGTGCCCTCTGTCCAACAACTGCCAGGAGCGGGTGCTCGGGGGCTGTAAATAACCCATCAGAGCAAACACTTGCTCCATCCTCTTAGATGGTCCTGCAGCAGCTATGGGCAGCAGTGGGTGGGCATGAAGGACCATGAGAACCATATACCAGTTCAGGAGATCAGCAGAGTTTGTTGAGACACTTATTTTGCATCCAGCTAATGAATCCATCCAGATTCCTTTGTTTGGCTTGGGATTTAGGTACCAAGCCCAGCCCCAGGGCATTGCCTGGCTTTCCTGCTGGCACAGCAGCCTGCATCCCTCTGCTCCTGTTGAGAAGAAGGAGCCCCCTTGTTCCGCCAGCAGCTCCTGGTACCAGAGCTGATACTTGATCTCAGATTAGTCATCCAGTTCACAGGAAGCAGATCTTGAATATTTGCTCTCTGCTCTGAAGCCATCTGTCATCACTTGCTTTCACATCCCCCCAGAGCACGTCCGCAGAAGGGAGGTGACTTACCAGGGGCTGGGAGAGCCATTACTGGGTGCTCCCTGAGAGTGAATGACCAGAGCACTGAACCCATGTGCTGGCATGTCCCAGCAGCTGGTGCAGGGTTTTGGGGAGTGCTGGTATTCTGAGGGGTTGGTAAAGGACAGGGGCATCCCCAGGCAGGGGTGGGGACACAGCTTGAATGGCACAACCTGGAAGCACCATCAAAGCTGGCGGGGACATCGTGTCCCCGAGTCTTCTCCCGGGTATCAGTCCCAGGGGTTGCTGGGGTTAAATGAGCAGAGTAGACAGGTGTCAGGTGAGAGTGTCACTCCAACAGCATCACTGTGCCTTCCTGGAGGTGGGGAGGGGGGCTGTCACCCTATGGTGGCTGCTCCCAGTTAGCACTGACAGGCCACAACGGCAGAGGGATGTTACTCATGAGCAACTCTTCACGGGCATTCAGCTCTGTGTGTTTTGAAGGGGATTCAGGGGCCAGGTGCTGTGAGCTGTGCCTGTGTGTGCCTGCGGGGAAGGAGAGGTTTTGGCTGACACCCGTTTATGTGGGGAGCCCAGTGCTGTTCCTGTTGGAGAGCTAAGGCAGGCTCTGCTCCCTGACCTGCTCCGGGACCGGTTCCGTTGTCGCTGCCGTCTCACCCGGGCGCGCTGCCAGCTGCCAGCTCCCGCACGCAGGCAGCTCGCTGAAGGTCACACTGCTGCCAGCAGATGTGCCTGGGTGAGCAGGACATCTCCATGGCTCCTGTGCCAGGCTGGGGAAATAGGCTGCGGGGAAAAAGCTAACGCAGTCCCTGCTACCGCTAAGACGTCCCCAGGAGGGCACCAGCCCTGTCCCCCAAACCTGGAGAGAGGGAGCAGGCCTGGTAGCTTCTTCCAAAACACTCAGGGGAAAAGTGGCTGTTTTGGAGGTCCATGCTGTCCTCATCCTCTGCCTCTTCCCAGCAGCCTCACACAGATCACGTACCTTTTTACCGCTCCTCGTTATCATTCTCATCAATAATTAAGCTGCAAGTCCCTCGCTGTTGGCTGCGCCAGGAAGCGGAGGCCGGGTGCGCTCCCTGCGCTCAGCCTCCCGCGGGGAACAGCCTGTCCCCGCGCGGCGCTTGCTTAATTGGTTGTGACACTGTTAAATATGGATCTTGGTGGCTTTCCAAGGGCACCCCGGCAGAAGTGCTGTACAAAGGAACCATTACCAGGATAATCGGAGAAGACAGCCCCAGCAGAGCAGAGAAGGCGAGGGAGGATGCCGTGCCCAAAGGACATGTCATCTACGAAGGGAAGAAAGGCCACGTGCTGTCCTACGAGGGTAAGTCCTAATCCTCTGCCTTTTTAGGGCAGATGCCAGGGGTTTGTGCCACCGTGGCTGGCACTTGGGAGCTATTTGAGGAAAGGCTGACAAAGTACAACAGGCCAGCCTCACGTCTTTGCTTCAAGTGTCATTTCTCTCCCTTCACACCCTGGTGCCCTGTCCCATGTGGTTTTTTTGTCTTAGAGACAGCTTGCTGGCAGGCAGGGTTGCGGTGGTTTTGGTTGGCTTTGGGAAGCAGGGAAGAGGAGAGGACCAGATGGGAAGGTATTACCTTCATCCCTAGCACTCTGTGCTGGAGGGGGGCTGATTGAAAACATTACAAGAGCAACCCCAAAATCTTGGGCTAAGGTGGACTCAAGAACTGGAAGATGGAGGCAAGTCAGGTAGTTTGGCATAAAGGTTTATTTGGATGTCAGATTCTCACCTGCATTGACTCGGGCACTGTGCAGCTTTTCCAGCATGGGGCTGCCCTGTGGGAATCCTCCTGAAGCCTGCTTCAGTATCTGGTGAGCTTTGCTAGAGCTGTTGGAGGGAGTGAAGCCATTTCTGCACTCAAGGAGCCTGTCTGGGATGTGCTGGCCTGCTGCCTCACCCCCACAGCACGGGAACATTTTTCCTGGTAAATGCCGGCGGTGCCTCGCTGCGTTAGTGGTATCAGCAGGTGGTCACCAGCTGCTCCTGCCTCCTCTGTGCCTGCTCAGCCCACCACACTGGCCATCAAAGCTGTTCTGTGTGTCCCAGTGCCTCCCATTGGAGATAAGCAGATGTTCCTCTCCAGCGAGGCTGCAAAAACTCCGTTCTTGCCTTTCACCGTGTGCTGGGTCGGGCTTCTCTGTTGTGGAGCCAGACTCCTCCTGGCCTGCAGCTGGGGTCAGGAAGAGCTGAGTTACAGACTCAGCAGCCCTACATCCTCCTGGGGTAAAATACTGGCATGTGTTCTGGTGTGCACGGGGATGGCCATCCTTGTGTGTCACCTCTCTTCTCAGCTGAGTTTGGAGATGACTAGGGAGCAGATCCCAACCTCAGGCACCTCAGTAGGTGTCTCTGGCCAGCTGCTGTGCTGCCTGAACCCTCTGCCTCCCTCCCTGGGGCAGAGTATCCCTTCCAGCCTACCTGGCAGCCTGGGCCCTCTGGTCAGTCCTGCAGGCAGAGCGTGTCCCAAAAAAGTTCCTTTCCTCCTGCCCATAGGTGCAGGCAGCTGGTTTCGTCACAGGCTGGTTGTTTCCTCCAGGGCCAGAGGCAGAGGATGCAGGTCAGGCCATGGGGATAACTCACAAGTTCTAGCTGATGTCCCCTTTGTGTGTGTCCTGGGACTGCAGGGACCCTTCAGAACAGGGCTCTGTGCTGTGCTTCTCGCCTGCCACATGGAAACTGGCTCATACCATGTCCCCCAGGTCCACTGTCAACTGTAGCCCAGATAAGAAGTGTCACCGTGGAAGACTTGTGTCTGGGTGCCCTTTGGGACAGTTGGCAAGCGTTGGACCAGGGAGACGCAGGAAGTGTTTCAGGACTTGTTTGTGCAAGAAGCTATTTTAATCATCTCTGCCCAGGCTGGGGGTCGAATGAGGCTGATCTCAGAAATGCCACCAGCGGGGAGAGATGGGGAGGGCTCCTGGCAGTGAGGGCTGCCCATGCCTAGAGCTGGAATCCCACTCCAGGCAGCGAAGGAGACCTGCAGACCAAACTCTTCCCTGTTCTTTGTGTCAGCCTGAGTCTCCTTGGCTGCAGCCTGTGTCCGTCACCTCTCATGCTACCCCCATGGACACAGATGAGGAATTAATTCCTTCCTCTCCCCAGCAGCCTTCTACACGCTTGATAGCATTTATCACATCCCAAGTGATCCCACGAGCTGCTGCAGCCTCGCCAGCCCTACCTCTCTCCTTTCCCCGTACAGCCCGTCGAGGCTGCACAGCCAGGAGCGGAAGAGTTAAAAAAAAATTAAATAAGAAAACTGAAACTGTTGGTGATTATGAATTTTGGCAAGCAGAAAAAAAATTGCAAATTCTTTAGTGTCATGAGGGTGCTTAAAATAAAAGAGCTGTAATGAGACGAGATCCTGTAGCATGTGTGAGCTGAATTGTGCTAGATTGGTTATTCTCATCCTGCATATGATTGCTGATGGCTGCTGCAAGGCGAGGGACGTGGGTTTGGAATGGTTTTCTTTCTGTTTAGTCTCTCTTCTCCCTCGCGCCCTCCCCCTGCTTCCCGGTGGTACAAAGGGTGCCTGGGAGCACGTCCCCTCCTGCAGAAGGGCTGGTGGCAACAGATGTGCCTTGATGACAGGGTGCAGGCACATCGCCTGCACGGTGCTTGGCTGATTCTGAATGTCACCCCCGGATTTCTCCTGTCAAATGGAGCTGAAGCAAAGGCTCAGGCACGGACCCCCTCTTGTTTCCCCACACACAGCCCCAAACACTTTGTGGATTGAGTGGGTGCTGATTGCGGAAGCCAACAGTGGGTGTGAAGTTGTAATAATCCCATTTTATTAATTACTGGTTTTGCCGAGGAGGAGTTTTGTTCTTGGTAGTCCACAATAGAATGAATGTTTTTAACTTCCCTGCTTTCTCTAATTGTACCACCACCTTCTCTGCCCACGAAGTGGAGGATCAGGGCACTGGCGATCCTTGGCAGGGGCGACCTGGCCAGGGACGATGGGCAGAGGCATTTGTCTCTCGTAGCTGACAGCCCGTTTGGAGCTCATGGCATAAACCCGAGGCATTCAGCTGGATCAGAAGCTGCTGAATTCACAGCTCGCTGCACATGATGGGTGCCCATTGCCCAGGGTGGGCGTGATGCTGCCTGGCACGGGCAGGGCTGTGCTTGCGGCGGGGCTGTAGCTCAGGACAGATGTCCCCTGCTTCTTTGCAGGGAACCTGCGCCAGGTTGGGATGAGTGCGTGGTCAGTGGTCTCTCCTCCCACTGGCACTTGCTCCATCAGTCCTGCATGGGACTTCATGCCATCTTTCCCAGTTCCTGTGTGTGCTCAGTGCTGTTTCAAAGGAATCATTTTCAGTTTTGCCGCTCCTCCGTTTTCCCTGATTTTCTCACCCGGGGAGTGTCTCGGCAAATGTTAAGGCTGGCCAAGGTCCCAAACAGTAGGTGTCTAGCAAAAATCAAAACAAACGGGGAAAACAACCAAAACTCCCCAGACCCAGAGGGCCAAGTTCAGTGGAACTGCAGCTGCTCCCACCAGTGCCACGCTGGCTCCGGGCTGTCCCGCTGCCCACGGGATGGCCCCACCAGGGAGGGAAGGAGTGGGACATGTTAGAGTAGATGCTCCTACCCAAGCGGGAGGCACTGATCTGGAGTCTGAGGCAGGGAGGGAGGGGAGAAAACACCAGCTGAATTTCCTGGAAGCCAGTCCTGTGCAATGTTTCTGGCACTGCATAGTGGTGGCTGATGTTTGGATGGGATCTGACCCCTCAGCAACGCACACAAGCAGCAGTAAACACCCTCTCTTGGCCCATGCTGATTTTCCATGCTCATGAGGGTGCCTCTTGGTGTGGCCTTCCCCAGGTGGAGTTGCTGCTTCTCAGTGTCCCAAAGAAGACAGCAGGAGTTCGGGAGCTTCCCATGAGACCACAGGAACCAAGCGGACCTATGATATGATGGAGGGGAGGATCAGCCGGGGCTTATCAGCCCGTGATACCTTATCTGCCAGCATTGAAGGTGGGTCTGGGTGAAACCTTTCACCCTGGTTTTGTTAGTGACCTGTGAAGACCCCACCTTGTCTCCTGATGAATATTCCTATGCCAGTGTTTTGGCAGTGGTTAGCTGGTATCCCAACAGGACAGCATCCGACCAGCATGGGAAAATGAGGGATGTAGACTGGCCCATTTGCCTTGAGTGTCAGTCCTGACAGACCAGTTTCAGGAATAAAAAAAAAAAGAAGCACATTTTTTAAAAAGAGGAAAACAAATCATTTAGAAATTGTTGGTGTTTTTCCTTCTTGTCCCAGGAGTCCCTGGTAACACTGCTATGTATTCATTGTAAATGAACTCCAGTGTCACAGCCCAGCTTTCCCTCTTGGATCTGTTCTAGGTCTCATGGGTCGAGCGATCCCTCCAGACCGACACAGTCCCCATAACCTGAAGGAGCAGCATCACATGCGGGGCTCGATCACACAAGGTAAAGCCTGCAAGCAGAGGATGGGCGTGGACAGAGGTAGCATGGGGAAGCATCCCACATGCGTGGCCCCTTGTTCTTGTTGTCAGGGTGGGACAGGAGGAAGCAAGGATGGACACATCATGGTCCAGCTGCAGATCTTTGCAGCCCCTGCTTTGTGCTCAAAGAGATTTTCAGTCTTGCTCAGCTTCTACCAACCTAAGCTCTGCCAAAGTCAGGGACAAAATTGTCAGTGATTCGCATGCAGCAGATTGAAATTAGTGTGAAATGGGTCCAAAAAGTGGTGGTAGATGTGAAGTGGACCAGCTGCATTAGTGGTATAGCTGCTCTGTGAGCTCCGTTGGGTACCAGTCTCTGAGTTACATGTGTTAACTAGAGACTCCCTTGAAGTGACCATCTGCACAGGGGGACTGGGAGTCCAGTGTCTGCCTGGGGAGTTGCCCTCTGCATCCATCATCTGCTTGGGGATTGCAGGAATACCTCGGTCCTATGTGGAGGCCCATGAGGACTACCTCAGAAGAGAAGCCAAACAGCTCAAGAGGGAAAACACTCCACCAAGGGACTTATCTGATGCCTACAAGGTCAGATCTCACGAGGGCCTTACTCCTCTGAAAATGAAATCAGCCCATGAAGACCTGGTAGCCACAGTAAAAGAAGCAGGAAGATCAATCCATGAGATTCCCCGGGAGGAGCTGAGGCGGACGCCGGACATCTCTCTGACGAGACCTCTGAAGGAAGGTTCCATCACACAGGTGAGTATGGAATGAACAGCGGATGAGGCCAGACTGCTGTCCTTGCACAGATCCTGGGGATCATTCCCAAGGTAAAAGGAGAGAAGAGACAGCTTTGGGCTGCATCATTGGTAAGAACTGAGGCTCTACTTGGGTACAGGTTGTCCTGCCCCATCCTTTGATGGGATCCCTTCCAATCCAAACCATCCTATGATCCTTCCCAGCAGGTAAATACAAAACCCAGGGAACCCCCTGGCATGTTAAGAAAGCAATTCTCCATCTACATGTGTAAACAGAAAGGACCCATTTGCCTCTTTTTCAAGCACAGAGTCAACTTGGTGCCCTTGGCAGTTGTGACTCTGGGTGCACATAAACTTGGTCTCCTCCCTTCATGGGCAAGTGGCAACCCAGCAGGGCCAGTGGTTAGGATGAAACATGGCATGCTATCTCCTGTTGGGCTCCAAATATTTGCAGGGTTCCCATGACACCTTGTAGTCCTATCCCATTTCACAGTGTGTGTAGGAGAGAGGCGTGATGGGCACAGCCAGCCTTCGGCAGTGACTCACCATCATCTTGTTGGAGCACAACAAGACATGCAAGATGGGCACTCCACCCTGCCCTGTGCTGAGTGGTTATCTCTGCTCTGCCAGTGGTTGTTGGCTGTTTGACCGAGAAAACTTGGTGTATTGACCCACTGAATGAGGAGTCACGAGTCCTGTTGAAGATTGGTGGGACGCAGCCACTGGGCTCCTGCTGCTCTGTGCCCCTTTGATGTCCCCTCTGCCTCCTGTCCCCAGGGTACCCCACTGAAGTATGACAGCAGCTCCTCCTCCTCGAGTACCAAAAAGCATGACGTGCGGTCCATCATCGGCAGTCCCGGCAGGACTTTTCACTCTGTGCATTCTCTGGATGTCATCCAAGACCCGAGGAATCTGGAAAGAGCTTATGAAGACAGCCTGAAAAACAGGCCAAGCCCAGTGACAAACTCGGGTGGCTCCATCGCCAGAGGAGCTCCTGTGATTGTACCCGAGCCGGGCAAGCCCCACCAAAGTGCCCTCGGCTATGAGGACCACCAGGCAGGGCACAGCACGGCCTTCAGCAGCCACTTGCACAGAGGGTCTCCAGTCTCCACACGGGAGTCCACGCCACGGCAGCACGAAGGTACTTGGCAAACATTTTATTTGATGGCAAGACTTCTGACACCCGAGCAGGTGATGGGCGCGGGAGGTGGCTGCTGACCCCACCTGCCCCAGCGGTCCCAGCAGGTGCCTGTTGAACCCGTTCTTCCCAGCACCTCACCCCCACAGCTGACTCACAGCTCTGGCTTGGCTGCCAGGAACAGCTGGGGCTCAGTGCCCTTCCAGGGGATGCTCACGTGGTTGTAGTGAGGGCACCTCACCTGCACCAGGGTAACCAAAGGGAGACTTGGGCCGTGGCTGATGAAGCCATTGGTGTTTTGAAAGTGTTTTTCCTGACCCAGCATTAGCCCACAGCACTCTCTTTTCTGCAGGTGGGCAGGAAAACTATGCTTGGGACACTGGGTGGGAGATGTTCACACTTCTCACCAACACCAGCAGTGACCTCCTTGTGCTTGAGGAGTGTGACAGTGAGGCAGCACCACTGGCTGCTTGTGCAGGATGAACACACAGACCACCGGGCATGGATGTGCTGGGGTGGAGGGATGATTTGGGAAAGGCCCCTCTCCCAAGGGGCAACTGGAACTTGGCCCACCTCGACCTTGATGGTGTAACGGGGCATGGCAGTGCAGGGAGGAGGGAAAGGTCCTTTGAGTTCAGGGTAGCTACAAGTGTCCCTGTGGGACATGCTTGGCTGCAGGCATCCCATGGGAACATGGCTTGGCCACAGCACTCGGTCTGACTCATTTCCTTCTGCTCTCTGCAGGGAGCATCACTGCCGGGAAGCCGGTGTCCCAGGACAGAAAGATCACCCCCACATCGAGAGAGCTCACCAACTCCAAGTCTCCGCACGCCCCCGTGCCCGACCACCACCACCCCATCTCCCCGTACGAGCACCTGCTCCGCGGCGTGAGCGGGGTTGATCTGTACCGAGGACACATCCCACTGCCTTTCGACCCCGCCGCCATCCCGAGGGGAATCCAACTGGAAGCAGGTACCCTTGTTGGGGGCACAGTCTGTTATTTTCCTTGTTGTGCTGCAAAAGCCTGAGATCTCTGAGGCTTCATATCCACATTTTTTCTCTCCCAGCTGCTGCTGCTTACTACCTGCCGAGGCATCTGGCTCCGAGCCCCACATACCCACACCTGTACCCCCCGTACCTCATCCGGGGCTACCCGGACACGGCCGCCATGGAGAACCGCCAGACCATCATCAACGACTACATCACGTCGCAGCAGATGCACCACAACGCCGCAGCCACGGCCATGGCGCAGCGGGCGGACATGCTGCGCGGGCTGTCGCCCCGGGAGCCCTCCCTCGCCCTCAACTATGCAGCAGGTCCTCCCAGCATGGCAGTGTCCAGGGGTTTGGGAGCAGTTTGGGAGAAGGAGGCTGGGTCGGGCCAGCACTGCCAGATCCCGTCTGGCCAAGCTGCAGCAGCTCGACGTTGTCCTGACAGTCCTTTTGCTTCTCTCGTCAGGCATCATCGACCTGTCCCAAGTGCCACACCTGCCTGTCCTCGTGCCCCCTACCCCTGGCACCTCTGCCACCACCATGGACCGCATCACCTACATCCCTGGACCCCCCCAGACCTTCGGCAGCCGGCACAGCAGCTCCCCACTCTCCCCAGGTAACGCTGCAGGTTGCTTTTCCAATGGGAAATGGTTGAACAGGACACCCTTAACCAATCCAAGGCCATGGGCTCAGCATGCCAGGGCAGATGGGAAGACCCAAATTCTCACTGAGGAATTGGTCCACTGATTGTCTCCCTTCTTGTTTGTTGAGGGCTTCCTTGCTTTTCCCCCTTCTTCCCGAAAGCAAACAGCTCTGTGGAAGGTCATACTCTGGAGGTGGCGCCAGGACAGCTATTCCATGATTTGTCTGGGGTTTGTCACGCTGGTTGCCCTTGTCTGTCCCGCTCCAGGTGACCTTGGATGGAGCCATTTCTTATCTGCTGTGCAGACACAGCGATGTCAAGAGCAGGCAGCATTCCCGGGGGGAACTGCTGTGTCTGCAGCCCTCTCACTGCCTTTCGGTTGGGTTTCAGGTGGGCCCACGCACATGACCAAACAGTCAGGATCATCCGTGTCTGAGCGGGAACGGGAGCGGGAGCGGGAACGAGAACGAGAGAGGGAGCGGGAAAAATCCATCCTAGCCTCCACCACTGTGGAGCACGCACCCATCTGGAGACCAGGTAGGCTGGAGAGGAGTCTGGCACCACAACTTGGGGCCAGTGCTGGGTGGAGCTATAGGACAAGAAGCTAAAGAAGCCCTTCCTTGTGTTCTTCCCCAGGTACAGAGCAGTCCAGCAGCCGTTCGTCCTCCCACTCTCACAGCCACCAGCACTCCCCCGTCTCACCCCGCACCCACGAGACCATCCAGCAGCGCCCCAGCGTGCTCCACAACACGAGCATGAAGATCATCTCCTCGGAGACCCCCACCCCTTCCGTCCTGAGGTACGTTCCCACCACTGTTTCCATCGCTTGCCTGCTGCCTGCACCAGCACTTAATTAAGGACCATCTCTGAGAGGGAGTGAGAGTTGTTTTGGTCTTCAGTCTCAGTGGGAGCAGGACTGGGGCTTCCAGAGAAGCTGTGATGGGAGGAGGCAGATTTTGGCGCCCCGGTACTTTTGCTTTTCCTGGTGGCTTTTCCTGCTACCAGGAAAGAAAGCAGGAATGTGCCTGTGCCCAAATACAGGTATTACTCCTCTTGATGAAGGTTGCCTGGTGGTGTAGGCATGAAGGTCTATGGGACCTGTCCATGGGTTTTATGCTCTCCAGTCAATATCTCCAGACTCTGTGGCCAGTTACTGTGTTGGAGGCTCTATCCACGCCCTCCTCACTGACCCGACATGGGCCAACCCTATGCTCGGAAGCCCTGGAAGGAACTCATCCAGGCAGGCCTGGATGCTGAGGCTCTGGTAACAGCATTCCCTTTCTCCCTGTGCTTCTCTCATCTTGGCCTTGTCTTCATTTTCCTTGCAGATCCTCCTCCACCACTACCACGTCACCGATCCGCTCTGCTGCCTTCCCCTCGGCCTCCACCCTGCGCTCCTCCCTCAGCGCGGCCGACGGCTACGTGGCCCCGCTGGACCCGGCCATCCTGCAGAAGGAGGCCTCAAGGGTGCGGGAAGCCAAGACAGAACGAGCCCAGACTGACAACAACATCTACACCTCAAAGCTGCCCAGTGGGGCCAACCTCGAACAGTCGCCTTCACCCATTAAAGCCATGGAGTCGAGACCTTTGCCCGCCTCTGGACCTGGTTCTTCTCATCACTACAGTAGAGGACAGGGGAAAAGCCAGCAGCACCATCACCCTCTGGACCAGCAGCATGCAGCCTCAGGCTCCGAGCAGCACAGTAGAGAAAAGAGTCAAAGTAAACGCTTTTCCATGCAGGAGCAGGAGCTCCGAGCACTCGGTAAGACCACCACGACAGCGGCCAACTTCATAGATGTGATTATCATGCGCCAAATGTCTCGCGATAAGGGGCAGCGAGAAAGAGGCTCGCTGAGTAACGACTCCACTAGCGATGGTAAGAAATTGGAGGGCAGAGGTGAGAGAGCTGTGGCCTGACACCCATTTTATTTCATTATTTCTTATTTTTAGTTGCACATTTTGGCTATTAGCTTGGTCAGCTCCCCAGGTGCGCTTGTCCCTCTGCTTCCTGGTCGTTGTGTTATTCCAGAGTTTTTTATTTTTGTGTGTTTTAGGGATCTTCCCTTCTCCACACTTTCAGTTTTTCCCATTGCCAAGTCCTATTTTGCAAATGTTGTGCGGTTCCTGGTATTGCTTTTTACAGACAATAGCCATTTGCTAACTTCGATTTCCCCATCCTTAGAAATTCCCAGGCAGTCTGTAAGGAACAGTTGTGGGTAATAAACGAGTGAAGCAGAGAACTGGGATTGCGAGCACGACAAGGCTGTTGACCATCAGACAAGCACCTCCCTGCTCATGAGCTGCAGGGTCTCAGAGGGCTTTGTGGGTCTCAGCTTGGATGGGGTCCCTGCGCTTGGGGTGACCTCACTGAGAGTGCTGGATGCTGCCCAAGGTGGGCAGTGCTTCATCCAGCTGTGTTTTGTTGTGCTGTGCTGTGGAGAGGGGCAGCTCTTCTGTGGCCACAAGCTTACAGAAAGGAGGTGGTGTTCCTCAGGACCTAACTGTTGGTTAGGGTTCTTTCCAGAGCAGGATACTTCCTCTTGGGTGGATCCAAAGCGTGGTCCCTTCAGTGCTGGCATGCATGGGGTGATGGGGGATGCTGCATCCCGTCCCCAGTGCAGGAAGGTTCTCCATGGAGTTGCCCTCTCCTGTGCCTCAGGTACAGGCAGGGTCAGTGTGTCCATGCGTGGGCACCTCCGACAGCGCTGTGGGTGCCCTGCCAGATTTGCCTCTTGTGGGCAGCCTCTAGGAATGGAACATTAGGAGGGTAAAGGTCTGTGGAGGCAAAAGTCATGTTACCAAACATGCTTGGCTGGAGAGAGGCAGTGTTTGCCTCCTGCAGGGCCCCTCCATCCTCTGCCCCTGTTCTGCAGAAGCATTACCCGTCCGTGCCTCAGTTTCCCCCCTCTGGTGAGAGATGGTGGTGGTCCCTTGTTCCAGCTCTGCCTCTTTTGATGCAAACTTAAGTCTGTGCAGGGGCTTCTGTGGACTTGGTGGACTTGCCAGTGAGGTTAATCGTTGGACTCAATGAGATTAGAGGTCCTTTCCAACCTAAATGGTTGTGAGTCTATGAAAGGTGTTAAAAAGCAGAGAATGGTCAAATTTTGCCCCTGTGGTTTGTGAATCCACTGTCTCTGGAGTGGGATCCGCGGTCTCCAGGGCCTTACATCCAGTTTTCAAGTCCTTGATCTTGGCCATGCTGAGATTGGGGCTTTTCTTTGTATTGCACTTAAAGACCTCTCGTGCAGCCACCTCCCTCCCTCTGGGCATTGCTGTCCCTCTGGACACAGTAGGGGTTTCAGTGCGTGGGGAAAGGGGGGGAACAACTTGTGAACACACAGGGGTTGGATTTGGTCCCTGTCTCTCATGCTGTCACTGAGAGCTGCTGAGTGTCCAGCTCTGCAGGAATGAGACATCACCTCTTCACTGCAGCCATCACCACAGCTGGACATTGGAGGTGGCTCTGGGAGTCCCTGTGTGACCTGCCAGGTCTTCCCTCATCTTTGCTGAACATATGACTCTACCCACAAGTGATGGTGCCACAGCACTAGGGAAAAGCTAAGTGGGCTCCTGGTTTTAACTCCCTTCTTCCATTTCCTCAGGCTTTCATGGAGGCTACAGCCCTGAGCGGATGGAAACAGTGAGTCCTGTGAGCTCACCCAGCCTGTCCCATGAGAAAGGGGCCAAGCTGCTGCAGGACACAGAGAAGGGGCATGGGGAGCATGACCTGAGGCAGAAACAGCAAGGTGAGAAAGGGGACTGGCAGGGGAGAGCCTGAGCTGGCATGGGGCGCTTCTTCAGCCAGCTCTTGCTCGCCATGCTCCAGTGCTGGGATGGCATTCAAGGAAGGGGACACAGATGTCATCTCACTCGTACTCTCTTCTTTGTGCCCCCCAGGCTCATTGAAGGCCTCGGCTTCCGAAGCCGCCCACCTGCAGCACCTGCGGCAGCCCGACGGCCCCCAGTGCCAGCCCCTGCAGTCCAGCCAGAGCATCAAGGGCATGAACCAGCGGGTGGTCACACTGGCCCAGCACATCAGTGTAAATAACTAACCTCAGTCATATCCTTCACCTTCCTGTGGGGGCTCCGAGGAGGAGGGAGGAGCTGAATGAAGCATGGCTAGTGGGGACAGGCTGGGAGTGGTGCTGGAGACCTCAACACCTCTCGTTGGGGGCTGGAGAGCAGGGGACATCAGGTGTGTTCAGCCTGGGTGTTTGCGTTGCCATGAAGCCCCTCACAAGAGCTGTTGCAGACAGGAGGCAGAAATTCCATCTTCAGGGACAAACCTGCCTATTTCCCCTCCTGCTCCCCCTGTTAGTTGAGCCCAGCAAAGCAAAGGTAGAAACCAGCTCTATTTCTGACTCGGGTTTCTTCTTCAGGAGGTCATCACGCAGGACTACACGCGCCATCACCCTCAGCAGCTCAACTCCCACATCCAGGCCCCGGTGTATTCCTTCCCCGGGGCGGCCTGCCCGGTGCTGGACCTGCGCCGCACCCCCAGCGAGGCCTACCTGCCGCAGCAGGAGCACGCGGCGGCCTCGCGCATCTCCCCGCAGAACGAAGTGGGCAAAAGGTGAGCTCAGGGAGTCCAGCCCAAGCTGGCACAGGTGGGCTGGTGCCACTCTGAGCTCAGATGGACCCAGGCAGCCCAGGGCGGGTGTCCTTGGCTACCTGGCACCCGGGTAAGGGAGTGCACAGAGCAGGCTGGCATTTTGGCGTTGCTCTCCCTGGCGTGGTGCTGTGGGGTGTCCCTGCTTACACAGCCCAGCTGCTTTCTGATCTGGCCATCTTTCCCCTGTGGTGGTGCCTCTTTCCATCCCTGTTGTCCTAGAGATGCTCTTTAGGCCCCCTCTCTAGAGTCTGTGCATAATTCCCTTCCCAGTCTGGCCAGTGTCACAGGATAGTTTAGGTGGGAAGGGATCTCTCGAGATCATCCAGCCCAGCACCGTCCTCTTGAGCAGGTTGCCCTCGGTCATGGCCAGTTGGGTTCTGAATATCTCCGCTGATGGAAGCTTCAACACCTCTCTGGCCAGCCTGTCCCAGCGTTTGAGCACCCTCAGAGGAAAAAAAAGGGTTTTCTTGTGTTGGGATGGAATTTTATGCATTTTGTTTATGCCTGTTGCTGCTTGTCCTGTCACTGTTCTCAGTCCCTGACCACAGATGGTTCCAAAAAGCCTGAAGCAACGTTTTCCATTGGTTCAAAGTTAATTTTATCTTCATCTTTCTCAGTGAATCAGGTTATTAGACACATGTGCCCTGACAACTGCAACTGTCCTTTCAGGCACCACCTGTATTTGTTTTAAAGTCACTTGCAAATCCCTATGTTGCTACAAGGCAGGTCTGATTGCTGTTGTGTGAAATTAAAAAATGGATCTGTCTTCCCACCTGAACACCCCCAGCGACCCCAGTGCATCCACGAATGAGTGGTGCCTCCAAACTGGTGGTTCCTTATCAGTAAATGGGGTTAATCTTCCCAGCTCTGCCTGGTCCTAGAGTTGACTTTATAACATGAAGGAAGACAAGCCTGGCCCTGACCACCTAGTGATGAAAAGAACTGGGAGAAAAAAGAGAAACCACAGAAAGAACATAAGATGTAAATTCCCAGAACTTGCCGTGAGGAATTCCTCGCAGACTCGAGCCTGGCTGTCTCCCAGGCTCTGGCCACAGGCAGGCATCAGGGGCTAATGTTGATCCCCTCCAAGCCGTCCCAGCTCCAAGCCCCCTCCTGCAGCCACCCAGCTCCTGTGTGGCCCTTACGAGGATGGGAGCTGGTGGGTTTTGCATCCACTGTGTTTACAAATACGGAGAATCAAAAGCCATGTCCCCAAAGGGTTTATGTTACAACCCTCTGCAGGGATCCGTGGTGTCCCTGCCACCCAGGGACACTCCTGAGCCAGCAGGTCCCTCCTGGGCTGCTGTGTTTGGGGTGGCTCAGCTGTCCCGCTGCTGGGGGACCGGGGCCAGGGCTCGGCTCAGCCACGACTCGGCTCAGCCCGGCTCTGCCCGCCCAAGCCCCGCTCTCCCTCCCGCCCGTGTTGAAAAGCACCAGGAGTCCTTCTCCCCGTCCCGACCCCGAGCTGCTGCGCAGGGACAGAGGCTGTCGCAGGGAACCGATGGCATCTTCCCGTTGCTGCCAGGTCCCCGGAGCAGGGCAAGGCGGCGGCCGGGGGGCCGGACAGCTGTATCGAGCCTGTGTCTCCACCAGACGGCGTGGGAGAAGCGGAACACGCCAAGAGCGCCCCGTACCCCGTCCTGTTCCGCGAGGGAGAGCCCATGGACCAGAGGTACGGCCCGGGAGCGGGTGCGGGAGGCAGCTGGGAATGGGGATGTCCCCACACGTGCCCTGGCCTGGGCTGCTTTTCTTGCTGCCAGAAGCGGTGTCCCATCCCAGAGTGCTGTATTTGTAGGGGCTTTTCAACACCACGTGGTACATTTGCGCTGGGACAGGGAGAGAGGTTGGAGATACTGAGTATCACAGGAGCTCCCAAGCTGATTCTAAGCAGTTACACTAAGGAAAGAGGCTCTTTAGGTAGGGCTTTGTGCAGTGGATGTTGCAGAGGTTTCCAGTTGTCTTTTGCTTTACAGGATGGGGTCCAAGTCCCCAGGAAACAACACTCAGCCTCCAGCTTTCTTCAGCAAGCTGACCGAGAGCAACTCTGCCATGGTGAAGTCCAAGAAGCAGGAGATCATCAAGAAGCTCAGCACGACCAACAAAAACGAGACGGAGTACAGTAAGGACCTGTGGGGAGGCGGATGCAGGGCACCAGAGGCAGAGCCTCGAGGACACATAAAGCAAAGGAGATTTGGGAAGGGGTGCTGCTGTGTTAAGGTGCTGGGAGCTCCCAGCCACCTCCGTCTGCTCTTAGGAACTGGACTAGATAATCCTTAGGGGTCCCTTCCAACTCATAATATTCTGTGATTCTTTGAAGTACAAGGTCCAAAGGCTTCCTGGGATGAGGTGTACTGGTGCCAGCACTGACTGTGCATCTGGGGAGGCAGTGGGAGAGTTCCCACCCCACGTCTCCGTGCTCTGGGGCTGTCAATCCCACCTGCACCAGAGAACCTCAGTAGGAAGGAAATAATGAGCTGAGCATGGAAGAGACTTAAGAGCAATTGATATTTTAATGACTGACCAGCCAAGCTGAATCCTTCCTCCTTGAGATGCATCTCCCCCCAACCTTACTTTAAGCCCTACATCAATATTGGTGCAGCTCTGTAAAACTAACCAGGCTGGCTCAGATTAGAAATTCAGCCCGTTCATTCATTAACCACTAATAGAGTAGATAGGATCATAATTTAATTTAGCCCAGCATTATACAGTCAATACTAATTCAATTTGAATCCATCTTACAACAGCTGCATCGGATAAGAGGGACCGAGCTGTCTCGTCTCCTGGATGATGTTACCATGAGCCAACAGTATTGTTATGCCCCTTTGGGGACATGTGGCTGAACCCCATGACCTTCCACACTTTCCCTTATCAAGAAAAAATATATAGAAATTGGATACACCTCTTATTTGATGAGAATTTCTGTTATTCTAAGGAAAGCGATATCCAAGTCAAACAGCTCAGCTAAGAGGGAAAATATTGATTTAACATTTCTTCTCCTCCTCCTCGCCCTCTCCACTGCCCAGACCTGCTCCCTGGATAGGGAGCATTGTGCCTTTGAAAATCCTATAGGCAGGAGAGAGGGTTTGGCTTCACAGAGCTTGTAATCTCAAGGGCAGGAGGGAGGAAGAGAGGGAGGGAGACCAGCACTGAGCACAAAGGCATTGCCCTGGTTTTCTGGGCTCTGCTTTTCTGCCCCTTCCCATCTGGTGAAGGTGCCTGTTGTGGGTCTCCCAGAGGCACTGGGAGTTATTCCTGGTCCCAGCCAGCACCTGCAGACCCACCCCAGTGCCAGGGGGAGCTGGGCTGATGTTGGGGGTGCTGTGACAGAGACATGGGAGTCTTGTCCTGGCTGGCATGGCAGGTCCTCCCTGCCAGTAGCCTGCATGTGCTGCTCTCCACACTGAAGAGCTTCTTTGTTTTTCCCCAGATGTTGGGCAGCCTGGGACAGAGATTTTCAACATGCCGGCGATTACTGGAGCAGGTAACTCCCCACATACCTGTACCTCGTTCCCCACAGGGCTTACAGCCATGGAGAGCAGGAGGCTTGGTAGATTTAAGCGTCTCCTTTTTGTTTTCCCGTAAGACCAAGTGTAACAGTTGCTGGGAGGCAAAAGCCTCGGGACACACCGTAACTCCCCGCTGTTGGGTTGGAGACAGGGCAGTGTAATTCCTTGGAAAGCCTGGCAGGGTTTGAGGAGAGGTTAAAAGTTAAGCAGGGGTTGGCCATCTGATGCCAACAGAGGGTTAAACCATCTTAGCAAGGGGGACCTCACACCAGGAGGGAGCACCCTGCTCTTGGTGGGACCTTGTGGTCACCTGTGGGTGGGTAGGAGGGCAGTGGCAAGGGGGAACATGAGGGTGGGAAGCAGGGTCTGTGCCACTGTGAGCTGGGCAGGATGCAGCAGCCAGTTGCAAAAGCAAACTGGGGCAAGAGCAGCACCTTGTGTTGGGCACACTGGCAATGCTGAGGACCAGAAGGGTGTTACCTGGGAGATGGAGGGGTGCTCGGGCAGGAGGAAGTGTTTCCTGGGAGTTGGAGGGGTGCTCAGGCACACAGCCAGTGGGGGAATGACAGCAGGAGAGCTGTCATGCTGTTGCCACTTGTGATACGTCTGGGTGGGCTCGCAAATGAATGAAGCGAATCCCCATTGAGGAATACTAATTGGTACTTAATTAATTAAAGTTTAATGCTCTCCTACAGCAGGAATGCCTTCAGGTTGTTAGTTTTAAATGGGAGAAGACCAGCCTTCCCACAGCCAAGGGCAGGAGGTGCTGTGAGCAGGGGCTTGGTGCAGCAGGAGGGCCAGTGGTGTAGGATTGCTCACCGGTGGGAAGGGGTTTGGGAGAAGGAGTGAGCTGGCATCGGTTGCTGGGATGAGCAGGTGTAGCCAGCTGGGACCTGAGGGGCCCTGGCAGACAATATTTAAGGGTCAGTTTTGGCTAGGGGGGACCAGGAGAGACCCTGCCCGTTTTACAGCAAGACAAATGTTCCAACCAGGTTTACAGGGACCTGGGATCTGTCCCTTTCCAAGCAGAGGGGCAGCGATCCCAGAACAAACACCCCGGGATGGGGTGAGCTGGGGGGCCTGGCCGTTCTGTGTCTGTATTTTGCCCTTGCTTGTTCCCTGTAACCGCCACCCCGGGAATGGCGGTGGCGTGGCTGAGCCTCTGGTCCCTGTGCGGTGCTGCTCCATAACTGCATGGCTTGAGACTCACAACCACGCGGACACTTCACCTCTGCATCCTGTCCCGCAGCCACAGCTCAGCCCGGGGTCCCTGGTCCGCATGGGCACCCGGCCTGGGGGGCGCGGGGGGCTGGGGCAGTGGGCAGGGGGCTTGCAGACAGCGCGAGGAGGGACAACAGGACGCTCCCCTCTCCCCGTGTAGCCCAACCCACCCAGGCAGCTGCGACAGCTACATAGGTCCTCTCGCCCCAGGGTCAAATCCAGGCACCTTTTTCTCACTAAATGGGGTACTCCTTCTTCCTTCCCTGATTTCCTTTATGGGAAACTGCCCCGGCCTCCAAATTGCTGGCACACTGACTTTTGTTACGTGTGCATATGGACCCCACATCCAAGGCTCTCCTCCTGCCCCCATGCTGAGCCTGGCTGGGTTGGGAGCACGGCCCCTGCTTTTTGCAGATGCTTTCTGGGGCTCAGTGACAAACCCTTATCCCGTAAGCCCCTGGCCCCAGGGAATCCTCCCAAAACCCAGATCCCAGAGTGAGTCCCATCCGTCCCACCGCCAGCCCCCGCCAAGCCCTGGGGCGGGATGGAGCGGGAGGAGGAGGAGGAGGAGGAGGACTAATGCATTGCAGAGCTTTAAAGAACAAGATGACAAAGTTTGTTGCTTTGCGAGAATGTGCTGACTGTTTGTTTCTTCCCTTCTCCCTTGTCTCCTTTCTCCCCCTTTCCCCGTCCCCCCCATCTTTCTTCTCATTTGGCTCCCCCCCATCTCCCATCCCCTCTCTCCTCCCTCTCCCGTATCTCCCAGGGCTAATCAGTTGTAGGAGCCAGTCGGTCCAAGAGAATTCCAGTACCAACATGGGGTTGGAGGCAATAATTAGGAAAGCCCTAATGGGTAAATATGACGAGCAGTGGGAAGAGCGCTCACCTCTCAGTGCCAATGCTTTTAACTCTCTGAATGCCAGTGCAAGCCTGCCCGCTGCTATGCCCATAACTCCTGCTGATGGACGAAACGAGGACGTGCGCTCCTTGCCAGGTCTGCAGCCCTCTCCACCTTCACTCTCTCTGTGTTATTAATTCTCAGCCTTTTTATCTCCCCATTTACGGGGGGATTTATCCCTCCCCTTCCCGTTTTTGTTCATTTTGGTTTTCTTTTCTCCCCTCCCTGCCCCAGCTTTGAGCTTTGTGGATCCGCTGATTAATCCTGTTTGATGTTAATTTAATAGTCTCCAAAGGTGCTGTTGCTTTCTCTAAACCACTGACTTGCTCCTTTCCCTGTTTGTTGGTTTTTAATATCTCCTTTTCCTATATATTTTTTTTACACAATGGAAAGGTTTATGGGGCGAAAACCCCCACCCAAAAAATGGAAGCCATAAACTTAAATAGCCACCCCCAACTATCTGTAAACCCCGTGTGGGATCGCTGCTCCCAAAATAGGGGAAGGTGCTGAGAAGGGCTGGTGTGGACAGAGGGCAGGGTGGCATTTCCCTTCCCACTCCGGTCTCTGGGGGTGTCAGGGCTGAATTCAACCTGGAATGGGGGCTTGGATGGGATCTGGGAGCACCTGGAGCGAGAGGGAGATTCTAAGGGAGCTAAAAGTGATAGATGGAGGATGAAAAGAGAGCAGAGCTGGGGATGAGCTGCCCTGTGGGCCCCAGTCGGGCTTGCAAAGCCCACTGGGCCCCGTGGTGGGGTCTGCCCAGCTTCAGAGAGGCTTGAGCAGAGCTGAGAGGGTGTTTGTGCAGTTCCCCAGTTAAGGAGGGAGGAGGAGGACCAGAGATGGATGGGGGGAGCATTTGTCCCCCACACACCCACCAAGGGCAGAGTGCCTCATGCGAGCACCCTGTGCAGGGCACGGCACCACTGCCGGGGATCACCCTCGGCACAGAGCCCCCGGCTCAGGAGCAGCATCCTGGGTGCACACATGCACCCTCCTCCAGGTCAGCTCGCACCCCTAGGTCAGCTCACACCAGGCACTCCAAAGCTTATTGCAGAAAAGCTTTTCTGGCTCCTGCATGAAACCAGCAGCTTCTTCCAGTCGTGCTTCCCCACACCCGGTGGAGGCTGCCTGGGCAAGCAGGGTGGGATGCAGAGCCCATCTGTCCCTCCCGCTTGAGGAGCTCCCCCTGGCTTATCCAGGCTCACCTCCCTGACAGAGGCCCTTTTGGCTTTAAACCTTTTAAAAACCAGCAAACATCCACAGGGATTCTGCTGTACGGACGGATGAAAGACCATCCTGGCCATGTAGACCATGGTAACGGGGAATGTGCTCAGGCTTCAACACCCACGTAGCTCCTGGGGGGATCCCTGCCAACGAGAGCTCCGTCCCATGAATGCTGTTTGTGGGTTGAGCCACGAGCCGGCTCAGGAGTGGACCCCGCAGAGAAACAGCCTGACCAAAGCCACACGGCTGCTCCTGCCCCAGGTCCCTCCATGGGACAGTTGGTGGCATCAACTCACAGTGCAGAGCAGCCCAGGAGGGGACAGAAACCTCCTCCATCCTCAGCTCCCGCCCACCCCATCGGGGTGAGCTTTTCTCCTGCCACGAGCCATTTTTGCAAAGCTCCTAAAAGGGAAGCGCTGGGAACATGCACCCCCTCCCCGACCCCCCAGTCCTGTCAGGATGAGTCAGGTGACAAGTGGGTGCTTCTCTTCGCAGGAGGAGGGGGGAAGCCAAAGATCGCTGCCAGACCCAACAGTCGCAAGGCCAAGTCCCCGGCGCCGGGTCTGTCCTCGGGCGAGCGGCCGCCCTCCGTCTCCTCGGTGCACTCGGAGGGGGACTGCAACCGCAGGACACCCCTCACCAACCGCGTCTGGGAGGACAGGCCGTCGTCTGCAGGTAGGGCTCGAGGGGACGGGTGCCCACAGTGGCCATGCCACGCTCACGGGGCTGTGGGGGGGCTGCAGGGGAATGGGGGAACAGCCCCCCCACGGTGCTGACTCTGCTTCCTCCCCCCACGCAGGTTCGACACCGTTCCCCTACAACCCGCTGACCATGCGGCTCCCCAGCGGGGTGGTGACGGCAGCCCCCGCCGCCCCGCTGCCGCAGGGCACCCCCGGCAGCCAGCACCACGCCTGGGACGAGGAGCCCAAGCCCCTGCTCTGCTCCCAGTACGAAACCCTTTCGGACAGTGAATGAGAGGAGCCAGGGGCAGGGAGACGGCGACCAAACCCGGGGCGCGGGGAACGAGCAGGACGCCTGGGGCGAGCGCCCACCGCCCCGGCCCCGCTGGCTCTCACGAGCGAAGATGCAGGAGCAGAGCTATTTCATTTTTCCCTTTTCCTTCTTTTTTTTTTACCCCTTCCCTCCCAACCAGCCAATTTGGGGGGGATGATGGGGTTTTCTTTGGTTTTTTTGGTTTTTTTAATTTTTTGTTTGGGTTATTTTTTTCTTTCTCAACATCTGGAAATTTCTGCATCCTCTTCGGTCTGATAAAGAAAAGAAAAAAGCCTTAACGAGACAAAACCCAAGAAACCCATCTTCGATCTTGGCAGCCGTGCTGGGCAGTGACCCCCGTGCTGGAGAGGGACTGTGAGCAGCCACGTGCCCGTCCCGGGGCCGCGCGCGCTCGGACGCTCTGCCGGCCCCTTCCCGCGGCGTCCGGCGAGGGGCTGCGGGATTCTCCTGCGGAGTTGGCAGCGGGCGGTGGGATGCTCCCCCGCACCCGGCCATGGGGATGTGCCTCAGAATTGCAAAACCTTGAGCGGGTTAAAGGAAAGGAGAAAGAAAAAAAAAAAAAACGGTTCAAAAGTGAAACGGGCCGGAACGCCCCGGGTTGGTTCCTTGGCTGATCCGAGGGCTGGTTGCCCGTCATTCCCACGTCACGAGACACGACGCGCTTCGAACGTGGCTGGGATGAGCGGGGAGGGGAGGGAGTGAAGAGCTGTTTCTTGAAAAAAAAAACCCCACAAAAAATCCTGGTCCCTTCGATGGAAGCAATCCCGGGTTACTCGGAGCGGGCAGGGACGTCCCCAGGCTGGCTCACGCGCTGCCCACCGAGGGGCTCGGTTGCTTTAAGTGCATTGTTTTCTGAATGGTGAGAAAAGGCAATTGTAAATTGTATTGGTCTACAGGGTATATTTTTGATACCTTCAGTGAATTATGTCAATATTTTACGCAAGGAAGGACTTAAACAAAACACAGTATTACATGCTGTAAAAGAGGTTCTGTTCTTACATGCAGGCTTTGATGCATTTGTCCATTGTATGGAAGGGTTTAAAAAAAAGGTAACAATGATCCATCAAAGTTATCTGGGAGTCAGGAGAATGTATGTACTTAGTTTAAAAAAAAAACCAAACAAAATCTTGCCATGGTTGCAGGGCCCCCCGTTACACACACCTTTGCTGGTTGTAGACGCCGATTCTCCAGAGCCCTCCGAGCTGGCTGGGGCAGGGGCAGAGTGGGCAGGAGGCCAGCGTGGCAGGGAGTTCACAGGAAACTTTAAAAAAAAAAAAAAAAACAAAAAGGAAAAAAAGTTTAAAAAAAAGTTTTTATTGTATTTTTGTGATACACACGAATGCTCTACTTTACATTATTTTTTTCATTCCATGATGTTGGCTCATATCTGCAGTTACATGGTTAAAGAACAAAATATTAGACTTTTTTTCATTCACTTCTGCTTTCTCGCTCTGGGGGGAAAACAAATGGCAAAAAAAAAAAATAAATAAAATGTATTAAATGCTTTGCATTCTATACGCTAGAGGAGCCCCAGCCCGGCCCAGCCCCGCAGCCTCTGGCAGCACGGCCGGCGCCGTCACCTTCCCCATGGATCTTTCTTTTCCCCCTGCAACGTTCCCAGGTTGATTCTGATTTCAAAGCAAGAGAATGATGGTGTTTGTTGTTTGTTTGGGGTTTGTTGTTTCGGTTTTTTTTTTTGTTGTGGGGTTTTTTTGTTTTGTTTTGTTTTTTTACAATGTACAGGTTTTTAATGTTCATCAATGTTTGTGTCTTTTCTGTTGTGCTTTTTTTTTTTTTTGTTTTTTTTTTTTTTTTTTTTTTTTAATGAAAAAAAATCCAAGACAATGCACAAGCGATGTGGAAGTTTTTCCGTTCCCAGGTTATTGCTGCTGGTGTCTCCCTGGCTCTGAGCTGTACAAACTCACAGAGCTGATGTCTGGGCATAACGCTATTAAAATGTTGCAGATTTTGCTGGGAAAAAAAAGAATTATCCAAATCTGACCCATCTTCAAAGCCGTCTCCTTAACGGATTTGGAAAAAATAGCGAAAAAACCCCAACCACAACAAAGAATAAAGTTCCCACTTGGCACAGTAGCAATACTGTGTGCTGCTTGGTGTCTCCAGATGTCCAGGAAGGCGCCGGGTGCCGGTGGAAAGTGGCTGTGGAGCTGGCGGAGCTGGGTGCTGGTGGAAGGTGGCTGCAGAGCTGGCAGATTGGCATCACAGACCCCGCCAGCGACCCAGCCAGGGTTGAGACATGGCCAGAGGGGTGAGAGGAAGGGAACGGAGCTGCTGCCTTCGGGGCTTTGCCACAGCTGCTCTCGCCAGTGGTACTGCAGCGCACCAGGTACGGGGGTACTGGGGTGGCATTTGGGTCCCTCACCGTGGGGGCACCCCACGCCAACCCTGCAGCTGGGTGTTGGGACATCAGGAAGGGCCGCGGGCTCCAGCCAGGAGCTGCAGAGCTGCCTTCTCGCTGGCCCGAGCCAGAGCAGGGTTGGGTTGCCCTCTCCATTAGCCGTGGGCAGCATTCACCAGCAGCACAGCCAGCACCCAGAGCCACAGGATGGAGAGAGAAGAGCCTGTGCCCTCTTCAGTGCCAGCCCCATGGCCGTGCTTTTTGCTCTCATTTCCACTGTGTTTTCCATGCGTGCAAGGTGAGGGGCCGGGGCTGGCCAGGAGCCCCAAAGCACAGCAGTGCCCGGGGCTGTGCTGTGAGTGTGGCAGAAGAGTTGTAAGGTATTTACGGGGTCGTTTCAGTCCTGGGGTTTGTGGCTCAGTGCTCCTGGATGGGTGGCTGGGCAGTGTCTGTAGGAGGGCTGTGGGCTGGGAGGATGTGGAGGTGCTGGAGAGACACTGGTGACACCGAGATGCTGCAGGGCTCCAGCAGCCTCCCAGCCCTGCTCAGTGGGATTGTTTCTGGATGGGGGAACATCACGTGGTGATGTTCCCAGCTCTGTGCAGGAGCTCAGGCCCTGGTTGTGCCGTGTATCCCCATCACGTCTGCCCAAGGCTGGAGGAGCAGCCCAGGGATGCAGGAGACTGGCTGGGGCCAGGATAGGTGGGTTTTGCTCCAGTGCTCTCCAGGGGAGCCCCTCTTGTTGAGAGTTCAGCCTCACGGTTGGCCACGGCACTGCTCGGTTTTGGCACTCCTGTCTTGCTGCATCTCCACTGTTGGGTCTCCCCAGGCACACCCCGTCCCCACCCAGGCCCTCCTGCAGCCCCTGTCCCCTGGCACATCCCTGCAGCAGCAGGGACAGGGATCAAGGGACTCCGGTGGGACAGACAGAGCAGCAGCAGCTCCTGTCAGGGAGCTCTGAGCCCCCTTGCCGTGGTGCAGGAGCAGGGAGCATCCTCCTGCTACGGGTTAATTAATTTGGGTCAAATCAATGAGCTGGCAGTGTGCAGGCAGGAGCCTGCAGCTGCTTGGTGGGCATCCCCCATGGACCCAGGAGTCTGCAGAGGGATAGCCCCCCTTTTCCTGCTCAGAGGTGGGCTTGGGGGAGCGTGGTTTTGGGAAAGGAGGAGCTGATGCTCCTGCAGGTTGTGGTGCTTCCCCCTCTTCCCCACCAAGACATCCCAAGCACCCCAAAACCTCACGGCAGGATCCAACGGCACCTCCTTGTGCTGCCGCCTGAGGCTGTGCAATCCAGGAGGAACTCACTTTAAACCATTACAAAACCCCAAGTTCAAACGTAACGTTCACCCACTTTGTAACTTGTACAAATGCAAACAGATTACTGGACAATTTACTGCTTGAACCGTACCAGGGGGAAGCGCCTCTCTTTGTACCCAGCCTGTGCACAGCTGCTGTGGAGGGAGCTGGACAACAGCCGGGGCTGTACGGAGACCACCGGGTGTAAATAATTCCACAGCTTGCTCCAGAGGGAGGGGGTTCTTCTGCTAAAGGTGACGGGTTTGTTCGGTGTTGCTGTGCTCGGCGTGCCCACCAGCGAGCGGTGGGGGGACAGTGGGCGACCACTGCCGTACTGGTTAAATAATAAAAAAGCAAACAAACCAACCCAAACCAAAAAGCTTATTTGGCAGCAGAATGCAGCATGCTCCTGCCTGTGGGGGTGTGTGAGCCCAGGCAGGGTGAGCTGCTCACAGGGCAGGGGGGGAGGGTTAAGGGACCCCTGCAGGGCACAGATGGGGTGTCCTGGGTTTGACACCAAGGTAGAATGGGCTGAGGGGACAAAGGGGTGGGTGGTATCATCAGCTTTTTTTTCTGTGTGCCCCAAGGCCACAGTGAGCACCCCTAGACCCTTGTCTCATTACAGTCCCAGGACTGTAGGAAATTTTGGGGGAGGCTAATGAGCCACTGCCTAATTAAGAAGTCAGACAGAAGCCCTGGTATCCATTTGTGGGTCTAAATTGCTTTATCTCCAACACCTGTCCCATGGGGTGTGGTTGACTTTGGCTGGGAGTCTCCAAGTGCCCCTCCCACAGGGGTGTCACAGGCTGGGGAGCTTTTCCCGCTGTCAGGGGGGTGTGTGAGGTGAGGAGGGAGGGGGTGGTGGTCGCTGAGCTGAGGGGGAAGGCTGTGCATGAGGACTAATTGATGACTATATGGAGTTTTGTCCACTGAGGGGCTGTTAGTTGCTCTGGGGGTCTTCTGCTGCCTTGCCTGGGGCTCCGAAATGGATTCTGCACAAATGTTGTTTTCCTCAGCACAGCAATGAGCATTTCAGCTGGGGTGTACCCCTGCCTTCTGCCAGCTCAGCCTTCCAGGTCATCACCCTGATCCAAGTGGCTGCAGTCCTGGAGGAATCCTGGATTGCCTGACTGGTTTGTCTGCCCAGGGGATATCCAGAAGGTTTCTTTCTCCGTGCTGCTGAGGGATCCCCCTAGATCCTCGGGATTGCCAAGACAATCTGAAATCCTTCCAGGTACGTACCCACCCTCACCACCAAATCTACCTCCTCCAATCTCTGTGTGCTCCTCCAGCAACCAGCAGCCGTGGCAATGCACTAGGCAGATACTGCTGGCTCTTAGAAATCAGCCTAGAGATCTCTCGAGACCGAGATTTTGTTGAAAAACCTTCATGGAAAGGCTTTTGCCACTCTGAAGGCAATTAGAGTGAGTTAATAACTAGTACAAACAGGAGCCAGGCTGTTCAACCTCTCACATCAGGGTTTAAACACTGACAAGGGCTGACAGCAGTCTCCCTGGTCAATAATTCACACTGATGCTGAAGAAACAGAAGGTGGGAAAACTCTAAATTCAAGGCCAACATGATTTAATGATGGAAAACTTTAGGTCTACGTGCAAAGCTCTTACATAAAGAGATGAAAATGAAATGGGACAAAAGCAGATGGCTTTGAAAACCAGCAATAAAAAGATAGCAGCACTCCAGACTCACTCATATTTTGGGTGGCAGACCCCCTCCCAGCAGGAGCTTTTGAGTTTCAGCTAAAGATAAGAGATGTCCCTGATGCCTTTGCCCTGCACAGACTGTGAGAAGGTCCAGGAGCGTTGCAACCTGCGGTGATGAATTGGTGTTTAGTCGGGATTACAATTATTTCTTTTGGAATTAATTTTTTGGAAATAATTTTTTTTTTTTCAGCTAGGCCAGGTTGAGTTACAAGAGCAGGGAGAAAAGGGCACAAGATGGAGGTTGTCCTCGTTGTGCACACCAGGACACTGCACTGGGTGCCAGCACCCTCCCTAGAGGCTGCAGGTGCCCTGTGGGTGGTGGGGGAAGGGAGTGGGATGGAGCTGGGGCACCCAGCCGTGAGCAGGACAAGATTTATTTTCTTTTAAAGGGTACAAATTATCAGAACACGGCCCCGCTGTGCTGGTAGCACCCAGCCCTGTGCCCCTCCCGTGACAGTGGCCCACGGCCCTCACACACCAGCCCCAGCAGAGCAGGGGCTCCACAGCTGAGCGGGCCAGGAGAGCTGGTTACTGTTCTGGGCTCTGTACTACAGGAAGCATTTTATACTCTCCTGACAATTGCAATCCAAATAGTCATTCATCAGTTCTTGTGATTTGCCGTGAAATTATATATGCTCTGTGATAATGATGCAGAGGGCTAAAGAGCTGATCTTGGCAGGAGATGAGACGGGGTAGGCTGGCGAGTAACTTGGAAGGAAAATAGAGCAGCTTTTGGTGGGATGCCTGGCTCTTATCAGCACTGGGACCCTGAAGGGTGTCGGGAGAGGCAGGGCGTCCAGGCCGGCTGAGTTCTGCCTGACTTCTCTGCCCATCTGGGAAGAGCTGGGCTCATAAGAAACTTGGGAATGAGTGTCACTACGTGCGTGTGTGAGTAACAGCTGAATTAATTGTCAGGTTTATTTATCCTCTCATTTTTTGGCCTCCTGCAATTACCAAAAAGTATTTGTCAGGACTCCAGGCAGCAGAGTGGTAATAAATCACTGGCCACGGACGGGAGGTTGGAGCAGTTGTATCTGGAGTGATCTGAGATTGGTGTTGGCTTTACTGAAGGGCAAGTGCTCAGAGGGGCTGGGGGCCTGCAGCACAAGCAAACAAAAGCCAACAAACCAACCAACCAGCTTTGCAGAAACGCTCCTGACATTAAACCCATGGATGCACAGTTTTCCAGCTGTGGAGAAATTCCCTAACAAGGATGCAGGGGGGCTTGGGGAGGTGAAGACTCAGCAGCCACCAGTGTGTGGGACATTGCCAGACCCTGCAGGGCTGCAGGTCCCTTCCCGTGGTGGCACCAGGGTGACCGAAGCCACCCCTGTGAAATGCACAGCACCTGCCTGCATGCCCTGGATTGAAAACCTGCAGAAGCAGGGTTGAAAGGTGAAACCCTTGTGCTGCAAACACGCCACTTTCTGGATCCTGCTTTCCCGCATGGGCGGGTGTCCGGATCCCACCAAGGAGGGCCCGCATTCATCTCAGCCACGGGCACAGCTGACAGGTGAGGCTTTCCTCTTGCTGGCCCCTGTAAGAGGAGAACAGGCAGAAGGGACTGCCTGTGGTGCTCAGGAGGCCAGGCCGGAGATCAGTTTTGCCACCAGCATCGTGGGGAGCACATGGGTCGCTCATCGTTCCGAGGGCCTGGGTTTGAGGGGCCGGTGTGTTTCCCTTCTTTGGAATTTATCCGGCTGTCCCTCTGTGAATGCACGGAACCTGACGAGGCACGGGGTGTTGCAGGGGTGGTAAGCTCCATCTGGAGAGCTCTCTGCTTTGAAGTCGGATGCTGTTTTAAACTCTGCAGGGTACTTTTGCTTAGGAAAAGCAGCAGTTGTCAGTAAAGATTGATCTTGGTCCAGAAATTTTTGCTGCCCCCCGACTTCTTTTCATATTTATTAGTCATTTGCAATCTCTTTGATGACTAGATGCACGTTCAGCTTGGAGAAAACTGTTGCAGTATTTGCTGAGGTAGGTCAGGGCATAAGAGACAGCAACCACACTGGCCATGCTAACGATGGTGCATCTAGATTAGTCATTATTAATTACCATGGCAGCCCCAGTGCTCCCAAGCAAAGGAAACCCATGGAGCCAGCAGGAGCCCTGTGGAGGTTGTTCTGAGGTCTCACCCACGGGCTGCAGGTCAGTGTGTGTGGAAAATGTAGTGCCTGGGGGGAGAGGGGCAGCACCAGGAGCTTCTGGGGGCTCCTCTCCTGCCCCTGATGGCACAGGGGGAAGGGAAGGTTTCAGGAAGAGCAGACAGCAGAGCAGCACCGTCCAGGAGGTTGCTGTCGAAGACACTCCATCCTAACTCAGCACGTTCCTCGAACTGCTCAGCGCAGCTGTCAGCAGGCGCGGCCTGATGGGCCCCAAATCAGCTCCAGTGAGATGGGGACTCCGAAGAGGTTTGGACTTCACTGACTCGGGTGTTTGTTTGCAAAAGTCCAGACTTCAGCTGTGAAATCCGGATCCAGCCCTGCCCAAGACCTGGGAGTATTTTCTGCCGCTGCTTCATCCTGAGCCCTTTCCAGAAAGCGAAGCAGCTGCCAGAGGTCAGACACGAGGAACCCAGTCGGTGTGTGCCTGAAGATGGGTGCCAGCTCTGGATCTGCATTCCTGTTGGACCAAAGCAGAGCTTTTCCCCATGGGGATATTAATCCTGGACCTTGGCTTAGAGCCACCTCTGGCTTTCATGTTTTTGGAACTGGAAAAGAGCGCCATTCTGTTGAAGGGAAGAACAAGCCCTCATACCCCAGCTCTGTATCCCAATGAGAAGTCACAACTGGCTCCTTAGCATTGAAATCCATCTAACTCCACCCCAATGAACTCATTTTTAAGCTACCAGTCCCCATGGGCTGCCAGAACATCCTGCTCCCCTTCAGGCCAGCAAGAACCCCTGAGCCTGAGCTGCCTCCTCCAGCCACTGGTGAAGGAGAAACCAAATAGCAGAGGTTGGAAACCAAATAGCAGAGGTTGCTCTGGGGTCTCTTTGAGGGGGAGGGCAGCCTTTTTATTAGGTCCAGATGTTGCTTTCTGCCCCAGGCCATGCTGGGAAGTAAAGCAGAGTGTGTTAATGTTGGCTGGAAGAACCTCTTTGGAAACAGGCTTGAATGAAGCAGGTTTCTCCTGTGCCCCTGTTTCCTGGGGGAACAGGGGAGATGGGCCAGCATGGGAGGCACAGGCATGGGCAAGGGGTCACCCCTTGCTGAGCTGAGGCTGCTGAGCAGCCTCGTCCCTTTACTCTCTAAAATCTCCCAGCAGTGAGTGTAGCTTTAGCCAGCCACCCCCTTCTGCAGGGCTCCTGGATACCTGCTGTCCCCTGGTCAGTGGCCGCTGTCCCTGAGCCCGTGGCACCCGCAGGGAGAGCTGTTCCCATCGCTGAGCTGATGGGTTCCTTATGGAACAATTCCCTGTTGGGTTTCCTATCGAGGTGTGGAGATGGAGGACTCTGTGTGAGGGGCAGGGCTGCTCTCCAGATGTTATTTTTCACCATTAGGCAGTGTTTAAACACACTGTGATTTCCCTCCGCGCTTCCTTCTGAGTGCATGGAGAAGGGAGACTCTTGGAGGAGTGCAGTGAGAGGCAGGGGAAGAGCGAATGAGGCGTTCCCAGGAAGTGCTGAGCTGGGCTGCTGGTTAATGGTGCAGGGCTCCGGCGGGTCCCCGCGGGTCGGTGCCAAGCCTGGAGGCCTTCGGAGCACGCGGCTCACTAACAGAGTGCCTCAGCCACGGCTGGGCTCGCGCTCGGGGCTGGCGCTGCCAAAGCTCTTACAGGTCCCGGAGGACTCGGAGAGGGCCCAATCTGCAGAGTTCGAGGGCAGCCCCGGGGGCAGAGCAGAGCCGGGCTAAGCAAAGCACCCCGAGCCTCAGCCGCTGCTCTGCCATTGCCTGCTTCACTCCACCTTCACTTCACTTGGACAATAGGCTCAGACTAGAGCTGGAAGGATGCTCAACTCCCCTCCCAGGTACCAGTTGGGGACCTGCGTGGCTCTGGGTGCTCTCTCCTCTGGTTCAATGTATATCTCAGGGTAAAGTCGGTGCTCAACCAGCCAAGGATGCTCCAAGGTGTGGCCTGAGATGCTGCCATCCCAAAATGCCTCACTAGAAGCTGGACCTGAAGCTAAAACCCCAGCTCTGCCCCTCCAAGGCCATCCTACTTGGCCATGACGGGCCCATAATGTGATGTGCATCACAGCCTCGCCGAGCCGTGCTCATCAGCAGATAAAATGAATATCCTGGAAGTGCAGGCGCTAAAAAAAAAATCGCTGTCGGAAGCAAAGCAAAACCCATCTGTGAGTGGAAGAGGTCAAAGAAGAATACAAAGGCTTTTATTTCCTGAAGGCATTTGTCAGCAAGACAAATGTGTTTTTTTTAAATTTGCTGCCATTTCCTAGCTGGCCGCCCACGCAAGCGCCAAATGGACTTTCACTCACATAAAGCCGAGTGTTGGCTTGTGTCCTTTGTAATCCAACGCCCAGGAATCAGACGAGGAGTCTGCTGGATCACTGTTTGTTATCAGTAAGTGGGGCATATTTAAAGGATATGGGCAGATTTCAACACTACATCTATAA
Organism: Atrichornis clamosus; assembly: GCA_013400975.1. Lineage (NCBI taxonomy): Eukaryota > Metazoa > Chordata > Aves > Passeriformes > Menuridae > Atrichornis > Atrichornis clamosus. The sequence continues at coordinate 240,465 of WBMZ01007397.1, forward strand.
CTAGTTTATTGCTGGTGTGTTCCTCTCCTGCCCTTATTATTTATGTTGAAAATGATAAATGAGGGATTGATGATTCTGGCTGGTTCGTGAGTAATCAGGTTATTCCACTGCAAAGCCCCAGGGGAAGGTAATGTTTCTACCATCCTCCATCAAAGAGAATGCAGTTTGCACACGCGTGTGTGTCTGGTGTTCGTTCCTGCCCTGCTCTGTGTGGGTTTTGGCGAGGTTTCGCACCCTCCCTCTGCACGGGTGCGTATGCCCACGCGCTCCCACGCCACATCCCAGTCCAAAACGTTTCCCAGTCTGCGCAGTCCCTTGGCACCGTCAACAGCAGCCAGGCTCGGGGTGCTTGGAGCAGTTTGCTCCCCGGAGAAGGAGGTGATGGGCATCTCAGTGGCCTGTGACGGGAGGGTGCAGCCAGGAGCCCTGGGGAGGTGCACGGAGAGCAACAGTCAGCTTGGAAGGAGCCCTGATCCCATTTGTATTTCAAGGAGCTGCAAATAGCCGCTGGTCTCAGGATTTGCTTGTGAGACAGGAAGAACCTCAGGGAGATGATTTGAATGTTTATGTATATAGAAATGTCTAATCACCAGGCTCAGAACAGGCTCAGGAAGGGAATCTGGAGGTGGTTAGCTGGAGAGGAGGATATTTTTATGCTAGAAATGTGCTGTCCGCCTGTTTGTAGGGTAGGAAGGATACGCTGAGAATCAAAGGCTTGGCAGGATGAGCATTTTCATCCTCGAAGATGTGAACTCCCCATCTGTCTTGGACTCCAAGGCGTGGAACTGTTTAGATCCAATATCATTATTAGAAGCAGAAAATAGAGCTCATAAAACTCCCTCCTTACACCCCCAAAAAGCAATTCCAGGACCCTTTACCCTACTCGAGAACAAGCCATTCCTGCATTAATTTCCCTGCTGTGGCTGGGCATGTTGCCAGGGGAAGAAGACTCAGAGCTTTGGCAGAAGCTGCACAGCCCTGGGGCAGGTCCTTGCTCCTCTCCAGTGTCACCAGACCAGGGGATTTATAAACAAACAGGAGAGCTGGGGACGGACAGGGTGGTGGCAGACTCCAGGCCATGGAGTCACTGCAGGGGCTGCATCCGTGGTGGGAATCATTCCCCCAAGCAATGGGATGAAAACCAGCACTAGATTCACATCCCATGGCTGGGCAGACACTGCTGAGGGCAGCTGGGAGTGCCAGCCTGGCAAGTCACCATCCTGCCACCAGAAAAAGCATCCAGAGACCCCATGCAGACACCCTGGGGGCTCAGCTGCTGAGGCCAAGGTGCCCCCTGAGGCACTGAGCCTGCGACACAGGACACGAGGAGGTCACTGAGCTGCATCTCGAGCATCCCAGGTGGGTTCAGCCACCCTGGAATGGCTGATGGGGGAGGTAGGTGGGGAGTCACAGGGTCAGCTGCTCAGGGGTCAGAGATGCATCTGCTGTGACAGTCTCCCGTCCTGTGTCTGCTCCCCACAGAGATGGATTAAGTGACAGTTCAGCGTCCAGTGCCAGAGGAGACACAGTTCCTGTAGGTGGCCGTCACTCCAGACACGGTGCTGGTGATTCCTTCACACTGGAACACATTCAGGACACTTTTTGAGGACAATACAACCTCCTGCTGCTTGGCATTGCCTAGATCTTCCGAAGAGAGTTCTGCAGGTCCAGGCTGTGACATTGCCATCTGCTGATGGAGAGCAGAGCCCCAGCCCAAGGTCCTGCACGTGGCAGTTTGAAGCCAATGGTTTGGCAGCAGGGGGATGTTTTTACTGCTCCAGTATCAGGTAAGGCTCTTTCCCTGGCAAATCCTTCCAGTGTTTGTTGACTGTCAATAGCTGTGGAAGGAAATGTGATGAAGGCATCTATTGTTTCTTTACAGCTCTGCTTTGTTCAGTGGAATAGGAATCCCAGCATGTGGGGTTTTATTATTATTTAATTTGTAGCTGCCCATTATCAGTAAATTCTTTTAGGTGAGGCTTTTGGCATTTTATACTCAGCATTCTTGCTGTCTGTGAAACCAGCCTAAACCTTTCCTTCTGCTCCTTAAGGCATCTAGTTTAAATTCAAAGTCCATCCATTATAACTTCAGCACCTTGTAATCCCTCAGAGATACGTGCAATTACTCTCTGAAATATCCCAGGAGTAAAACTAATACCAAGCATCATCTGCTTAAATTTACAACATCCAACTAGCACAGTAAAAGCCACTAGCTTAGGGGTTAGCTCATCTGAGCACACTTGCCAAAACACATATCCTGCATCTAATGCTGCTTTTGCTGCTGAGGATTTAGCTGCCACCTCAGGAATCTTCATTGGACAGCATTCACATTTTATGGTTTTATTTAAATAGCAGGAGTGGATGCACATGTCCTTCATCTGGCATTTGGGTGTCAGCCAGTGAACTCACCCAGCCTGCACAACCCTTGCCTTTTCCATGTTGCTGTGTCTCCTCAGGTTCTTAGGCACAAGCTCGTCTCCCATCCTTCATCCTCGGAGCAGTTCAGCCATGATTTGTGTCAAAAAGCTTGGGATGAGGACACGGGCACTTACCCTGCCACTGAAGCAAGCTTCTTGCATAACATGGCTTTGCTTCTCCTTTCCATTCCTTAGAGTTTTACAGCCGTTTTCATCCAAGCCTATTGACTTCATCCCTATAAATCCAATGATTTTTCCATAAGGATTGGTGTCAGATTCTCCCTGCAGACATCTTGGGTCTTGGAAGACAAAGGAGCGCTCTCTAATGGCTGGCTGGTGAGCCTGAGGCATTACAGCAATGCCTTTGAAATGCACTTCGTGGCTAGGCAGGGCTTTAGCCCCGGGGCAGCTCATCCACCGTCGTGATTTGGGACATAGCAGGGGTCCCCATACGGCACTAGGATGTGGATCTTGTGTGGGTTCTTCCTGCCCTTGAAGGCCACGGAAAAGCTGGGAGAGGATTTGCCTAGATCAAACACCAAGGCTTCATAGCTGGGTAGCACAAGATGAGGCAGAAGAGGGAAATTTTAGGGTGAAGAAATGGCCAAACTGCCAAGCAGTGAAATCTTGAAAGGTAACACTGCCTCTGCGAGTTCTGCCTCTGAGCTTCAGCTTTCCCTGGTCACACATGGCAGGGCAGGTTTTGCACATCACAGCAAGGGAGGGACACACCAGAAACATTCCCTCTGGATGGCAACGGGGCATTAGGCACCAGGTAAAGGGATAATGAAGAGGAAGGAAACTCTGGACACATCACAGTGACAGTTTGAGCATTTTATTATGATATATAAATTTTGTCTTCTTAAATTACTCTCTATGAGTTGAACAGAAAGGGATTATGGTGGAGGGGGCAATATACAAAAATAAAAGGATATTGAGAGCTACTGCATCACCACATATACAACAGTAAAGTACTTTACAAGCACTTAGAGAATCAGACTTACAAAAATAAAAATATGACACATCCTTATGCATTTCTACCTCTTGTAAGTTCTCTTCTTCCTTCTCTAACCTTCAGACACCTTTCAACCCCATCCTCAGGTCGTGATTCACACGGTAGGATACTTTGCTCATTTTGATGGCCATTACAGTATCTGGAAAAGAATTAGTGCCTCCCAAGATTTATAAAATCCAATGGTTATAGAGCTTTACGGGAGACATTCCGAACAGACCGATTTGAGTGATCAGGTGATCCTCAGGGAGCAGAGTTTATCTGGCAGTAGAAATCTGAGTATCTCACAAGAAGATACATCATTCCCTATAAGGCATTCCCCCCTCTCCACAGAGGCACAGCTCTGTGCCTGTTTGCTTGATACACACAGGAAGTACCTCGGGAGCCTGGGGAATGCTGATGCTCACAGACTTCAGTGCCACTGAATGGCGGTGACAGGGGATGGATCTGATTTTGTTTCAGCTCTACAGAAGGCAAGGATGCCTCTTCCTACAGGAAAAGAGGCAGGTTAAAACTACAATGGCTAAATATCTTAGCTCAGTGTTCACACACAGAACCACTCACCTCTAGATCAGACTCACACAGTCTTTAGTCTTCAGTTTGCTCTACAAAGTCTTTTGCTCATTAGCCTTCTGGTGACCTTTCCCATTTTTTTTAAGACACACTCAACATAAATAGTAAATAGCATTCACTTCTCTGACCAGCAGCTCACTCAAACACTGCTATCAACACCCAAACACCGTTTCATCAGTCCCAGAAAGTGTGCACCAAGGGTGCAAATCTGTCTGTATTTCACATTGAGAAAAGCACAGCTGGCTTAGGAAGAAAAAAAAAAAAGAGAAAGGCAAAAAATAAAGACAAGCAGTAAACTGTTTTTGGTCAAAGTTGTCCTCTGCAGTTTTGTGCAACGTATTCCACAGCTTCTGAAAGTTCAATATTTGGTTAGGGTTTCCTCTTTTTGGCCCCAAATGCAATGACAGCCACGCAGGCAGACCAGACACGAGCATGCTCTGTTGCATTCAGGAGCAAAAGGATCAGGGACGAAGGGGAGACCCCACATCTTTGAGACAGTGACTTTTCATATTGAAAGAAACAATCTTCCCCCTTGTCAAAAAAGGTAAAGGCAGGGTCTGACTTTACCCATCAGGCTTATATGTGAGCAACCTGCACATCAGGATCCTGGAGAGAAATAGTGTAGCCACAGTCCCAGCTGCTCAAAGAAACTCACCTTTCCATTGTCTAAATTTATCATTTGTGTCTTTGAGAAAATCTACAGGAACAAATATCTGTTGGTTGAGATTAATAATGCTCCATTTAAAAGAAGAGCACCTCTCTAGTGGGACTAATCATCCCTTTCAGACGTACCAACACACTACAGGTATGGCACAAGGCACTTCTTGGCTGCCCAGGGTGATTCTTCATTGGCAACACACACATACAGCTCAGTTTCTGGTGTTGAAGCTAAACAAAAAAGAGTCATCACTTTTCCCAGTCATGAGTAAGATGAACTTTGGCTTTTCTACCACTGCCTAACCCATTCACAGGGATGGGAGCAGCAGGGACAGAGGCTGGGCAGGCAGGGTGGGAGCTGTGCCCAGGCAAGGGTGAGGACTTGACCCTCGGTGGTTTCCCTGACCTCAAGAAAAGCAAAGTCCCTTTCCAACGCCAGCTTTTGCTGAGAAGAAAAGCAGCTTGTGACGGGCCCATAGGACACACCATATAAAAAGGGCTTTTTCAAAAATTTCTACAGCTTTCAGGCACTTGGCAATGTCCCAGTTTGGATGTGGTCCAGGGTGGTAGCCCCACCATAGCCACCATGGCTGCACAGCTCAAAATGTGTTCAGCAGCCCAGAAACCCAAGCTGCTATCTCTTTTTTTCCCTAACATGGCAAGACCAGAAAAGCTGCTTAAACTCAAAGGAGCAGGAGCATGTTAGGTCATTTCTAGTGTATTTGCAGAGAAAACAAACCATGAAGCTTCAAAGAGGCCTGGGCTGAGCGTGTGGGACCCTCCAGTGCCAAGGATGCAGCCCTCCACTGCACCCTCCTGGGGGTCACATCCACCTGTGAGACTTTGCCTCAGCAGCCCCTGTCCCTGTGTGGTGGAAAGCCAGGCTGAGGTTCAGGTCTCTCTGCTGGATTTGTATTTGCACACTAGTTTTTTGGCTTTCTTTAATTCTTTTTTACGTTGCAGCTGATATTTAGGAAGCAGAACTAACAGTGGACAAAGTGAGCAGAAGCCTGCAGACAGTCGTGATAAAAGGGATTTTTCTGGGGAAAACCTGTCCTGCTCAAAGACCAGAGTGATCACAAACTACAGCTTTGTGCTTGAAGCAGGGGAATAATCCAGCTGTCAACAGGAGCAGAGCCTGATGTGTGGTCAGAACAGGGAGACTGGCATCTCTTTGGCTCTGAGGCCAGCCTGTCCCCGTGCTTGCTCAGTGGAGGTGCCTGCAGTCCAATCTGTCATCGTGCAGGGATCTCCTGGGTGTGAGAACTGGCCTTGCCTGTGGACCTGGATTACACCACTGCTCAGCTTGGAAAGCTGTCCCCCTTGTACGGACTCTCACGGAGCCCTGCAGAGCCTCACGTGTGCCCAGGAAGGCAGATGGGCATTTCCCCTGGTCCCAGGGCTCGCTCAGCAGCACGTGGCCGATAGGACAGACCTCAAGATGAACTAGCAAGTAATGCAGCACCAACCTCACTGCACTGGGATCATCCAAGCGCCAACTCCCTGCTGCCTCAGCCAACTCCACAGCACTCGTGTTTGCTGAAGCCCTGGGGAGAAGGGTTGCTCCAGGCACAATAATCCCTCTGCAGGCAGATGTTGCCTTTCCAGGCTTTGATGCTGACAGACAGTGACAGCAAAATCTGACCAGTAACAAATATAATCCTTGTTTGTGTTGCTGTAAAGAATTCAACAGTAGGTGGAAGCCTTGGAAATCCTTCGAGAGGTTTCTTCCTACCAAGTCGTAACTCCCAGCAGAGAGGCAGAGTTCAGCACTGCCATAACACACTTCTTTCAGCACTAATGATGCTTCAGCTGTCAGGACTTAAGTTTGTATATAAAGACTTTATATTTACCTCTGGTGGAAAAACTGTGCTTCATTTTAAACAAGAGAACTCTGTTTCATAAAGGTCACAGTTCTGGTCACATTTACCAATTGCTTTTTGAAACTGATGGAAAAAGTATCTTTATAAGTCACTATTTAATTATTTTTTCAAGTTTTTCTGATTTTTTTTTTTTTAAATCTCTGTGGGTTTGTGCGTCAACTGTTCTGGGCAATCAGCTACGTCTTGTTGACATTGTTAATAGGCTTTCTGACTTGGCTGCTCAGCTGTGTTCTGAAATAACTCCATCAGACTCACAGCAAGTCAGGAACCAAATGGAAAGTTTAGGAGAGAGAAAGCTCAAAATTAATTTCCGGAGCTGTGTGGTTATTTTCTAAGTCTGACCAGCATGCAAAAATTCTTGGTAAGATTTTTGGAGACAATTCCATGCTATTTTCAAAAGTTATATGTTTGCGGGAATCCAGGCTCTTGGAGATTTTCAGCGAGATACCAAAGTGAAGATATACCAGGAGATGGGATTCATGAGTGGGGAATGGTTTACCTTAGGATGGCTGTACTGACTCCTGCTCACTGTTTTTTGGTCCTTTTGCAGAGACAGCTCAGCTGTTTGTGAAGTACCTGTAGAATAGTGCTACAGCCTGCTGATTAAGGAAAACCTGGACGGATTTGGGCTCCTCAATCCTTCAGGATCTACACTGAGAAAGTTTGGCTGCTCCTCCACAGTCAGCAAAGCTGCCCATGCCACAAGTATGGAAATTATTGAGAGGGTGAGTTAACCCTGCTCTGGCTTTTTAAAGCCAGGGAGCATTTTCCTGCCCTACACTCCTCTCTGCAATACAGCCACACCCTGAAACTCAGCAGGGCTGAAATTGGATGTTAGAGGCAGCAAACAGCACGGCACACTTGGTCTGACAATACTTTTGAAAAAGGGCACTAGGCTCCTAAATCACTTGGCCACTTTTAGAAACTAGCCCTTCAGCTATTCAGTTTCCTCCATCTCCCCTGCTTCCTCTTAGCTGGGCTCACAGAAGATGTGTCTGTGCATTGGGGCAGGCCTTTCTCCCATCTCCTGGCTGCACTGTGCCTTGCTAAGGTATACAAACATCTGGCTGCTAGCGAGAGCACCAGGCACCTGTTTAAATCCTGTTTTTCTTGGGGTGACAGTCCCCACTCCTCCCAGGAAGTGGGGTGACTGCAGTGGTGTAATACTGCAGCTCTCACTCAGATGAGCTGTTGAAGCAAGCTGTGATGTACTGATACAAATAACCACCTCCTCTGCATTTCAGCTCTAAAAGAGACCTGGCCTGGTGCGTGCTGGGCTGACCAGACGCTGACTCTGCAGTTGGTCTTCCCTTTCCAGAGACCAAAATAGCTCTGGAGCTCACAGTGACTCTCACCTACGTGCTAGACGAGACCTACAGAGCTCACAAGGCATCACTCTGCTGTGGGTAACAGGGTCCTTTGTCATCTTGATTTCATCTAAACACAAGTCAAAAATAGATATGCTCGGGGAAAAAAAAAAAAAAAAACCAAAAATAAAATCCAAATCGTGAATGTCAGGAACGTCGCGAAACACGAGCCAGCCTCTCACTGATCAAAACCATCCTGTGCCCTGCAAGCCTCCTCCCAGCCAGTTCAGCCTCGCCCAAGACGACGCCGTGTTCTCCAGCCATGAATACTCAGTCGCCACCCGCGAAGGCCCAGCCAGGGGCCCGGCGAAGGCCGCGGCCTCCCGGGGGTCGCGCGGCTGCCAGCGGCGGGGCGGGTCAGAGGGTCTCGCTGTACACGACGCACGGGTTGGTTTCCTCGCAGAGTTCCAGCTGCACGCTGGAAGCAAACCAACGCTTGGCACAGCCCAAGCTGTAGTTGAGGGTGGTCCGGTAAATGTTCTTGGCACGCTTAGGAAAAATGATGGTCGTGCTCTGAAACCTCACCGGCTTCTGGCGGGGCTCGAAGATCAGCTGGGACTTGTAGTTCCGCCAGGTGCAATTGGGAGCGGCGATGATGGTCTCGCTGTAGGTGGTGACGGTGGGGATGGGGCCGTAGAAGATGTCATCCCGATAATGCTTCTCCGAGTCGTACTTCACCTCGGAATTGCACCTACAGAGGACAGCAAGGGGTCAGGAGCACGGCCCAGGCAGCAACGGAGGTAAGACAGGCAGGCCTCTTCTCTAACCCTTTGAAGCTGGCAACATTTATCACCTCTTACTGCACGGACACTGGGGCAGATGCCAACTCTACAACCCAAAGCAAGGGCCAAGAGGACTGCATCCTGCTGGGGAATCTTGATGGAACTCCACCTTGCTGTGAACCCATCTCAGCATTTCTGCAGTGTTTGTGCACAGGGGACCATGGCCATACCAGGGCAGAAAACACCTTGTTGCACAGGCTCCAAGCAATGCTCTTGTTCCTCTGGATGTCTCCATTGGGACCTCACCTCAGTCCTAGGAGCTACCCTGGAGGCAAACACCCTGTAATGGACTTGTTGAGCTGTCAAGGCTGTTTGTTTTTTTTCTTTATGCCACCTTGCCATCATTGCACAAAGATGCCCAAGCCAGCTAAAATCTGAGTGCTGGGAGATGAGTGGTGAGGTTGCTTGCTGCAGCCTACAGAAAATCCAAGCAATGCTGAAAGAGCAGCTAAAGCAAAGGGATATTGTGGGCTATAGCTGCCCAATATCCAAGCCACTGGTCTCCAAAGGAATTGGCCACCAGAACTGCCAACACATGAAGAACTACAAAAGGTAGGATGTCGCTGCCCTGCCTGTTTTCTGCAGTCATCCAGAATGGATGCACAGACACCAGACCACATAGAGGGCTTTTCCTAGAATCCTTAGCCATGGGGAACAGTAGGACTTTCACTGGTTTTCCCTGCTCCCCAAACGCTCCTCCAGCAATCAGCGGCCAAGGAATGTGCAGCTCCACGTAAAAAAGATTAAAAGCTGGGTGTGTGCTTGTCATTACCTCCACCCAGAGGGGGGCTGACTGATTGTGCACCGCCTGTAATCCGAGCTGCTGTAATGTATTTTGCACAGCTAGGGTGTAAGCAAGTCATTCAGCACACATAAAACAAGACTCCCGTGTAACCACCATAAAAACATGCCCACTGGCAGTTCCTCAGCCAGCAGAGATTTACTGGGGTACATTTCCAGACAGACATTTGCATAGGTTGAGGGGGGTAGGAAGTGGGTTTACAGTCCTCCCACTGCCCCTGCCCCAAGCTGTGTGTAACTGCTCCACGCTGTTTGCAGGGTACATTCCACAACAGCAAAAGAGCAAAAGAAGAGTAAAGGCCAACATTTATCCCTCGGCCACAGCACCAGCCCCACAGGAGAGCAGAACATCTCCATCACTGGCTTGAGGGACCATCTCCTCACAAGGAGTTCATTCAGTTTCTGTGGGCTGGTCTAATGTTGGTTCCTCCGCTGCAAGAGCGAAGAAACACAGGTGCCAATTATAAGGGTGTTGCTTCTTCTGAAGATAGAAGTCATCTGGGAACAGTAAGAAGCCCATCTGATTACTTAGTGGAGGCCATCAAGTCCACAGATGGTAATGGTTTTCTCTCATAGCCTTGGATTTGAGCTGGCCTTGGAAGGAAAGCTGCCTTCTGTTAAAACCTCCCTCCAGCTCTTGCCTCCTCCCCTCTGTGTCTGCTGCTGTCAGTGTCTTTAATTCAGGAATTACTCTCCCACCTGTCCTTCCCTTCTCATCAAAATAACCATGACTCCCATTTGTAAACACTTTTTAATTTTTGGCAGAAGGAAAAGCACCAGAAAAAAGACAGAAATCCCCATCTACCCACCCAATCCCATCTGTACCTGATTTCCTGCACGGGCTCGGGGCTGACCTCAATGCTTTCTCCAAAAAACACAGGGTACATTCGAGGCCTTATCTCTGGCATGGATGGGTTCAGCAGCAGGTAAGGCATCTGCAGGGAAGGAGAGCATAGCAAGTGTTGGGACACAACAGATGGAGCTGGCACAGTTCATAATGTGCTGTGGTTGGCAGCTGAGCAGCCTAACACGACACCTGGACTGTCCTCACCTACCAACACCTCCCTCTGCCCAGCACACCTCCCAGGTACGTGACGCTGCCCACATCTCCGCCACTCCATGCTGCAGTATCTGTTTGTTGAAATTTAGCCCTTCCTTTCCTTCTTCCTTTGTTTCTCATATGAATTGCAATTATTTGAGAGTTTTCTTTAACCCTGATACTGCCTCTACTGCTAGGAATTAGCAAGTCTTAGAAACACTCAAAATGCACCAGCATGGAGAAGTGCTCCACATCTCACCTAACACAGAGACAGGGCCTAAGGCTGCTGACTTGAAGGATGTAGGTCTACCTACATGAGACACATATACATATTTTTACAGATACACATACAAACACACACATAAAGTAATGTATCCCTTGCAACAATCCAGCAGAGGAAGTGGCAACTCGCTGTTGCTGAAGTCTCTCTGCCAGATATGGCTCTTGTGCTCCAAAGGACATTCTAGTTAACCGTAAAGCTGAGGGTGGGGTGAGACACTGGGGCACCTTGTGGCCTCTGCAATGCAGGAAGCCAGTTTCAAGCCAGGCTTTTATAATGAATGGAGCTGCTCCAAGTCATGATACTGAAAACTGGATTTTTAAGACTAATAGCACCCTGAAGTAAGTTACTCTGACTAATGGTCACAGCCCAGCCTCGGCTCCTCTGCCCACCACAGAAATGAGTAATCCCACTTCTCTATACTGGAGTGCTCCTAAACACCAGTTCCCACAAATAGGGATTCTGTGTCTGGTGCCTGGACCAAGCCCAGCAGCTAATTAAACCTAATCCTGTCCTCCTGGAAAAATGTCATTGCAGGTTTCAGTCTCCACCACTACTTTTCTGTCAGCAGATATTTATGACACACAGGGACACAGGATCTCTTTAAAGGAGATGGCTGGCAGTCTCTGTGCAGGGTCTGTAGATGGCTGAAAAGCTCATGGAGTCTTTCCCTTTCCACCATGTAGAGGCCATATGTGCAAGAATCACAGCCATATTTCATCTGTGTAAATCAGCAAGATCATCTGAGGACTCACAGCATCCACTGACAGTAGCTGAGGACACAGCTCTTGTGTTGTCTTGCTCTCCCCATGACTCTTCCACCTTCACCAGCATCTTCTGTTTGGGTGGCACAGGAGAGAATACTGGAGCTGTGAGCACTGGTAGAGAGGTTCTGCAGCCTGTGCCTGGCCCTGTGCAACACCCAGCTCCCCAAATGCTCACCAGATTGTCCCTCAAGTTGGTGTTCACTGGCAAAACTCTGCTGAGTCCACTCAATAGCATCAGCTCCCACTAGCTGAGGTCTGCTTTTGTCTAGTGGCTTGGGCTTTCTGCCTCAGGCTAAGACAAAAAACGTCACTGCTCCATCTGAATTTGCCAAGCCCTTCAATTCTGTGTCCCAAAGCCACTAAGTTGTCTCTTTCCATACTGAAATATCCCTGTACTTTACCACTGTGTAAAGTTGTACTACAAAGTAAAATGGCCAAGCCCTCTTTTTGATTGAGTATTTCTGTCCAATGTCAGAACAGTATTTGCATAAGTATCGGGGGGAAAAAAGAAAAAAATATATGTTCACCCTCCCTACCAAACACTGGCCAAAAGGCAAAGTTCATTCCTGGATTGCTTTCAACACTCTTGACAGGGGAGGGCAAGGGCAGCCTTTCTGGTCATAAATAAAGCTCTTTGCTTCTGAAATGTGAATTGTTTACATCAGACAAGCCTCAGTTCACAAGGGTGCGGATATCCAGCTTGTAACAGTCTGCACATGGCCAGAGCTCTTTCTAAAGACATTTTGTACATGAGGAGAGGTTCATTTGGGCGCAGGAGTCAAACACCATTTGCACATGCTCGTGAGCTTTGTGAACAGCAGGCAGGCTGCCCTTTGGGGGTTCACCTGCAGAGAGATGCAGATTGCTTGAACTGCTGAAGGAAACAAGGCTGGGGGATACGCGTCCCTCCTTTAAAGAAGCCGTTTCAGAGAAGTGCTTCCAGGCAAACAAGCCTTCACACTTCTTGCTAACAAATGCTGACACTAAGTGTGCTCTGAACATCCCCAGGACGCGGGAGGCGAAGCCTTTCCTGCGGCTTAGCAGGAACATTGCTGGGGCACCTGGCCCCCAGCGTCTGCAGGGGAACAGCCTTCCCCGCCGGGAGCGCCGGGGGTGCTGCTCGGTCAGAGCGTGGGCACGGCCGTCTGCGGAGACACAGCACCGCTCCCACAGCAGGGAGCGGGAAGCGGGAACACGCCGCAGGAACGATGCCAGCGTGCACGGAGAACCGGGAGGCGCTGGCACGCGTGGCTGACATCGACCAGAGTCGGGAAGTTGCCGCTGAACTTGGTGAGAGCGGGGTTAAGTGTTTCTCAGGTTAGCTCCGGATGGAGTGGTGATGAGACTATTTCCATTGTGGGTTACAGTCAGCCTTGCTCTGGGCAGGGAAGGGTGCCAGAGGCACTTCACATGCTGTAGATGAGCACCAACTTCAGACCTGCAGGCTTGGCTTAATTTAGAAAGCTGGAACAACTGTGGACGTTGGCAAGCCAAAGCCAGGATTTCTACTGCCCGTCGAGACCATTACAGACTCACACTTCTCTTTGAGTAGTACCGGGAGCTGCTGCAGGTCAGAAACCTTGAAGTAACCTGGAAGTCTGCACAGGGAAGATGTAAATAACTTATAAAGCACGGCCTAAAAATAGAGATCTGTAAGACCCTGCAGGCTGCTCACCAAACAGCAACTGATTTGCTTGCAGAGCGTGAAGGGGTCACTACACAGTAAGCACAGGTTTCACACAGCAGCCACAGAAAGGAACTTCAGGTGACATTTTGTTTCCCCTCCAGTGATGTTCTGAAATGTCGGCTCCTGCAACTCACCTGGAGCTGGGAAGCAAGGAACAGAGGATATGAGCTTTCCAAAAGGTTTGTCTTTGCAGCTGAAAAGTTATATGCTTGGCACATGTCAAAAGCTGGCTTTTTGGCAAGGGTTTGACACCAACTCTTTCCAATCTGCTTTAAGGAAAAAACAAAACAAAAATGTTCTGACTGTCAAAAAAATACTGACTCAACTCTTTTTCCTTCTGCACAGGAATGGCTGAAAGAAGAGGAATGCTGAACTGCTGAGCTCCCCTGAGAAAATAATGATCCTTGGCTCATTTCTAGGAATCACTTGGTGATCTCCAGACACTCCACAAATAAGGTGGGTTTCTGTATTGTCCTGCACTGTGGATAGGCTGGCAGGAACCTGAGTTTGCTGCACACTCCTGGGGGTCACTGATGGCGAAAAGGAAGAGCCCACATCTCTTTAGACCAGGCTGTCCACAAGTGATCCACAGTCAAGGTCTGTCTATCCAAGGGTTGCTGTGCTGGAACACTGCAGCGGGGACCTGATTCATCTCTCCCCAGTAACTGGAGCTGTGATGGTATTGACCAGATGCAGCTCTGCAAAGGCCACCACCATCCTGTCATCTTTATGCAGGGACAGAAGTCTGTAGTCAAGGAAGGTTGAGGAGACAAAATGAAAGATACTGGAGAGATCAAGAAGTGGCGTACAAAATATTAAGCAGTAAAAGTCCTATTCATTTTATTTCCTTTCCAGTACAGAATTTGTTTCAACCAGCAAAGAGTTACAGTCTTATTAAAAAGTTGAAGTGCTTTCTTGTTTGGCTGCATTTTTCCCTCTGCCTTAACTCTGATGCCTTTCAGGCATGTAACGGCCTGGGCAGCTAAACTCTGCTTTTTGCGAGTAGCAGATAGATAAACACAGATAAAATTGGTTGCTGAACGGAATTCAATCTACAGCTAAACGACAGCATTGACTGTTCTCTAGCTTCCAAATTCCAGGCAGCAAAGCAACAAAAAGGAGAGGAAATTAACGTGACTTGAAATAAATAAACCCCCAAAACCTCTCCCCAGAGAGCACAAAGAACCAGAACTGACCGACTCCTTTTGCTATGGTCATTATGTGGAAGGCACTAAGATGTGGCATTAGATCTCCAGGGACTGTAAGGGAAACAGCTTTCCAAGCTTCAGGGTTACAAACAGGATACAGCTTCCCAAATTCCCAGCTCCTAACTTAGCTAGGGCATAAGCAAATCTCTCACCACATTTTCCCGCTATGGTAACATGTCAGGTCCATGAAAATGTCACTTTACTCAGCTGTTATTTACAGCTGTAATGAAAGATCTGGCTGAGTTATTTGACACACATCTACATTCTCCGCTCTGGAAGATAAGCAATATTTGTTTAACAGACCATTTATTTTCCCAATATCTACACGCATTGCACATTACGAGTAATTTATACTGGAGCCGGATGAGATTATATTGGGAGGTGATAACAGTAAATGCAAACCTCAGGTAGAAAGCAGGGCTTTATTATTTCAAAGAATTACATCCTTCCTGCTTATCTCCCTCTTTTATTTCAAGTGGGAAATGTGTGCTGCTTTGCTTATTGTCTACAGGGTCACACAGGGACGCAATGGAAACTCAACAGCTAGAAGACATCACCCTCGATGTCTTCCATCACAGCCACATTTCTCAGAGCAGACGATGACATCCTGATGCCTGTTTCCCTGATCTGCCCAGAGGGGACATCTGTCAGATCAGGTGAGACCCAGAGCCATTCCCCATCCTTCACCGCTGGCGTTGCACCAAGGAGGAAGAGGAGCGAGTGCATGTCCAGAACTGGATGGGGCTGAGGGACAGGGGACAGCCAGGTGGGACTGGCCTTTGCAAGGACAGGACACAGGCGTGGAACTGAAACCACCACCAACCCCTGCCAGGGGAATTCCTGCAGGATCCAGCCCCATGGGAGTGGCTCAGAAGTGGGTCAGGATGCCAGGCTGCCAACGCCAAGCCCTGAGGCGAGCCCTGATGCAGGACCAGATGGGTGCCTCGCTCCCCACACCAGCCTGGGGCTTTCCCAGAGCTGCTGGGACCCACGTGGCCTTGGAGACTCACATCCCCTGCCTCGTGTGCGGGCTGCAAGCTGGCTCAGGTTGGGGTGCTGGGCTGCCCTCTCACGTGTGCTTTCACTGGAGGTGTTGGCAGGTCTGGAAGTTACATATGGAAAACCTTTGATGGCCATGTTCCCCACCCAGTCCCTGCAAGACATCGCCTCGTTCCTGGAGCACTTTCAGTGTAGGATGAGATGCTGGCTCTGTGACCCAAAGGCTCTTCAAAATGCTGCATGTCAGGGAGAGATGTTCTGGTTTTGTTGTGGTTTTTTTAATATGAGCCAAGAATCCAACAAGGTTGGCACACACACTGACGTGGACTGTTGGGACCATGTCTGTTAAGGCTGTGCCGAGGGGCAAGGTCTCCTTCTCTATACTTGAGATGAAGCTGGAATCTCCTCCCACCACACAAGAGTGATTCTGTTGGCCAGCACTGCTCCTGAATGTAAGTAGAAATTCCCTACATCCCTGCAGCTGGTTCACTGGGACATAGTCCTACAGAAGGAGGTGCTCAGCGAGGCAGGTTTTCAAAGAAAAAGGAATTCATTGCAGTGGCAATAGTTCCTTTCACTGCTGGGAAAGAACACAAAATCTGCTCCTTCAAGAAGGTACAATTGATAGTTCTGCAGATGAATGTGATCCTGATCTCCCCTGATATCCATTAGGAGTTGTGCAATGAATGCACAGCACTTATTTCAGCACAGTCCAAAAGCAGTTCCTCTATCCTAAATCTATATCCCAAGGCAACAACAACAGGGAAGGCTCTAAGCAGGTATGGATACTTTGATGTAATTTCATTCCCTACATTTTCAGCAATTGCTTCTTTGTGCATATTATTAGGGATTTATGTTGTTGTACTTACGTTCCTTTAGGCCCAGCTTTACAGGCACAGCCTAGAGAATTCAGTAACCCAAGTCATAAGAATCAATTTAATCACGTTTCAGATTTAAAAGGCAGAACTAGGTAAAAGTCACCTTCTATTTTCCTTAGGATATTTGCACTTAAGCACAAAACACTTGACAAATTCCCTACGTGGACTTCATTTGAAGAAATAAAAGCCAATTTCTTCTGCACTACAAGTAAAACGCAAAAAAAAAAAGTCTCTAAATGGTGTTGAACTTGTGGTATTTATGACTCTGGCCCTAAATTGCCTTTCATATTTTCTTGGATCCCAAAGCTGTTCCCAAATTGGCTGGTTAAATGTGAATAAATGGTGCATTGTCTTTGAAACAAAGTTGTGCTTATTAAAGAGCAGAGAGTTTACTTTTTCAGAGTCACAGTTAATAACACAGAGCAGGGAGAGCCCAGATTTTACACACAAGAAAGTCCTCGATAAGAGCATGCAATCTCCTTTTAGTCTGCATGAGAAGAGCTGTCCTAGAGCAGAAAAATTCTGTAACATTTATGAAGTTGGAGCAAAATAGCTGACTGCAAAAGAATGCAACTGGATTCAGACTGGTGGTTTGATAGTTCTGCAGCAAAGAATAGCATGAAATACTTCACACAGATCTGGAATGTTGTTTTCTTCACCTGACAGCAATTTATTGTAACTGTACATACTAGAACTTTGGCTGTTAGTGACTGAGCTTATATATGATTTTATAGTATTCTAACACAAAGGCTGCAGGCTGTGTTCCTGGCTCTGTCACGTTTATAAGCAAAACAAACAGTAATATAACAGGCGATTTAAAAACGCGTTTCTTGGTGTGCAAATAGCTGCAATTATTGATTTGCCAATTCTGCATGCTCTGATGAACAGCAGAGGAGTAGAGTTAAACAGAAGCACATTCATGGATTGCATAACTGCTCATAGATCTGCAAGCCCTTGTTAAACGGCCAGATTAAAGCTAATTAGACACTGCAATTTAGAAGTATGAAGCAAGCAATGCTCTCCATATTTTTCCTGTTTTAATAACAGCTGCAAGTACAGTATTTACATGGTGGAAATGAGAAGAACTGAAACTCTCTGTAATCAAATAGAGTGATGATTCCTATTCACTTCATTATTTTGCAGTGGACCAGAGTTCGACAGCACAGTCCAGCCCTGCTCCAAACAATACAGTCCAACCCATACAGCATTTAGACCCCTGCAACTTTCTGTACCTGCTAAGAGCGTGGAAATATCCCCAATGTATGGAACCCATACTCTAAGATCAGGAGGTCAGGGCTGCCCTTGCAATGTGATACAAAATTTGGAAACATCTACAATGAGAGCTTCTCTGAAGTGTGTAAAATGCTCATTAATGACCAAAATAATTGGAAGACTTAATTTTACCTTACACAGATCACAGAAGTAACTTTTTTCCCTGTAGGAGTCAAGCATTAAAACTCTCAATCCTAACAGCCCATGAGCTGAAATAAATTTTCTCGTGTTCTTTCATCTTTGATATGTAAAGACTTTCTTGGGTGGAGTGGTGGCCAACTGTCATATTACTGGAACGAAGACTGTCATATCCCCTTTACAGAGCTTTGCAGACACCTCCACCCCTGCTCTTTTCTGGTCCAGCAGTCTTCACTCACCTTCCTCCCACATTTTATTTTACAGACACACAGCAACAGCCTGGTCCTGCCAAATCAGAGGCGTGTGGGTAACTTTGTACGTGAACAGTCCCATCGAGGTGGCACACACGCCCAGCCATCTGCAGGTAAGGCTCCATAGGCGTTAGCAAGTTTTTGATTTGGTTTTCATAACAACACCTCACACCCTCCCCTCTGTAGCCTGGTGAAGAGTTATTGTCCACGGGGAAGGTTTTGGCATGTTCAGGAGTAAAAGGCAGTTTTCAGTAATATGCTCCAACTGCCTTAGAACTTGAGAAAGTGCGTGAGGGTGTGAGGAGTCATTGCAAAATGTATCTATGGGGAAGAAGTCTTTGAATTGTCACTAAACCATAGGTAGATAAATTTCTCTCATGGGAAGATTTCTGCTGCAGTTTTCATTCCATATAGAAGCCAATTAACTGTGTCGAATATACCTGCAAACATCTTTTACATACATTTTAAAAAACTTTAAAGAGCCCTGGGGAAGAACTTTCATCATCCTTTAAAAACCTCCACCACCATTGCTTATGCTCTGAACTTTGTGTTTTAAAAACACTTTTTATAGCTCAGGGACAGAAATAAACAAATAAAGCAGAATAATAGTCATAATAAATCTACCCAAATCCTACTCCACTGCTTCACTGGCACTGCATCAGGCTGACCGAAACCTGCAGTGCTCTGCCAGCTGTCTGAGCTTACAAACCACTACCCCTGGCTCCGCTCGGCCGCCGGCGCACAAACCCTTCGTGCAGGCTCATGCCACAAAGCCCCAGCAAAGGGCAGAGCACACAGCCTCCCCAGACGCTGTCCCACAGCGGACACACATCCGTACCCTGCCCCAGCTAACAGGCAGTTTTGTCTTTTTTTCAGCCAGGGCTTCAGCAAACGTGGCTCCACGCCCCTCACGAAACAGATGTGGGATGCCAGGGCGTAAGGATGGCTGCGAGCCAGACGCCCCTGCCTCGGTCCGGATGGATGCGGCTCCAACCTGTACCAACCAGGCAGAGCAGTGTCACTGAGAAGCAATTACACTTTTCTGTTCCGAAGGTGGGTAGGAGAGTCCGTTTCAGACCTGGGTTTCACTCCCACACTGTTATTAAGAGTTCTCCCAGCCAAACTGCCAACACTGTGCGTGTATCCGAAAACCCTGCCCGGCACTGTGCCAAGCCCTTCCTGGCACAGCAGTGGCAGTGCCAACACCGGACTGCAGCCACTATGGGCAGCCCGGAGAGCCCTCGGCCACCAGCGCCGGCGGAGGGGCACTGCGGGTGGACACAGGGTGTTCCCAGGGTGTCCAGGCTCGGGCGTCCTCCTGCCTGTCCCCCGCTCCGGGGCTCAGCCAGCCTTTCTCCCGCGGGGCCCGGAGGGGACAGAGCCCGGCGCCCAGGTTTGGCTCTTACCACTTTGCCGTCCTTGGCCTCTCGCCGGTGCCCCGGGGCCGGGGGGTCCGCACCGCCGCTGCCCCCTGCTCGGCCCTCACCGGGCGACAGGGAGTAGAAGGGGGGGCTGGGGCTGGGGGGCAGCCCCGAGTCCGGGCTGTCCAGCAAGCCTTCCCGGCTCTTCTCCTTCAGGCTCTCGTCCATCCCTTGCAGCTGGAGGTGACCTACCATGTCTGGGGGGCAGAGAGGGGGCCGCGGCGGGAGAAAATCCTCCAGCGCCGCCCGCCGCGGAGGGAGGGAAGGGGAAGGGAGCCCGAGGGGCCCCTCCTGAGTCCCGAGCGCCGCTACCGCTTTGTCGGAGCCCGGTGCCGCGAGGGGCAGCGCCAGCATCAGCCGCACCGGGATGTCCCGGCCGCTTCCCCTCCACCGGCCCGGCCCTGTCCGCCCCCGCCCGTCAGGCGTTCCCGGGAGGGAAGCGAAGCCCGATCCCCCCGCCCAGCCCCGCGGGGACGCGGCCGCATACGCTCGCCAGCGCCCGGGGCGGCCCCGCCGGCAGGGAGCGCTGGGCGCGGCGGGGGACGGGACGGGACGGGGACGGGGACGGGGACGGGGACGGGGACGGGACTGGGATGCGCCGCACTCGTCCACAGGCTGCGCCGCCCGCCGCCTCCCGGCGGCCCATTTATCCGGAGAGGGTGGGAGGGAGCCGGGGAGCGCCCTCCCCTTCCCCCGGCCCCCCAGCTCTGCCCCGGCCGCACGTTCTCGGGCGCTTCCCAGGCACGGAGCGCGTTCGGCGCCGCCCGCCCGCCCGCTCCGTCCTGAGGAGACGGGGCAGCCCCCTCGCACGGCGGGCGGGAGAGGGGCCTCCCCACACACCTACCCATGCATAGCGGCTGCCCTCAGCTCATTCCTTCACTGCTCTTGGAGTTTTCCCTCACTTATGTACCACTTCTCCCTCAGTTCTGATTTTTGTCCCTCTTCGATCCCTGCACACCCCAAAGCTGGGAGAGGGACCTTGCCACGTACACCATGCCATCAGAGGTCTGCAGCTTTCCTCCTCTGATTCCCTCACTGCTGTCCAAGTTTTCCCTCAGTCATGCCTGATTTTCCCCTCACTTCTGATTTTCGTCCGTCCTTCACCCACACACCCCCAAAGTAGCTTTTCCCCTCAGTGTCGTGGCTTGTGGGCACGAGGGAAGAGACTCTCCTCTCAAGAGCCATCGTCCTGCCTTGCTCTGAGGTGGCGAAGAGCAGCTTCACCAGGGCAGCAGGTCACCTTGGCTGTCTTGGTTTACTGAGGTGCACAAACCTGCCATATCCCCGCACGGCAGCCCTCACGCCTCCTGCACTTTCATGCCTCTTTCTTTGCTTCCATATTTGCTTCTCCACAGTCAAGGAGCCAGCCTCCCTATCCCATCCACTGTGTGGTCAAGACCATCATAAACACCGTGGAAGGGCATCCCAAATCCCAGCACAGTCTCCAGCCAGGAGAAGCAGCATGTGCCAGAGGCACCAAGAGGAACAGAGAGTCCATATCAGCCCTTGGGATTCGGGGAAGCAGCAGTGGTTAAACAGGTCAGGCTGGCTGAAGCCAATATGGTCATTTATTGCACAGTAACTGGCTGAGGCTCATGCTACCTTGTCCACAGCCCTGGTTGTGTTTTTCTCATCATGTTTTCTCTCTACATAGAGTCTAGACTGTGAGAAATCTGGGGCAAGCCCACTCATATGGCTCAGCCTGGTAGAGCTTTTTTCATGGCAAATAGGTTTCCGTGGGAAACTGTTGAAATCCAACTGGCTTCCTCTTGGTCCAAATTATTGGCTCAGCACCCAGTGGAATGAGACTGTGTCTGTTTGTGCTACAAAATGGACAAACATAATGTTTGTTGTGGCAACTGATGAAAATGTGAGGGATCTGGTACTGTACCTAGAGATAAAAGCTTCACACCCAAACCATGAAGGTGGCACGAAGTCCTTGGAGGTTGGGTTGAACCTAAAAGTGCCCACACTGCCTCCTCCTGAACGAGCAGATCCCACTGTAGGGTGGTAAAGCAGGATTTGTTTAGACTTACTCTTGCTCAAGTCAAAAGGAAAGGCCAAGGATGCCCAAATCCACCTTTGACTGAAATGAGGGGCCCTCCTCAGAGTGACTGAAGCGATTTGTGTGCACTGAGCTGTGCAGAGGAATGTCACTGATTTGTAAATGTCAAACAGGCACCGAGCAGCCCACACACGAACCTCAGTGAATTCTTACCTCTGACCCGCTCATCGGCTCCAGCAGCTGCACAGGCTGATTTAGAGCCCCTTACTGTAAGGGCTCTCATGTCTCACACAGGCTTCGGCTGATCTGAAAATGTCAAAGGGGACTGAAGGTCAAAATTTCCATAAATTAGTCCCTGGCTTGCTACCTATCACGTAATAGGATTCTCTGGCCAGTTAACACTGTGAAGTCAGGCATTCAGCCCAGCAGTTCCCCTGCAGCCCAGTTCCCCTGCCCCTCTCCTGAACCGGCTCAAGACTGTGTGTGCAAGGGGAAGGAGTGTCTTCAGAGCTTCTTTCCTCCTCAGAGAAAAAGGGAACAGGACAAAGAGACACTGGGAGGGGTGAGTGCACTGTCCTTTAGTCCTAGGAAGCCCTATTTTAGCTTGGGGAGCAGTTGAGGGGAGACTGTTTTTTCTGATTCCTGTTTTGAGAAACTGCAATCAATCTTTCCTGGACCTAAATAAGGTACGTTTTTAAAGGTAGATTTCAGTACAACATGTGTTCCACTCAGAAGTGGTTGTTCATGGTTTAGGTTTTGCTGAGCTCTAAACAGCTGAAGCACTAAGCACTGCTGAGCATCCCCAAGCACTGGGAGGGGATGTTGACTTTGCTTATGACTGGCAAAACTGCTTCTGGGTTCTGCAGGGCATGTGTGCACATGTTTTATGTTGGTATTATTATTATTGTTGTTGTTCTGCAGTGCATATGTGTACTGTGGTATTATTGTTGTTATGATTATGATTATTATTCTAATTAAGGTTAGTAATGGGTTCTCCACCCAAGTTGGAGCTTTCTTGTGTAAAGGACAGGGCAGGCAGGTGGTAAGAAATGCTCCTGTCCTGATGGTTGTGATGGAAATGACTCTGGCTTTGGTCAGAGTCCTGGAGCAACAGTGTCCTGCTCTTGGCCAGTGAAAATCAGCCTGAATGGAAACTCAGTGAAGGATACAGTGTGCAGACACAGGTGTATATCTGGCATAGTAGAATTAGGCCTGGTGAAACAGGATGTAAATGTTGCACAGTGCCCTACTGAGGGCGAAAAACAACAAATGCGGCTTTTCCAGTTGAGGCCAAGTTGCTTTACTGAAACCCTCCTTAGTTCAGCAATTCTTAATTTGCTGGAAGGAATCACTAGGGACCGGTACATTCCTGTCTCTTGGCTTGGGAACAGGGAAACTGGGCCCTTGTGTGTATGGTGGGCCAAGGAGGAAGGAAAAGTCTGGGGGGAGTTTTCTGAAGCAGCTGAGCATGGACAAACAGGTGCAAGCACAGTGGTACAAGGGCAGCAGTGTGTGAAGGCACGGGCTGGGGGACAGTGGCCTCCACTTCCAGCACTAACTGTGAAGGAAAAACCCTGTCTAGCTGGGAATTTGAGTGTAAAACAAATGTAAATAAGGACTAGGGAGTCAAGTACTAGAAAATTAGGGAAAATTCCAGCAGGAATGTATCTGTTAAGATTCACTTTCGAGCAGAGGTGCAATTCTGACAACATCAATTAGACGGCTTTTTGAAGCACACATTTCTCAGGTTTTCTCCAGCTTTTTAAATTTTTCATTGATCTATTTGTTACAAGACAAAAATCCCCAGGACCAGTCCTGTAACAGGTGGGAAGTCATGGGAGAGGGACCGTGTGGATGGTGGGGGCAGGAACCCAGACAGCCTTCCTGCTGTGAGCAGCCCTGCTTCTGGATAAAAGCTGGTATCCTTCCTCAAATCCACTGGGATTCAAGCCTCTCCATGCTTTTATGAATCCTCTGCCTCCTGTTTTCCTAGCTATTCTCTTAGCTAGATTTGAGTACTTGCTGTCCCACAAACATGGCAGAGTGTCAGCATCACGTGCTAAGTTTCCTTCCACTCCTGCCAGGCTTGAAAGACAAATACAGTGAGGGAAGAAAGAGACAGGATACAAACACCTACATCAGGACTTTTTCTGAAGCAGGCTGGGTGGCAAAATGGGAAGAATGCTAGGAATGTCCATTCTGGTTCACTGTCGAACCCGATCCTTCAGAACACCCACAGCGTAACTAGTCCCAGTAAGAATGGCTCGGGCCATGGTTGGATGTAACTGTGCTCTCCCTCCAAAGAAGAGCAGCCTTCCCTGTCTGCCCTGTGCTCCTGACAATAGTGTTGAAAGACCCCAAAGCAACAGCATCACTGAAGGAAATATGACCACAGAGCAGGACCCAGGTACGCCAGGCCCAGACCACCCTTGCCTGGCACACCATGAAGTTGTTCACCTCAGCACAAAATGATCCAAAGCGCGAGGGTGGCAAACCACTGCTCACTGCACAGGTCCAGATGTGATACAAAGAGCAGGAAGCACATCCATAGTGCTGGACCTAGAAACCACATGCCAATAATGATTCATTTTGCAGTATGGCAGAGCTCAAATCAAAGGAACCTTTCTGCCTGAAAAGCAGAGGCCATTCATCAAGAGATAAAATGACCTCCTGAGAGCTCTACTCATTTATTTTTAGGCAGCCCCTACCTCAGAAATTTTTTCAACCTGGACTCCCAGGTCTTGGCTGTCTGTTCCTGAGAAGGCCACAGCCCGCTCAAGTCATGGCTGCACCTGCTCTGGCCCTGCTACCCTCACCAGACAAAACAGCCCTCCTAACAGTGACTTGGAACAATCTGTCTAGCAGGAAATGGGAAAGAAAAGCACAAAAATCTCCTTTTCTGGGGTCAGAAGTGCCTGTTCTTGGCAATAAATCAAAGGAAGCAAATTTCCTTTGAATAGCCTGGACTTGAATAAAGACAGTGCATCTCCCAGACGAGGCCGTAGACTTCGTGACTGCAGGAAAAAAGGATGATCTTTGAAGAACATGTGCAGGGTTGTGTGAAAATGCTGCCTTCTCACATTTGACTGCAGTGTGTATAGCTTGTGCCACAATCAAGGCAAAAAACCCTTGCTGTGTTACAGAACAAGGCTCTGAAGCACAGAAAAATTATCGAGACTTCTGCTGACCCTGCTTGCCTTTGTGTACGGTGCCACATCATGAGTATTCAATTACCTGTAGTATCCAGTTGGTGTTTGCTGATATTGTTATATACTTGAATCAAAACACACCTCGCTGCCTTACTGCCCTGGAGAAGGAGCTGCCCGTTATCCTATGAAATTTCCTCTGCTTGTCTCTCAGGGCTGCTGTGCTGTAATCTTGGAGGATAATCAACAGCGAAACCATTCATAAATCACAGCAAACCGAAAAGACGCCGATAGGGTCTTAAATTTCAAGCCTGTGAAGCCATCATTTTAACAATGACAGTCAAAGGGGAGATTAAGAATTCTTTTACATGGAAAAGTTTTTCTTGGAAGAGTAACCCTCTCTTTGGTTGCCTGTAACTACAGTCATGTGGATTTGATTTTTACGTGGCCCTTCTGCCCGCTTGCAGGGAATGCTCTGCAACCCCAACGGGGCTGTTCTCGCACCAAACCGGCGGGGTTTCAGTAAGGCATCAAAAGCGAAGGAGGCCAAATGGGCTGCCTGTTTGGGAGGCAGTGGCAGCACGTTCCAGACCCCTCTTGGCTCAAGTCCACCGTGCCTCTGGGTCCAACTGCAGAATGGGAATAAGACTGGTGCCTTGTTTTATGGTGCAAGTAAAGCATTTGGAGATGAACTGTGCTTGCACCTCAGGGTGTTTAAGGCTGTGAGGGTATTGTGAAGTCTGTTGCCAAAAAGGGAATGCAGAGCTGGATTAACACCTCACCTGGAGCGCAGGTGATCTCTTTCTGACCCAAATGGAGTCTTGTCTTGCTTTGTTCATTTGGACCTTGTGGACATTGACCAGCAGTGAAAGCCTGAAAAAGATGCAAGCGGAGCAGGGGAAGAATGTGCTTCCTTCAGATACTCTTCCATTGAGAGTGGGAACAAGGTGGCTCTCTGCTGGTTTGTTTACTCTCCCTGATTTCTAGACGTATACTGTGCTTCCTACTTCTGCATTTCTAGCTTGCTTGCTCTTGTGACAAGCGGGGGAAAATATCACAGTGGGAAGGACACTTCTGTTCTAAGCGTGGTTAAGGAAAAACAAGAGCACACCAAAAGAGACTCTGAAGAATTAAAAACTCTTTTAAAAAGCAAGTGTTTCACAGCTCAAGATTTTCTGGAATTTTTTTTTAAATGGAAGAAGCACAGATAACTGAGGATAACTCTCCCCAAGAAAAAACCCACACATTCTTTTCAGATTTTTCTTGTAAGTGATCATTTAGAATGCAGGACCAGGGCAGAGATGTAAAGCCTCACTGAACAGCTTACAGATGAAATTCTTGACTCAACAAATAGGTGTCATTATAAGAACTCTTACAGTTCATATTCTTGGCTAGCCTGTTGTGATAGTGTTGTGTCTCTTTGATTTATGACATCTTATTCCCTCCTGTAATGTCTAACAGTCAACGGCACATTTCTTCCCCAGCTATCCACCCCATTTAGCACATTCATAAAGCTTGGAAGGACAACCACAGCTCTCAAATTGCCTGTGGAGATGGGGCATGTTGAAAACAGGGCATGACACAGTGACACGTGATGGACAATGGGGGAGATGGTCTCTTAGCTCTATTTCCTCCCGCTCTAAATCAGGTATGACATGAAAGAAATTATTTGGCACCATATGGTGACCTGAGGATTGGAAGGCCGTCTTCTTCCAAAAGCAGTAGCTGTCAACCTGTCACTTGTGGAAGAAAACCAAGAAAAGCAATTCTAGTCAGCTTAAATTCACTGTACAGGAGCTGCATCACTGCTGAGAGTCCCCAAATGGGGGGAAAAAAAGTCAGAACTCACTGTCCTAACTTTTCAAGTTAAAAGTCTTTGGTTCCCATGTCTAAACTAATATCCCACTGAAAACTAGTTGCTTTATGATTTGAGCATCTCTTCTAGTGAAAGAAGGGAGCTGAGAATGGAGCCTTCCTGAAGGATATCGATCCATAGGTGCAGCAACTCAGTAAATTTGTTGTTAGAGGTCATTTGTTGTAAAGTTTCCTCCTTGTTTATCCTCATCAGCAGGCTCTTAGCAGATCCCTGACACACAGCCCTCCTCTGGGTCTATCCAGAGGGTAGGCTATATCACTGGGAATCTGCTCAGCCTTTTTTTGATTCCCGTAATAATGAGAGGCAGAGAGAGCCTGACGGCTGTGTGGTGCTCAGAGGGACTGACCTGGGTACCTCTCGTCAGTGTCTGCCCGTGCTGTATCCAGCTGCTTAACAGATGGGGCTGAGCCAATACCCCCTGGCACGGGATCCAGGCCGGGCAGTCGGAGCCCTCTGCACTTACTGGATTGCCATCAAGGTTTCAGCATTGGTGGATGGCCAAGTGTGGTCACCTGAACCCTGGCAGCTGGGCTGAGACCACTGGAGTCATCAGCTAAATTACCTTGAATCGATGACCTGCAGACCTAAAGCACTGCAACCCAGTTCCCGTTATACACCCAGCTCCCATTTCCTTTTGTGTTTCTCTCATAGAAAAGTAACAGGAAAAGCAATTACTGACTTTATGAAATGTAAGTTCATACAGTGTTTCCTATAAGACTTCAAGCAACTCCTTGTTAAAGCAGATAAGTTAATCTGTCTTTTGATTCGGGTCACAGTACATTTTCAGCTTTAAATCACCATGGTACAGTAACTAATGGCATTTGCCATAGAAATGATGTTGAAAAAACAAGGAATCTGGGCAATTATTAGGTGTATATTCCCGGTGAAAACAACCCATGTAAAGGCAGTGTCACGGAAGAGGATGATTGATCATCTGTATTTTGCTCCCTTGTGTTTTCTTACCCACTTTCTCTGCAATGTACTGTTAACTGTTGCACAATTATCGTAATGAAACCTGCCAGTGGACTTTTCCACATGAGGAACTCTGGCACTGGCAGGAGGGGCTCAGCAGGGCTTTCCACCCGTGGAGGCTGAACCTGCACAGCAAGAGCAGCATAGTCCCTTCAGGAATTCAACTTTCAGAAAGACCAGAGTAAGAGTTTTACCAGAGTTGGGGTTCTTTCCACTTTGAATTCTTGGTAAAATGCTGGATGTTCCAGTCTTGTCTCAGAGCTCTTTAAAGTCAATGCAGACTTTTGATGACTTTAATTAGCAGTGGTCTGAACCCTAAAGCTGATCAAAACTCCCACCAAACTGTAAATATGGAGGTGTCCTGTTTGCATTGCAGATATAATATTTGGCTAGAAGGCAGGGATACTTGGAATTGTTTCCTCTATGCTCTCTGTGCCTTTTTCAGATGCCCAGTAGTTTTACTGGATTGTTTCTAATCATAGGGGTTTTTATTAGGTTAAAATAATTGTCCAGTTTTCATCTCAATGTAAAACAGAAGGAACTGATAGATCCTGAAGTCAGTGAGTGACATTTGGCTTCTCTTAGAAGTAGGTAGAGTTCAGCTGTTGGCCACTGGTGTGAGAGAGCTTGTTCCATTGGTACATGTGCTCCACCCACATGCCACAGCACCATGAAAAAAGAAGTTCTAAGGCTGAACCTGCACTATGGATTTTGCAGTGTGCAGGGCCAGTCCACGAAGCAATGGGAAGCAAAGAAAATCAATGTGCAATACACACAGAGAGATTTTATTTCAAGCCTGTTCGAGAAAAAAAAAATCAAGGGCAAACCCAAAGCTTGGAGCTCCGAGTTTCTCGCTAAGCGGTATCGTTCTGAACAGTCTTTGGAAAGCTGTGTCACTTGTTCTCTAGACTGCCACAACACCCTGGGATGCTGTAAAAATAGCTGGCAGGGCCTGACTGACAGGCAGGAGACGTGTGACCCTAAATTATGGTGTTTTCCTTTTCATGATGAAATGAATGCTGCCTTAGACAGAGGCTGAAACACATCTGTTTGCGGTGGGAGTGCCATTTTAGGCCCATTTCTTTTTGAAACTGGGGTTGGAATTGCCAGAGATCATGGGCTCACAAAGAGGGCACTGTCTTTGAGGAATCTTTACATAAGCCCTGCACAACCAAGGCAACAGGAGTTTGCACAGCTGCTGCTGGAAGCAAACATGTACTCTTAGCTGACCTGGGCTGATGACTTCGGGCGTTAAATCTGACGCTTTCCAGATGTACAGACCTCTCCTGCCACAGTCCCCAAACATTCAGTCCCCAGGTAAAAAGGAAAATAATAACAATAATAATAGCAATAATAAAAAGGCACTATAAATACCACACTGTAGCATGTATTCCAGACCTGGTATTTACAGACCGCATGGTCCAGTTCAAAGGTGAGTGGCATTATCTTCTCCTATAAACTGTGTTTTGAACCACACTTGGTTCAGAGCTAATTAGTGAGTGCTGCATCTGGGTTGCATCTCATCTCTGGTCCAGCACCTTCTTCAGAAAGGTGGCTAAATATCTGGACCTGCTGGGAATTGGCAAATATCTGTCTGTGAGCATAAAGACCTCAGGGAATAGCCCTCGATCTGTGCTGGGGCCCAGGAGCGTTCACAGGACAAAGACATCTTGCCAGATCATCAGCAAATTAAGTTTTGTGCTTCATGGCAAAACAAAACCGTACACATCAAGGGACAGGTTTACCAGCGAGGACAGGATGGGATGCTTGTGAAATGTCATCACTGGACAAGTGACAGGAAACAGGCTGGCTGCTCCCCCACCACATGTCCTGACTCTGTGTGTGCTGCTGCAGGATGCAAGTTGTGCTGTGGAAGTCACTGATGACTGCACAGCAGGCTCTGGGTTGACATTGTTCACTTGATTCTCAGAAGGAAATGGAACCTCATCCTTGCTCCAGACCCAGCATAAATTTTTTCCTCCCTAGACTGGTTATTTTTAACAGTAATTCCTGTCCTCATGCATCCCTGAAGCCCTTGGATGTTCTTAGGGAGGGTGATTAAAGGGCGTGGGGTGCCTGACGAGGATCATTTATTTTATTCCATTTTATTTAGGTGTGGTATTTATAAAGGCTCTAAAATTGGCAGCGAGAGAAAGGCAAATATTCTTCTGAGCTGGAGACTGCCCCAACACAGACAGCTGCAGCCCAGCTTCTCCTTATTTTCCCTGCCAGTTCTCTCAAGCATGACCTGGTTTGAGGACCACCTTCAATGAGATCAAAAGATGATTTTCCCTGTGCTTGCTCCACATGCCACTTCACTTTCCCACCCCCTGTCAGCTGGGTGGCAAGTGAGACAGGAATGAGTTCTGGCCTCCCTTACTTGAACCATGAACAACTCCAGGCAAGACAGTGATGCAGTGAAGGTCACATTAGATCTGAGAGAGCCTACAAACCCCTAGAGATGTGTTCTTGCCATCGTGAGTTGAGGCATCCAAGGAAATGGCTCTTCAAATCTCTCTCTCATCAGCTGCGGATTCTTTAATCGTTCCTCCCTGGTGCATTGCATGTTATCCTGTGAAAGGATCCTGGAAATACAAAGGCACACATCTGCTGAGAGAGCATGGATGTTTGGTGCTCATTTCTGCAGGACTTTTCAGCTACAGAGCAGTAAGCTTCTCACATCTTCCCTCCTCACCTTTCTTACCTTCATAGTAACTGCAGAGCTGTGAAAGGAAGGTTTGCTTCCTTGAAACCTTTGTTTCTCTCTCTGGCTATCAAGAAACACCAATGTTTCCGGATTTTTCATGGAATAAAATTTCAAAACATCTTGCTTTGCAGAGGGAAATAAGTAGTTTTACTCTGATATTTTTTGATCAAAAGTTTTGGTATACTCCAAACTGTTGTGTTTTAACTTTAGTTTGCTCAATTAACCCTGAAAGCTTTGCTTTAACTCTGTTCAACCCTGAACATCAGCCTTGAATTGTATTTCCTTCTAGCAGCTCTCATCCAGTAACTTAATATCTGTATTTTTCAGGGAACAATGTGTAGCTCCTGTCGTGTCTCACAAACCTGAGAGTCTCTGCACCATGGCACATGGGAGTCCTTGAGGAAAAAGCCTGCAGGAAAGATGAGACACCTAAACCAAACCCCTTTGAGGCTGTGTACTTATAGGAAAATGAGGTTTTAATGGTTTATTGAACACATTCAAACCAAAACATAGTTTCTGATTTTGTTCCAACTGGCCCTGAAGAAAATACTTCTTCTTGACTTTTCTTAATTGAAAAAAAAAAAAGGTGTATTTTTATTTCTTTATTGTGAAAGGAAAGAAGGTTCAAAATCAGGATATTTTTCTCCCTGAAAATTTCAATTTTGTGAAAACTGCCTCTTTACTGGGCAGCCTTCCCAAAGGGAATCCCCAGCCAGCCCCAGTGCTAATATCAGTGCACAGTCTTTGGAGCTGATCCAAAGGTCATTCACGCCATTAGACATTTTTATCGTGGACTTGAATAAACTTTGGACCAGGCTCTTTTGGCAGGAGCATGCACAGTCTGGAAACCTAAAAATAAATCCTGATTTGGAGCCATCCACAGCTTTTCAGTCACCATGATGGTACATTGGTACGAGCTTGTCAGGGAGGTGATGAGGTGATTTGGCCTCCTCTGTGGCCAGAGAATCTTTAGCTGTTTGTTGAAATAAACAGGGCAGAAGATGGCATTCCACAAGCTCAGTGTTGAGAGCTCTTGATGAAGAATTTTCCTGTGAAGCATCAACCCCAGAAGGTTCAGATGGAAGGTGGTGTCTCAAGGGATGATCTGGTTTTCTCTTCAAGAAGATTTTCAGCAGTAATAGCTCCTGGAATATGTAAGACTGTCATCCTCAGTCCTAGAAAATGGAGAGGTCCCTCCATAATGCAGTTTGTTTGCAGCAGTAGTTGTGGGGGCCAGCAAAAGGGGCTCTCCCAGAATGGAAGAAAAACTGGTCAAAGCACAGAATTTGCACTTTTCCTTATTTGTCTCCTGTCCATGATCTGAGAGGTTCATAGGAATCAAAAGTGAGAAGGAAGCCCTTAATAACAATGAGGCTCTATCCTCCCTCTCACCCTGCCCATCACTGTGCACCGTGAGGGGATCTCTCTGAAATACTGACAGGGAATCTCATGCTGTAATTACCATGTCTAGACCCCTTCACCTGGAGCTCACTCCAGCTCTCTGCAGTGACCTGAGTCAGATCTGTGTGTGGAAAAAGCAAAACCCTTCCAGCATGTTAATTTTATTTCTACTGCCACAGGAGTGTCCTTTGTTTGGTACTGGCTGATGAACCCTTGGCTGAACACAAGTCACTGGTCACTTTCTGAGGTTGTATGAGTGGCCACAAGAGAGAGAGAGGTGGAGAAAGTTAAGAGGCCCTTGCTCAGGTGGCAGTGGGCTTGCTTATGCCAACAGACCGTGGTGGATGCCAGTCCTAATTCCTAATTCCCACAGTGCTAGTGACAGCATCCTGCTGGAGCAATGTTGGTGGCTGTGGTCAATCCACCAGGAAGTCCATCCAAAGGGCTCCATCTTCAACTAGTTGGTCCATTTCCTTCTTACATATCTTTTTCCATCCATCTGGGTACCAGATATTTTATTTTCTATCCACAAAAGGAAAGAGTTTGCCCTCTCCGTGAGGTTTATAGCCACCACTCTTTTCTGTGGGTCCTTCATCAGCTGCTTGCTGTGATTCTCCTGATTCCCAAGACAGCTCTCACAGCTGCAGCAGTCCCTGTTTAAGGGTGTTAAGTTGTGGCAGTAATAATGCTGGCCCTGCTGAGAATACAAATGTGTAGTTTGTTGATCCTGGCCTGCAGAGCAGTACTACTGCCTGGCAACTACACCGCAAGAGCTGGCAGGCAGACTGATTTCCAGCTCACTGTTCTGAAAGGGGAAAGGGTGTTTTCAAACTTCTTCTTTCCCTCCGTCTTCTCCAAGTCAGAGCGTGCCAGCAAGCTTTGGAGAGAAGCTCTGGTGTTCATCTGTGGCTCCCAAGCTGAGTATGATGGCCAGTCTCTTTCTCCAAGACTTGGATACCCAGCAAGATTTGCTGGGTCTCAGCAGCAGGTGGGGGCCACTGTAGGTTGAATGTGAGCCAAGCCCCCAGCACATGGAGTGGAGAAGGTGAAGAACTGGGGTCCTGACAGAGCGAGTTTTTGAGGGACTCGTCCAGAAGTGGGGATCACTTCTTATCATCATGACAAAAGAGGTTCATTCTAAAAAGATGCTGGTGTGGTCATGCACTGCAGAGAGCATCACACACCGCTTCCCTGTCCCTGAAGAACTGAAGCACCTGCCAAAAATGCTTGGCTGCATCAGGATGTGCTTAGATGTCCTGTGGCTCACTGTGAATCATCCCCGCTGAAGGGCAGAGACACATTCTGGGCTGGCAGCATGTCACACCTCCACTCTGCATTGCCCAGGGATGCAAAGTAACTTGGCACCTCAGCAGGGGAAGCTGCAGATTTCTCGCCTTTACCACTGATATTCCCTGAATCTACAGTGCTCAACCCAGGCCCTCTAAATCAGGGACAGGCTACACTCAGTTACTCTAAGGCTGTATTTTGCATCTGCCTTAATGGGACTGTCCTGTCTGATAGGGAGAGGGAGAAACTGTGGAGAAATGGGGCTTATGAGCCGTGTCTGCCACTGGCACTTTGCCACCATCCCCTCTGCAAGGAAGCCTGCAAACCCTTTTTGGGAGCAGCACATTGTCCTAAGCACAATCATGTGTTCACTGCATAGAGCACTTAAATGTGTGTGTTAGGGGCCAGCTTTTCATTGAAGCCTGGTCCCATTTCAGTTTCTCTTCCTGAATGTTCAGTGTTCAGAGACTGAGCTAAATATGAGTGAAAATGTGCCAGGGGGCTTTGCTGGGGTTGTTCACCAGCAGAACAACTGTGCCAGCAAATTAGGGAGAAAACAAGCACCACCTGATTAGTTCTTGCCCAAGGGCAACATTCATCTGTGCATCCTGTTTGCTCCATATGACATGGGTACACGTGTTGCCCTGTCCAACCAGCTACAAAAATATTGCAGATCCTTGGGGGCTCTTGGGAGGCCTGGCATTATCTTTTCATTTATTATTTCATATATAAGTGAAATGTTTATATCCATGGGGTGCAGTGTGAATTAGACATTGCTCCATGGTGGAGCTTTCTGATTTAGGTCAGTTTAGGAGGGGGCAAATTCAGAGCACAGAACAGCCCCTCATGCAGATGTTCCTGTGTTTCTTTGAAGTGTTTAAATTATCTGCAGGGCTCCATAAGGGAGCAAAGTCCCAATCTAATGGAGTTGAGGTAACACTGCTTCCTATCTGCCCAGGGATCATTTTTTAAGACCACTCTCATGCTGTATGGATTTTAGCATTTTTTTCATTAATTTACCCTTTACAGCAATATCATCTCCAACCTTGACAGTTTGCCATATCAAATTTACCTGTCAGTGCGTTTGTGAACGTGATAAAAAAGCCTCCACACCTTATAGCCACAGCATGGTTTGGGTTTGGAACTGGGTTGGGATGTCAGTTTGCACAAAATACACCCAGGAACATTCCACCTACCCCCAGGGAACAGCCACCTTGGGGTGAAAGGCAGCAGCTCTTTCATAAATAGTGATAGAAGAACGTATGGCTGAAACTTCAGAGGGGGATCAGTGTTGGCAAAAGTTAATTGCCCTGTTTGAAAACGGTCTAGAGAGAAAGGTTAATGCCCAGGGATTGTACAGGCACAACCTTGATTTTCCATCTGCTTTGATGTCTCAATTAGCAGAACTCAGAGTAAGGGCAAGGGGGAGCAACTCCTTGGATGTTTCCAGCTTTTCTGGGGAAAAAAAAAAAGGTTTATTTATTAGAATAGGCAGGTCACAATTTAACTGGGAGATTGTTAAAGGAATTCAGAGCCTGTGGGATTTATGACAAGGTGATGAAAGAGGAACTCTGATAGTTACTCAATAAGCTTCTTTTTCCAAGAACATAAAGTTTAAAAAAAATAAATCTGAAAACGAGGATTTTTTTTTTATGAATGGGTTCTTGTGGTGCGCAGGCTGCTAACACTATCAACATTGTTTCTGGGGAACTCCAGGCATCTAATCAATCTTCATTCTGTAAGAAAATGTTCCAAATTATACGAAAACCACATGGCTTCTCCTGTTTGTAGGGAAAAACCTGACCTGACCCCATCTGTGCTCCAGAATGGCTGAGTTCCCACCTTAGGACTAATTCCAGCAAGACCTGTGATCCATTTCAATTGTCCTAGCACACAGAAGAAGGCACTTTGTGTAAAGATGCAGATTTCCTTAGGAAAAGAGGGAGTTGTTCCAGGGAACATGTGGAGGAAAAGACAGGATTGGGATCATTGCAATGGATATCCAGGCCATTCCCAGGCTGTTCGTGTCTTTCTAATTATCTGCTGGAGCTTGTTTCCCTTGCAGAGTCCTTGCTGCCAGACCGTTCCCACAGGTTCCATTCCTGTGTCAGATGCTGTCTGCTCCTGCTCCAGCACTGCCCAGTGGGAGGCCAGCCCTGGCTGGCTGCTTCCATAGGGCATGTTTCAATCCCTGTTTAAAGCACAGAGGGGTTGGGAGCAGGCACTTTCAGACAACATCTCTTCCAACACTCCGAGGGCAGTTGCTTTCATTTGGCCTTTCCATACACACACATCATGCCACAGACACGGTGGGTAAAATAAATGTTGTATGTGTATATATAAAAATGCAAAAGTTCACAAAGCAAAAGGCAATTTTTCCTTTGAAGAGAAGGGACTTCTGCTGAAAAGATGTTATCCTTTGAAGACTAATAGCTTCTCTCATAAATTACCCTGCTGTTTCCTTGAGATCTTGTGCAGAAGTATTGTGCATCCTGGTCACTAGTTTCAAAGCCTGGTTCAAACTAAAGCAAACTGCAACAAGTCATCTCTGGCAAGCGACTGAACTGTGAATAGCTCTGGAGATCAAAAGAAAGAAGCCACTGACAAGACAAATGAGTTGCTCTTCAGTCATAGGCTGCAGTGACAGGGCTTGCTTCTAGTTTCCAAACTTCAGGAAACATAGGAGACAATTTTAGATTCTACATCTTGACTTATGGGAGTGGAGAGCAATGTGTAAATAAAATTAAAGTCAACATGATGTAGCAGAGACTGGGATCCCTCAGGTGGCTGGACTAGCTGGGTCACGGGAGCTTCTCTGTGCCACATTTTTTCCACTTGTACAGCAGAGGACATCCTGCTCTTTTGCAGCACACTTCAGTGGAGAGCAGGATTAATTCATACAAGAAAATAATCCTTCACATAAGAAAATCTCTATCATTGGTCCTTACGTAAGGAAACCCTCTTCAGTTGCTTACAGCATAAACTACCATCATAAGAACTCCAGTCTGCCCTTGTGTGTTTCCCATCTGCTACTGCTGCTGTCCCTGCTCTGACCAGCCACACTTCAGATCTTTGGCCCCGAAGGCATGAATAGACCTTAATGATCCTGACCTGCCTCACCTGGGGGGGCCTCCACCCACATTCTCTGCCCTGCTTGGTATTTGGCTCCTTGTCCCGGAAGGGGCAGCAGGCTTTTGGTATTCCCTGACAAACCTTTATGCAGAAGATGCCCAGTTAGCAAAGGAACTGTTGTGAATAATTGTAGCTTTTTAGGTCATAGCACCCTCAGGCTTTACTTGCTTTTCTGGCCAGATCTGCTTCAGGCTCTGCCCGTTTCAAGACTGGCCCTTTCTTCCCACTATCTGAGCAGCAGGTGTCTGGAGAAGTCTGGCAGAGCTGGTGCTTCATGGGTCGGTGACACACTGCTGAGTTTGTCGGGCTGCTGCAGCTGACTTGGGTCACCTGCCCTCCCCAGCTCATTTGGGGGCCAGAGGGCTGAGGACCCTTCCTTTAGCATTAACAATAAGTAAATAAATAAAATAAATCGCGCAGGCAGCTGCAGCTGTATGGAGCTGTTTCTTGTGTGCATATCCAAGCACATCTGGATTGTTAGGCAAGGTATCCATAATCTCACCCTCCTGCCTCAGCCTAGCAGTGCCAAGTGCCCCAGCACGCTGCCCCCCTGGAGCTGGCAGCACAGCTGTCCCCCACCCGTGCCTTGGCTCTGCACGCTCCCACGTGCACACAGGGTGAGCCAGGGAGTAGCTCCAGGGTCTGGTGCGAGGCTCTTTGCTCCCACAAAAAAAGGGAGAAGGAAAATAAGTCCTCTGAGGTGAACCCACCTGTACAAATGTTTTCCTACTCAAATGTTTTTTCAAAATATAAAACACCTGCCATCTGGGTAAATACACCTCAAGGAGAAAGAGGTAGTGTCTGGGGCAGGTAAGCCTGCTGGACCTTCTCAAACATATTTGGAAAAACACAGTCAACTGGAAAATCTTAAATATTGGCGCTTCAGCACTGCTGCCCTGGTCTTTGTTGCTCAGAAAGCTTTGGTTACCAGCATTCATATGACCAAACTGAGTGCTTGATAATATTTTATGGTATGTACAGGCTCAAATGTCTCTCAGGGGACCAGTCTGTCTCATCAGTGACAGAAACAACTGCCAAGGCTGTTGTCTGAATGCTGTGCTGAAAGTAACATGGCCTTAGGTGAGGGACGGAGAAATACTTTACTATACCCTGACACCCCTCTGGCCTTGGACCAAGTTCACCCTTCTCTGGACAATCAGCTTTTTCTTTTTCTGGAGAACCAGGATCAGGTGCCATTGTAAAGGCCCTGGCATTCAAAGTGCTGCACAACAACCCCCAAAACTTATAAGGCAAACGTAGGTCAGGGAGATGGTGAAGGTGTTGTGGTTTGGGTGGCTGCAAAAGCAGTGGCACATGACCCCTCATGGCTGTTCCTGAGCCATGGCAGCAAGTGGCTCATCCTAGGTCAAAATTGGGGCAGGGT
Organism: Atrichornis clamosus; assembly: GCA_013400975.1. Classification (NCBI taxonomy): domain Eukaryota; kingdom Metazoa; phylum Chordata; class Aves; order Passeriformes; family Menuridae; genus Atrichornis; species Atrichornis clamosus. The sequence continues at coordinate 277,807 of WBMZ01007397.1, forward strand.
GAGGCCTAGATTGCCTGACTGATGGCTTTTTTTCTTCCCACACTGCAGGCTGTGAAAAAACACTATGATTTTATTTATCCAGGAAACCAAGGCTGCGGTGACGGCCAAACTGGTTCCCTAAAAAGGGGGGGGGGGGGGGAAAGCACATTTTTTAACCCTTTCTGTGGAATGCACATGTGCTTGCTCTCTCCTTCTTAAATATCATCAAGGAAAACTGAGAAAATTCAGCAAGAACTGTGTCTTGAACTTTCCTTGTCTACCTTCAGTGTGTTTCTGTTCCTTTCCAAAACAGTTAGATTTCCAGACAAAGAGAATTGGGACTTTGCTTTGAGTTTTTTGGCTCTTCTCAGTTCATGTTTCCCTGGCCATTCCTTTATTCAAACAGAGGCTTTTGTACGTAGTATATGAAGTTGAACCAAGGGCAAATATTATTACAGTCTCATGTTCTGAACTGACACCAACCCAGCCTCCCTCTGCAGTGCTCCAGCAGGATTTCACGTCAAGTTGTTCCCCTGCTCCAAAGGTCTCACTGTGCCCTTCTTCAGCACCGTCATGCGAGTCCTTTGACTCCGCAGGGCAGGACTGTGAGCAGCGCTGTCGAGAGAACGCTCCCTGCCTGACTCGGCCCGGGCTGCACGGCTGAAATCCAGGTGCTTTGTCTGGGGAAGGCGAGTGCTGAGATTTCAGTGGCCTTCTGAGTCAGAGAAGAGGGAAAGCAACAGTTACATCTGGGCCCTGACCCTGGACAGGGAGCAGCACAGAGTTCAGAAATTAAAGAGTTTTGAAGGGAAGGCACTCCTCCAAGAACAGGGTGGAAAAAAGTAACTGGAGGATAACATCCTTGAAGCTGCTAATAGGCAGTTCATTATCTCTCTCTACTTTCATCTGACTCTTTTACCATTCTGCCTTCTCTTGATGCCTTCCTCTTTCAGCTGTTCCACTAATTACTTCCTTGCTTAACTTTGAAGCCCTCCTGGCTGTTACTTATTTTCCCTTTCAGCTGGTTAATTGTTTTCATCCTTTGCTCTCCTCTTTAGCAGCAGCAAAAAGATGCCAAGCAGAAAATGTGTGGATGGAGGAGGAGGCTAAGCCACTAAGGAAACTAGTTCTATCCTTTTGTGGAGACATCCTGAGGAGACTTGCTCTAGTCAAATATTACTGCAATGGTAAGAGCTGTATATCTGAGGAAAGTGTGGCCTGAGACATGCTGTCACTGTGGTGGAGTAATTTGGTGAGACACTCTTATTGAGTGCTTTGGGGTCGTGTTTTTTCCACTTTAGCCGTTGGAACTGGGATTTAACAGAAGTTATAGGTACTAGTAAAGCCCTAAAATATACTAAAGTGTATAGACTAAAGTGTATAGACTAAAGTGATAAATATACTAAAGTGTGTAGACTTGATACTGGGAGAGGGAAGTCTGTATGGCTGTGCCTGGGCTTTAGGAAAAGGGCATGAAGAGTATGAAGCACTATGATCCAATAGTTGCAATATCCATCTAAATGCTCACCCTGCCCTGTCCTTCTCTGTCCCCATCAGTGTTCTTGTTGACCCTAATTTTCCCCTGCCTTGCAGTTCATGGTTCAAATGCAGCCTTCCCCTGCCCCTCTGATGGGAGTCTGCATGCAGATGTAACTAGGAGTGGGTCTGGCTCTTCCTGGGAGCTGGTCCTTCTTGGTGTGACTGTTGTCTCCTGGGAGCTGTTTTGTCAGGGTTTCTTTAATCCTGTGCACTTTGGAAAGTTTCCAGACTCTGTCTTTTTCTGCCCCTTGTAGACTCAGAGCTAATATGCACATTGCTTTAATTTGTTCTTCAAATGAAACCCAATTATACCTGTAGGTGCCTGGCTGTTAAGTCAGTAATTTACTTCACGGTAGCTTAGTGTATTTTTTAAATGCCTGGTTTGCTGTGGGGTGTCTGTTCACTGCAAGGCTCTGCAAACCTGTAAAACAGCACTGGAAAGAATTTCTTAAGGGGAGAAAAAAGAGGCTCAAGGTGAACCATACTTCTTCTGTTTACCTATAGGGTCATAAAAGAACTAAAGTGTTGGTGCTGCTTTACAAGCTTTTCAAATTTGTAGGCTCTGTCATAGTTGGTTTGTGTATTTGTTAAGGATTTGGGGAGAAAGGGACACGGCCTTCTCTCTGCATTCTCAATGTGGTACCATGGTGGGATGAGCTTCAAGTGTCAGAGCATCTCTAATATCAAAGCATCTCAAATCTCAAAACATATTTTCCAGTCTCTGTACTGACATTGCATTTTCCCATGGCCCGTGCCTTGTCCTGCAGCTGATTTGGGCTGACCCTGCCCACATAAACTAAGTTCAGTGGTAGGGACTGGATATGCTTCCCAGGAAATTACCTGAATGACCTAAAGAGAACCAGAAGCCAGTGCTTCAGGGCACACGCATTGGCTGCTGACCCGTGTGGTAGCTAGAAGGGGTGATATTCAGATGCGTTTTGGATTTCCTTTGCCCAAGTTTGTTGTCACTTACCCGCTCCTCCAGAGCTGAAGGCAGCAAAGATGGACACTCCAGATGGAGGCCTGCTTTTCCAGGGCTGTTGAGACTTGAACAGATTGGATGTGTGTGTTCATCCTGGGGTAAACAGAGCAGCTCACTGAAACCAGTGAGGCGGGGCTGGTTAATGCATCGGGAGAGAAACTGCGATGGGGAAAGTCAGAGCAGTGGGCCAGGGAAGGAGGAGTTTGGGCTGGGAGGAGGCAGGCAGGCTGCATTTCATCCTGCTCCATGGCAGTGGTGCTGCAGAGCCATCTGCAGAGTGAAAGCACTCGGAGGAACCGGAGCAGCAGCTGCTGGCAGCCGCAACACCAGTTGTGCTGAAGTGGGGGAAGCAGCCCTGCACAGCCCCAGGACTGCATGAGCAGTAGTAGGTTTATGCTGCAGCAGCCAAAACTTTAGTTTAAATAAACCAAATCTGTCTAACCTCAAAGCTGCAGGCATTCATCAGCCTTCACAGAGGCAGTGTGTCCTGGGGCCAAGTGGGACGTTTGCCTGAGGATTTATCCTGCAGGAGCTCTTAGTTCCCAACTGGGTTAAAATTCTAGGCAGTCTTCTGCACAAAGCTTCACTGATCTGAAGGATGCTTGAAACAGGGCCAAGGATCTTTGTGGAACAATTCTATGGACCCAGCAGCACCAGTCTGTGGTGGCTAAATTGAAGTCCTTCCAACCCATGTGCTTTTACTTGGCCCTCAGGATTGTGCTCCCCAAAAGCAACAACTTTCCTTCTTTCGGCTCTGTTTTTGCATACGTGTTTTTAAAGCAGAAAAGCAAAGTATTTCAAAGCTTTCTCTGTGTTAGGACTATGTTTCTGGTGGTGTGGCTTAGACTGGATTGCTGTATTCAGTAAACGGTATAAATGGTATTTGCTTCATTGACAATATTCCTCTCTGCTGGCTACCCCCTTACAAAGTAATCAGCAACATGTAGCTTTAATAGGAGGCTCAGGCAGTATCATGGACTGGCTTTGCTCAGATAGGTGCTTGGTAATGAGAAGAGAATCAAAGGACACTGCTGACCTGCTGGGAACAACACAGGGTCACCTCTCTTGATAATGTGAAGTGCTTTAGGTCTTTCTAAGAAACAAACAAGGCTACACTTTCAGCTCTGAAATCTTGGTAGCCTCAGGCTTTTGGAAAGTTCTGTTTCATTTAGATTCTGGCATTTACTTTTGTTTGCTTGGACTATAAAGACCTTTTTATTCTGATCCTCAAGAGCTGTTTACCATTCAGCACATGTGGTCTGCATCTCTCACACTAAAATCTTTTGAGGACTTGGCAACACTTTTTAGTTCTCTGATCAGTGCTGGCTAAGGAACAATGGCAAAAGCCCGTGAAAGTCTGTTGCCCAAAGTGTGCTGCCCCTGTTCTGATTAACTAGGAGCCTTAGCTGAGGTGGAGGTTGCTGGTTTGATTGGTTTTTTCAGCAGTGCTGGTGCCAACCTGGAGTCACTATGCTGAACTGAAAGCAGGTGTGGCACTGTACAACCAGAGGGCAGCTTTGCTACCCACTTTTGTGTCTGCACAGAAAGTTAGGATCTGAGTTTTGCTTTCTACCCTGATCCTCATCTTAGTACAGCTTCTGAGTACTGTTGGCACTCTCCTTTGGTCAGTTCCACGGGCAGCTGTTAGCTAAGGACACAAAGCTGGCACCGGGGGCCTGTATCCTGCCTGGACATCCTCTGCATTGAGCCTACCTGGAATCCTCTATGCGTGAAAACCAATGTTTATACCTTGCAATGGCTTTTATCTGAGCTCTTGGTACTCAGATTAGCCAAGAAACAAGACTTGGCTTCAAGCCCCCCCTGTGCACAGTTGAGGGGAAGGGTGTTAACCCAGTGGGAGAAAGCATCGCCTTCCTGCAGCACTTCTCATTTAGCAGCATGGAAACTTGCCAAAGAAGCAACTTCCCATGGCTAAATATTGCACTGTAAATGTCTGGGAGAGGTGTTTGCAAAGGCAGGGGAAATGGGCCATGCTGGTTTTTGAAGAGGAGGAAGATGAGGGGAGGAAAATCAGCAAAAGATTTACAATGACTGCTGAGACGTCACGGCAACAAAGTCCTAAAAGGGAACATTTTGCCTGTGCCCTGGATCAGCCTGTGCTCCTAAAGAAGCTGTTGTTGGCTGAACATGAGATGCAGTGAAGCCTCTGAGCTGATGTGCTCCGCTGAGCAGTTGTGATACTGTGGAGTTGAATTCCTGTAAGCAAGGAGAGGTCAAATAACTTTTTTTTGGTGACTAAATCCTAATAGCTACATCAGCACAGCTACCTAAGGCTTCTCTCCTTTTTTTTAATTTCAAATCTACCAGCACCATCCTAGGTATTAATTTTAGAGGCTAATCTACATATCTGCACACATGGGTTAGAGCTCACTGCTGATCTGAACCTGCCTTTCTCTAAAGCTTTCAACATGCCTGGAGCTCTGTCTTTATGAGCTGCTTCTCTCTGTAAAAGAGCTAAACCAACAGTAGGAATCCAGTTCGCTCCACCCTGAATTTGCGGGTCTGGTGCAGAACTTGTCACCTTCTCCTGTGAAGTTGTGATGTGAAGTTGTTGGGATCACCACCTTGGGGTGGAGGAAGCAAGAACTGGGTCCATTACTGGCCAATTTAAAGAGTTGCCCTTCCACATTCCACCTCATGTGCAGAGGATTGCCCACCTCAGGACTGCTGTGTTGGCTATTCATGGCAACAAAGGACTGAAACCAGGCCCTCAGGGGCCCCTCATAAGATCATGCTGCTCAAGCAGCTCCCATGCAGAAGGAGCAGAGGTCCCGGGAGCCCTCTCACTGTGGAGAAGCCCCACCCAAGCTGGGCAGGGGGCTCTGGAGATGCAGGACATCAACCCATCCCCAGCCTAGTGGCTTCCAGTTGCAAGAGCCCTGCACTGAAGCACAGCCATAAAAATAACTACATTATGTTTAATTTCGCTGGTGGGTTTGTGTGGCTTGTAGTGGCCACAGCTTAGCAAGGCACCTGCCAAAAATTAAGTACACTACTACCTCTGTGCCCTGCTTTGCTTTACTGAATTGGAGTACAAAGAAGTCTCATTCTCTTCCTATCAGTTTATTCTAGCAGCAAAGTGAAATAACTGTCCACTGTGCTGGCCTGCTTGTACCTCTTGGACTCTGTGCTTAAAGTAAAGAAACACAAACTAGAGGGTGCAAGTCATGGAATGGGGGGAAGTCCGTCACTTCCTCAGGAAACACCTATAACAACAGTGCTTGGAAAAAATATTCCAGAAAACCTCTCCTGTTTTGATTTTTAAAAAAACTTCTCTGCACTAACTCCACAGCATTCTCCTTTTATTTATTTTCCTAGAGAAATGGTCCAATTTTTATATTTTGCTGAGTTAAATGAGCAATAAGTAGTAATCAGATGTTGACATAAAGTTATGTGTACACCTGCTGACTGACTCATAAAGAACAAGAATGCTTTTAGTTAAGAAATGGCAAGAAAGCTAAAATACAGCAATTAAGTTCACTAATAAGAAACCCAAGCAGTTAAATTATATACATTTATTAAATCACACAAGACTTCTGAATGACCTTTTTAATTTGATGCTGCCTGATGAAAGCAATTCTGATTTCAATTCTGATTCCAAAAATCTGGTGTTCTTCAAGGTTTTCCAGCCAAACTGTGTATTTAAAGCTTTCAGGTGAAAGAGAGAAGAGTGATGTTGCCCATAAGTATAACTTCTTATCTTGCCCAACTCTGAGTGCCAGTTGGGCACATGACTCTTGGATTATTGATACTTTGGTGAATTCTTAGAAGGTGTAAAATTATCACTCAGTGCCCCGATCAGGAACACGGGAGGTCCATGAGTAATGAACTGCAGAGGTGTGTGTGCACCTGTGTCTCCATTGGCACTCGAGGCGTTGAACTGAGGACTTGCAGTGCAAAAATGTGGGAGTTGCTGCCATTCCAAACATCAGCAGAATTGCTGGCGGGGAGCTGGGATAGATCTAGGCCTGAGCACACTGGGATATGTGGGGATTTCTTGCAGTTTCTTTGGGTCTGAGGCGTTGGGAGACAACAGCACTGAGCTCCACTTATAACAGACCCAGCCAATTCTGATATGTGCTCTGTTTTCATACTAGCTATGATCTTTGAGTGTTCTCAAAAGACCTTTTTATTTAGACAAATACAGTTTTCCTGGTTTTAGTAGAGTCTGACTTATTGTAATCAGTTCTCTCAAGCAGACGACTTTGCACTGGTGTTGGGCCCTGTAAAGCTTTAGGCCTCTTTGCAACAAGCCCACAGTGAGTTCCGAGCTGTGACGTGTCTGTGAACAGCATGTCAGTCTTCAAGAGTTTTCCAGTGAAAAAAAAGTCCCAGCAAAGGGTGAATTTGATCTTCTCACCATGTGGTGGAGGGAAATCAGGGAGGTGGTCTTGAAATTCAAGGGTGAGACACGAGTGTCTTTGAACTAACTTCTGGGCTAAGAAGACTATCTCAGGAACAGGATATGTGATGTGAATTTTACAGGCTATAACTGCTTCCTAGTTAAGACAGATACTGATAAGCTGTTCTCATGAGGTGTGCAAGAACTCCAAAGGCGTTCTTGGTATCGTCTCAGTGGTCCCTTGCCATGCAGTGAACACCACCTGGATCATTTACAGGCTGAATTAGTGCGTGGGGAGGCTGGGAATTCACAGCTCTTGGTTAATATGTATTAATCCAGAAAAACCACATGAGAGTTTTGGTCGCAAGGGCCACACAGAACGTCACGATGCCGAATTAGACTGTTGACATGCCAAATATCTTCCCGGTGGTGGATGATGGTGTGATCTTGGGGGCTCTGTATGTATGAAATGCTACAAAACTGCAAGGCTGGAATTGAAGGGCAGCCACTCGGTGAAGGGCCAGGGTCTGGTCTGCTGTCACACTGACAAGTCCTTCCCAGGAGGACTTCAGGGCGAGGGCAGAGCAGAGCAGTCTGGGCACGTAGTTGGAGCTTGGACTCAGACAGCATTTCTGAGCTGAGCAAGTCTGGTCTATCAAAAGGCTATTTGACCAGCCTGCATTCCTGCTGCTTCTCTCTCCACCAGGCAATTTAATGGGGCTGCTGGGACAGAGCTTTGCTTGTTTAAATTTCAAAAAGCATTGCAAGGAATGCAAGGAAGTTGTTGGACGTGTTAATCAAAGAAAACTCGTATTCAGGAGTTTGATTTGTACCTGTGCACTACACACAGATCATGTAGGCTGCTAGATTGACACTCAGGCTACAGGTTGTAAAACTTCTCACCTGGGTTCTGCCCTCTGCCCCTTCCAGCCACATCAGACTGGAAGCAGCTCATATCTGTGTCCCAGATGCCTCACATGAAAGAGGGTCACTCTGTTGAGAGGCAGTTGTGCCCTCAGAGCTGTTCTGTACCTTCTTTTTCTTTCTTCTCTTCTCCAGCCCAGATCTGTCCACTTAATAAGGACTAGGACACCAAACAGTGTTTGTCCAGGATCTGACCCTGTAACAAAGAGAGTGCAGTCCCTAAACCTAGAAGAGTTGCTCCTGTGAAAAAAATGAGAGGGTGTTTATCCCTGTCTGCCACATCTGCAAGCTCCAGCTGGAATCTAAAAGCTGAACTAACATTTTTGTTGTCCTTAGTGCCTCTTTGTTGACGGTCTGTGTTTCACGTAGGAAATCCTGCCCTAGAATTGCTTGCAGAGTACATCCTTCACGCTAGAAAACAGCGATGAGCAATGCAGTGTGTGCCCTCCTTCTGCAGATCACAGCATGGTATGCAGACACTGAAAGGCCACCAAATTGCCCACAGAATGTGTGCTCATGGTTGTGACGCTGTTGGGGAGTTTAGGAGCCAACCCCAAATTCTGAGAACCCATTTACCAGTGCAGCCCATTCATGAGGCCTCAAAAATGCTGGCAGCTTTGATCCTTTCAAGTCCTAGCATATAACTGGGGATGCCAGGCTCTAACTTCAAAGTCTGTCAGTCCCCAGATCCATAAACTGATCAACAAGCACTTGCATGTCATCATGCAGAAGGACTGATGAGGGGGTGGGGTGGGAGCACATTCCTTCCTTTCCCAAAACTCCTGGGCCATGCCTGGAGGAGGCTGGATGCTTTGGTGTGATTGCTTCTGGTCTTTTCCTTCCTTCTTCACGTTGTAAATTATTTAGGTGTCAGCATCAAACATCAGAGAAAAGCATAGAAAAAAAAAAATCTCAAGTAAATGCTTTATACTCCTTGGGATCATCTGTCCAAAGAGCTTTGCTTGCTTTGTGAGTATGGGCTGCATTCAGCCACAAAACATCCCTATAATAGTTTACAGCTGGGGAAACTGAGGCAGGGGGCTGTTAAAACGTGACTTGGCCAGAGCATCTGCAAAGTCTCTGCCAGAACTGGGAGGAGTGTTCTGTCCCCTGACAGCTCCTCTGCATCTGCAGGAGCAGGCTTCCTCCCTGCGGCAGCTTGCCAAGGGCTGCGCGAGGGACACCCTGCTCCTGCACATCTCGCCTGTGCTTTACAACATGGCAGTGCTGCTTCCATGGCAACTCGCTGGTCCCGTCCTCACCCCGCTGCTGGCCAGTCACCAGCCCCATACCTCCAGCGACACACGCCCCTACATCTCCGCGTTCCCATCCCAAAACGTCATCAGCCTTTTCTGCAAAACCTTGGCCCTCGTACAGACGTTCCGGGTGAGTTCTGATCCATCTAAGACTCCAAATGTCTTTCACTTGATCTTCCTCATTGGGATGGAAAAGGGCAAATGTTTAGAGGTGCTCTTCGGGGAGACTTTCTTCAAGCTCTGCTGAGCTTCATGTTGTGCTGTCCCTTTCCTGGGTCAACATACAGGAGTGTCAGGCTCCCTGTGGATGCCTTCTGCTCTGCTGGATTAATCCAGCTGCCTGAAGAGGAGGGGCGTCTTGTTTGGTGTCTCTTCATCATGTAGGTTTAACCAGCAGTGGAGTTCACGGTTGCTATAAATAGTTTTCTGCCTTGTCACAGGAGTTACCCAGTTATCACAGTTCTCTTCCTTGTCAACAGCCTTCCTCAAAATTGGCTGTAGCAAAAGTTTTGGAGGCTGTCACCGCACAGCTCCCTTTGAAATGCCCAGAGTACCTGATCTAGCAGGACTCCAGATCCCTGACTGGGGCAGGAATGTCTGATGTCCTGAAGAGCTTTGCTTGCTCCAGCCATCTGGTTTTATAACTTAACAATGTGGCCTGCAGCTGTTTGGTGGACCCCTTCTCCTGGAATGGGTCTTGTCATATTCTTGTTAGTTCTGCAACCTCCTTCTGCTTGTCCTAGGAAAGACTAGTCAGAGATCTACAGATAAGTGGAGGGGGAGTATTTTTCTAATTGAGAGGAGAACAAGAGACTCCCTAATGTGAGTTGGACTCCACAACACTCCTCCAGGAAGCACATCATAAAAGCATTGCTTCCTTCCCTAGTCTCTGTTCCCCCACTCGCATTTTAAACAAACGAAATCCAGCCCCCTCTGGGGTGGAACACAGCATCCACTGAGCAGCCTGTGGTAAAACCACCTGCCTGGGTTAAACATGGAGCAGCAGATGATTTTTGTCTCTCTTGGAAGGTTACGGAGCGTACAGGGAAGCTTTGTAGAACTGCCAGGCCATGGCTCTTAGCTCAGACAAAGATTGCTTGTGCTGAGCAAGGCAGTTAAAGGTGAACTGAGGTTTCTCAGAGTCCAGTGGGTAGCTCCTGTCTGGAGTTTGGTTGTTGTTGGCCCTGGATAGGCTTTTGGGTGCTGGAGGAAGTAGGTGTCCAGTGAGAGGTGACAGAGTTTGTGCTCCTGGCAGATCCTACGTTTGTGCCCGGGTGCTGGCAATTTCTTCACTGCGTGCATCTGCCAGCAGGGTTTCTGTATTGCTCAGGGGGTTTTAAAGCTTTCATGGGCATCTGAGAAAGGCTTGTCTGCAATCCAGCACTGAAGGACAGAGATCAAAAACACACCCCTATCATTACTAAAAGGAGAAAGGCATTTATTGCTTGGGTACCAAAATGAGGCTTTCAGGACCTGCAACTGGCTGTTTTCTGATGTTGGCCAAATCACATATTTGTCCTCACATCGTGCCTCAGGTTCCTCACCTCTAAAATAAGGACAAAGTGTTCCTCAGCCCTTCCCTACCACACTGTGCAGCTGTGGAAGAAAACCTGGTGGATACTGGTTTAGATCTTGCTTTATAGCTCCCAGTCCTGTATGGCTTTAACAGTAATTCAGCCCAAAAGAAGAAATCAGCTTACAAGAAAGCTTTAAGAATGTACAGTTTGTAACCTCATGAAAAGGATGAAACAAATATCTGATCTCTGAAAGAACACACTAAGGAAATCCTCTTTTTCTAAAGCCTTTCAAAATCTTAATTTTTTTTTCTGCTGGGAGTTTATATAGCTTTGGAAGGTGAAGGCAGAACTTCTCAGGTAAACTTGCCAACCATCAAGGGAATGTAGAACAGCAGACTTTGGAGATGAAAACCTTTCAGCACAGTGTGCTGTAGGGAATGGCATGATCCAGGCCTTGGATGAAATGCTTCAGCCAGGCTGCTCCTGACTCCTCTGACATTCACACAGAAAATTTGTCTTTTCTTCCTTTGGCTATCTCACCCCTGTGACCCAAAATGCTTAGTCCTTCTCAACGCCATTCTCTGCTTGGTTCCTGCAGCCTCCACATGCTTGGAGCAGAAAATTAGCATTTACAAATTGCCCTGATGAAGAAGATTCATACAGGGTTTTCAGACTGAATGGAGATTCCTACTGTCCTGCTGTTAATTTAAGAAACTTGTTCAAAAAGACTTTTTAATGCTTGCAGGAGTTGAATGAATCCAAAGGGAAACAGTGGGCTGTTGGAGAGAGAATGGGGACATCGCATTTGCCAAGCAATGGATTCAGCGCTTGGTGGAACACCCCAACCACTGGCACCCCATCTACCCTGGGGCTTCACCCTCTCACTGTGTCCCTTTACTGCCTTAATGTTTGGATTCTTAAAACTGGCAGGTGCCTGGATATGCTGAGCAGGTTATGGCCCCAGTGCTATTTTTATCCACTGACTTAACAAGCAGTTTGAAGAGCTGTAGCAGGCAGGAAGTAAAGTCCCTCCGAAAACACAGAGGGTAACTTTTAAGAGGTAGATTTTTAATTGCAGCTTGAACTAACCATTTTTAGTTTCCAGGAGTCTGCTCCTCCCCGTCTCCTCTGCAATCGGGAGCTTCCCCAAAGATGAACTTGTCACGGTTGTAGCCCCACGAGTCTGTGGCCCTGCTTTCCGTGAGCTTCTGGCATCGCTGCCGGGACCAGGCAAGAGCAGCCACAGATCCTCTCTCCAAATCTGTGTATCTGCAGTCGGGCTGAGGGGAATCCAGAAAGGGGAAAACTGAGGAAATTGCTTTCCTCCCTCTTTGGGGTATAAAATGTTCTCTTCTTTCAAGTTAATTTGTTCTGTGAAAGTTCCCTTGAAATAATTTTCCAACTACTTTGAAAGATCAAATAGATTATATTGAAAGCTACTGTGAGATGAAGTGCCCATTTGGATTTAATAAATGCTGGTTTATAAAGTTCAGCTCGTTATTTCTTTGGGATAAACCTACAGAGAATGGAGGAGAGGAAAGATTTTAATGTTTCTGAAAAATTTATCCCACGAACAGTAAAAACATACCCTAGAAATATACCAGCCACAAAAATGACATCTTAAACACAGTATTTATGACTTTCTGTATTTGTTTTGCATAAACTTTTCTGGTTTCTATTACACAGATTGATTTATGGCGTTTATTTGGAATAAATGTAGTGCATATTTAAAACAAACAGAGCCCTGGTCTGCAACCCACCCAGGAGATACAAAACCTCTGTGTGTCAACCTGGAACTCTCCAAGTCATTTTTATCAGAATATCTTTTTCCATTGAAAATAAAATGCAGAAAAATAATAAGAAATTAGATGAAGAAAAGCAATTTGGGAAAACATATGTAGCCAGTGTTTCAACTAAAATTGGTCTGAACTTTGTATTCAGTGTCTCATTCTGTTCCTTAATGAAATGTTCTTTATCCAAATGGAAATTTTACCACGAATATCATTTTTCACAGATTTGTTTGGGAGGTGTGGGGAGCTGACAGGGGCTGGAGGGGATTGAAAACTTCTCAGAAAACATTTTTATTTTACTGAAATTCATGTAACTTTGGAAGACACACTGAACTAGAAACTTCTTAGTAACTTTTCCATTAACTTCAGCCTTTAGGAGTGAAGGGAAGCAAACAAGGAGCAATTTGCCCATAAGCCATCAATTCTTGATTTGTAAATGAGCTAATTGCATATTTTAGCAGGTTGGGGGGAAAACAGTAAAACAAGGATTGTCTGTGTTGATTTATTTTTAAAGCACATAAGTTGCATTTATCTCTGCTTTCCTCCTGTTCCCCTGACAGGCTTGGCATCTGCCCTGTTCCTTCCTGTAACTGGATTACTTGTGTACTTTTAGTGCATTTCTAGATTGGCTAAAATAGTACCTTTTCTGTGTATTTTAGAGGGGGTTTGCAAGTCATCGCAGCACAAAGATTGTCTCAGAAACCTGAGTGCTGTCCTTTACATGCCCACAGCAAAGCACCTGGCTCTTGAATACCCAAAACCGTAGCAATTGCTTGTAAGTGATCTGCAGACTGGTAATTATTGGGTGAATAAAATTTAGGGTTATCCTGAATTTGTTATTGAAAAAATGCTGGCAGATGAAAACTGAGGCTTGTCAGCTTTTCAATAGCTAAAAGTGATACTTTAAGCTGCATTTGCCTGCTGCCACAGGGTCTGAGTGGCTGCAGACAGGAAGAGTGTATGGTCATATGCTGCTCAAAACTAATCAGTGGGTTGTTCTCCAAACTGTGTCATCTTTCCAAAAGCCATCTGGTATTTAATGTCATGAGTCTATTTTTCACAAGCTGCCTAGAGTTCTCTCTATAAGAAGATCCAAGACTGTAGTCAGGTTGTCATCATCCATGCTAAATGCAAGGAGGAGACTCCCAGCTGTCTCCCCACTGCTGCCTGACCAGTATGGCCCATAGGGTCGCTCTCTAACCCAGTCTGATTTAGGGGGGAAGGTAACTGCAGGTGTAGGATGGCTGTCCAAATTAAGTACTACCTGTGGAGTTGTTCTGCCCCATCTTTTGGGAGAAAAGAGGAATATTTTTAATCTAATCTAGCCTCGCACACTGGATTGCAGCCTCGGCGTTGCCATGGACCCATCCAGATGAAACTCAATTTCTTTGAAAGCTAGGGTACCCTGACAGATATGCTTTCACATACTGTGGGTCTCACCAGTGGCCATGTTTGGTGGATTCTGTGCTTGTGTGCTTGGCTCCTGCCTGGCAATTTGTGCAATTCCCTGGTAATCTCTCCTGTGTGACCCCCCAGCAGCCCCACACTGCTTGGGCATAGAAAGGTCTGAGAGCACTGAGGCAATGCAGACCTCCTGCCTTGCCAGGCAGGAAGGCTTGAGCACTTAAATAAGGGACTGCCCGTAATTAAGAACCATTTGATGGAGAAATAATTGACCGTGGCACATGAGTGCTGATGTAACCAGGTTTAGGAAGCATCTTTTTCAAGATGGCTGAGTATAGAGCCATGGGGAATGGAGCCATGGAGAATAGCACTAAGAAATCCTGTCCTACAGTCTATGTGCACAAAAAGCTTTGATCCCCAACTGTTTCTTGCTGGAAGGATGCACAGATCCCTCTGGCAAGGCCTTCCTTAAGCATCTGAGACTGCACTCTGGCAGGGAGGAGCTTTGAGATGGCTGTGCTTGACCCAAGACAGCTTTAGTTGTAGTAATAGTCTTCTGCCTCTCAAGTGTGGGCTCTGGTGGAAGTTTTTTTTGTCTTTTCAGCTGCCTATTCTTCAGAAGTTATCTTGAACTTCAAAGAGCTGAGTTGAATAACTTTTCTTTGCCTTGCTTTGCTGGAGGAAAACCTGGGCTGCCTGATTTCTGATGTGCTGCTTGTTGTACTTCACAGCCCTATTCAGAATAGCGTGGGGTTAAAGAGTAAAGTGCTACAGGTGGTGGGATGTCTGCAGCCTGGTAGGAGAAACTGGAGCCCGATTTCTTTGTGCACTTAAAAATCTCCAGGCATATTGGCAGAAGCCCAAATGTGCCCAGGAGGCCAAGATAGGAAATCTGGGACCATTGTCCTTCCTTGGCTAACATGGCACTCACTGAGGCACAAGCTATTGCTAGGGCACCGGACTCCCACTTCCTTCTCCAGCTGCTAGTTTTCCCTCAGAAACCTGTTTTGCTCTCCTGGATAGAAATAACTGTGATGTACTTTAGCATGTGTCTTGTTTGTGATGGCCTCCATCCAAAACCCACTGATACCAGAGAAATGTTTTGCAGGGACTGGGAGGGATTTTAGATCAGATCCAAACCTTTGCAGCTAGTTTTGTATTGCTTTCCTGCCAGGACTGACTGACTGACTGACCAGCCACCAAACTCCTGAGAAAATCAGCATGAAGTGTCAGTCAGGGTTCAGTTCAAGTGACAGCTAAATTTGCCTCTCTGGAGGTGAATGAGAGCTGGTGGGCTTGAAATGCAAACGACCTCGAACAAAGCCAGCCAGTGTCCACAAGCTTTTAAATCATACAGTAGCCTTCAGCCATTAACACTTCAAACACCGCCTGGCCCTTTGAAAAGTCAGTTCATTTGTTAATGTTCCTGTTAAAGTCCCTTCCACACTCTGTTCACAGGATTGCCTCCTGCATTGGTCACACCGTGGCTCCTCAGCCCTACTCAAGCAAGGATGAAAAACAGCCCTGAAATGCTTTAGGAGGGACAGCAGGATCCAGTGGTGGGATGCCGAGGTCTGGAGTCTCACACCTGCTCTCCAGTTTTGGGTGAGTCGTGGCTCCTTCCTCTCTCTGCCAAGGCTGGGAGGCTGCTCAGACACACATGCCTGCCCCATGTTGGCTGTAGATCCAGCTGGCACCGTGTGGTTCTGGGGCTGGCACGGAGTTTCCAAATTCACTGCTAGTTCCTACTCCCTGGCATGTGCCTGAGAGCCAGTAAAGGTCTTGGATCTGCCATGCTCTGGGTGTCACTCTGTCTGACGAGAAACATTCTGGGCTGTGAGCTGGAGCTGCAGAGCTGCACTGAGATCGCTTCGAATCCCTCTGGGTTCTCTGATCATAAGGCTGAGCGGGGCCCCTGCCTTCAACTCAGATTCCCCACACAGAAGCTGACCTGCACATTCCCCTTGCTAGGTTTGGAGATCTCCACTTTCTTGATTTTAAAATGCCCTTTAGAGCAAAAGAACCCAACTGTGTTGTCTTTTTTTCCTGCTCTGTGGACAGACACCGTGCAAGCAGAGTAAGCACGAATTGCACCACACTTGCTGCTCACCAGCTGGCCAGGGGAGAACAGTGCTTGCCTCTGTCTGGGCTGTGGGGCTGGAAAGGTGAGGCTAACAGCAGGAGGTAAGACAAATAGGAGCCTGTTTTTGATTTGCCATCTGACCCCTGCCAGCTCAGAGCACGCTGTCTGTAATCGTGACCTAAATTAAGCCCAAACGCCATCAGCAAGGCTGTTGGTTTCTCTCACACACAATGCAAGTGTTTCCAGGTACCTAGCCAGAGATTTATAATCCAGCACTAATTACATTCTTGTTTGTGTCTGCTGTCATGCTGATTTGGGCTTTTTGTGGTTTAAGTCCAAGAGCGTGCCTGGCTCTTTGTGCTGCCAGCCTGTGTGTGGAGACAGCAAGGGGCATCCGTGGCTGACAGCTTAGCAAGCTGCTGGAGGAAACCTGTTGGGCTGGGCTGGCTGTCTTTAGTAGCCCAAATATCATGGGAGACATTTTGGCTTGTTAAATTCTTGACTGCACAGGTCTGCTGTCCACAGTAGGTTCACTTGATGGAAATAGCTCTGGCAGCAGCCCAACACAGGAACACTGCTTTTCTCTTAAAGGTGGAAGGAGACAGAGGCTTGGTGTTCCCTACCCAGCCAGCTCTTGCCTTGTTGATGGCAGATGACCAGCATCTTTAGCTGAGCTTAGGTGCAGTGTTTTTGCTGTGAAGCTGAAGATTAGATCCTTGTAAACAAAGTCTGCAATTGATTACCAGTAATTAGCATAGATTCTTCAGTCAGGGTGCTGGAAGGAGCAGGATGGAATAACATGCCTTGTGATGGCACATGGTTCTCTCGGGCTGTGCCCTACTGGGGAGTGCTCTGGGCAAACCCTTTGTGAGCAGTCAGTGTCTTGTCCCACAGGGCTTACACACAGCAGACATGCCTTTATTCTGAACAGCAAAGCCTCTCCCCAGAAATACAGGAGCAGTTTCTGAAGAAACCCAACTGGGTGTATGCAAAACCACTGGCTTCTCTAAGGAGCCAAACTGAGTCTTCCCCTGTATGTTCCGTGCTGGTTCCCTTCACCCACTCTGTGCCAGGTGACACCACCATAGCAAGACTTGCTATGGAGGAGAATCCTAGTCCATATTACTGGAAAAGCAGTTCCAAATGTAATATATGCTCTATCCCGCCCTTTGTCTGCTTTCTGTGTTTTTTTCCCTGTGCCAGGAGTTCTTGAAGTCTGTGCTGTGATTGTGACATTGGGGCAGACAAGTCAGGCAAATACTTCACACACAAACACTCCGAGCAAACCAGACATCCGGTATTTAGAAATAAACAGCGTAAAGAGATTTGGGAAAGTCACTGTTCATGCCAAGACATTTAAAAGGCATCTTGGTTCAAGTAAAAGCCTCAGCTCATTTCCATTTTAATTTTTTTCGCTTTGTTTTTTAACTGTTGAGTTAGTTACTTCAAACCGAAATGGATCATTTCTGTTTCCAGTTGATCAAAATTAGGTAATCTGTCTTCCACTTACATTTTGAGGTGCTAGTTTTCACCTAAACATTTTATCTGTCAATGTACAATCATTTTACTGATGGTAAAATGTTTTCTTAAAGTTTCTACCCATCCCTAGTAACTCATGGAAGTTTAAGCTGGCAACTCTTCATCTTAAACTCTTGGGTTCCGTTGCTTAGGAAGAAACTCCCCTCTTCACTGCCGAGTGCCTGGGTTAGCAGTGGTTGAAGGGAGACAGTGGCCATTCAGGAGAGGTGTCAACTCCACTGCTGGCTCCTGTCTGCATCACAAAGTGTCACTCAGAGGGCTAAAATCTACAGATATCATTGCATATAGACTGGACACTATTGCTGTGCAGTCCTGGAAATTTGGATCCAATCCAGTCTGGCTTTTGCTGGTTTTCTTAAGGGTCAGTAGTCATTAAAGCTGATGAGAATCTTGGAGTGAGACCCAGTTAGCAATCACTAAACACAGGTGTACAAAACTGGTGAAATTATTTCTTTGTAGCAGTAACAGAAAGTATGGTTGTATAGTGCATGTGTCCTGAAATGTGTGCTTAGTTGTGGGATTGTGGTTTGTCTTTGGTCGTGCTGTATATTTTTGAAGTGGAATTGAGGCCAATGGTATATACTTTGTCTCGTGTGTATTCAGATTTATGTGGAATGGATTTGAGAAAATATGACAGATGGGAAATAGATGGATGTTTTTTTCCATGCAGGTTGGCAGTTCTTTTACCTGCTAGCAGCTTAAATAATGGAAGCTGGGCGATGACCACGCATTAACACTTTCTGCTGCTCTGAGTGCTTTTCAAGAAGGGAGCAGTTGCTTCAAAATCTGCTCTCCTTGTAGACAGGACAGTATTCAAAATCTAACTCCTGTTTCAGATTAGTTTTGGTCACCCATTTTCACCCAGCAGACCATTTGCAAAGATGCTCATTGCTAGCCACAACCTAATTTCTGACAGATTTGTATACGCAAGATCTTCTCTGTTTGTAAATAGAATTGGGGTTTGATTTTTGGAAAACAACGTGGAGAATAGTCAAGAAGTTCAGTTTCTGACTGTGTCCAGTGTTCTTCAGGGAGAATTTGGCAATGGTTGCAGTGTGCTACTGGCATAGCTGAACATCAGGAAGTGGAACCACTTACTCTTGTAGCCCTTGAGGATGTAGCTGGCCTCTGTGTGGGAATGAAGAGAACCTCCTTTGTCCCAGCAGAGAGATGGGCTGTTACAGCTGGGGTTCAGTGAAGAGAGACTCCTCTCCATCCACCACAGCCAGAGGGCATTGGAAGTTTTGAGAGGATTCAGCTCAGTGAGTTGCAGAGAAATGCAGAATGATAGAGATTTCCCTGTACAATTTCCCTGTTGAGATCTCCTAGTTTCTTCAGCTTCCTTACAGGCCCCTATGATGCAGATGGAATTCTGTTCTGGGAGGCAGAGGAAAAGAAGTAATTTCCAGAAACCTGACACCATCTTTTCAGGAGAAGAAAGAAGTTGTAGGGTAACACTAGAACCCTCTAGTGCCCCAGCATGAGATTTTCATCACAATCAAGGTAGGTTTTACAGAATCTCTGCACCTGCAGGAGGCTGGGGGGACATGGCAGCATCTTTGTCTGCATTTTATCTTGGCACCTCTTCCCAAAGGCTGAGGCAGCTCCCTGTCCTGGAAATCTACAGTGTCTCTGAAGAGCAGCACCCCAGTAGCCCGTGTTCCGTGGTACTGTGTGCTCAGCTGCAGATGGCACATGCAGGGCAGCCAGCAACACTAACTCAGTGCTTATTGAGCAATTCCTATCGTGGTTCATGGGGCACATGATACACCGTGAAACACCTCCCAAAAAACCAGCAGTGTAGGAGAGAAGCACGAAGTGGAGGTTCTGTGAATCCAGGATTGGTACATTTGTTGCATGCAAGACGATGCAGTGTTGGAAGAGATGATGCTGACAGAGATGTCTCTTGTTCCCTCATGCTTCCAGGATATTTGAGTTAAAGTCTGCCAAGGAGGACTTTTCATCCTGCAAGCTTGGTCTCTTCTGTGGGGCTGTTGGCAGTTATTAAAACACAAAGCCCTTCTTGCCTACAAATCCATGTGCTTGATCTCTCCAGCCCAAACCCTACGAGTAACATGCACTTGTCCCCAGGGCAACTTGCTCAAATAACCACAGCTCTGCCGGAAAAGGGGCCATTTGAGCCTTAGGGAATTGGGAGGAGAGATTGAATTATTCCCAGCATCCAAAGACCAAGAGGTTCCTTCTTCTGCAGCAAATGTTTTCAGTTCCCACTTGGTGAATTATTGCTAGGGATTTTTTTTTCCTTTCAGTGTTTCCATGAATGTGGTTGAGGCTCTGATCCAGGAAATGGGGGGGAAAAAAACCTCTGAAAAATGTATCGCACCATTTCAAAACTCAAGTGGAATTAATTAAATCCAAATTTCAACAGTGTGTCCAAAGTTGAGCTGGGCTCAAGACGCACTTCAGAAGGTTTGATTTCAAAACAATCCCTTTGCGCACATGCACATAATTTAGGGAGGTTTCTGTGTATCCAGTACAAGGCAGGAGCAGGGAGCTGCTGGGTACCTGAGCTTGGAGAGAAAAGGTAGTATTTGCAGGCCATCCAGAAAAAAACCTTTTTCTGCCTGATTCAGTTTATCCTAATCCTCTTCTCAGCAAGCTGCAGGCTGGAAAAAGAGTCAGGAAATAATGTTGTGGAAAGGAGAGCCAAACCATTTGAAATGGAGATGCTGTGGCTGGTACACTCACAGTTCTGCTTGCTGGAGAAGTAAAAAGAAGTAAAAATAGCTAAGGGACAGTAGAGAAAGTGTTCAGGACATCAGGCTTGGGTTGAAGCAAAAGAGTTTGGTAATGAAAACTTTTCTGAATGGTGGGGGATGCAGGACTTTTCCCAGATCCACCCCTGAAGGGGAGTTGCCTTGGGGGGTCTGAGTGCTTCCATCCTTTTATCTGTTGAATTAAGATAATGTAATTTATTGCCCCAGAGAAAACATGATGGATTTTAAAAAATAGTTCTAGTAGGCTGGAGCTTTCTCAGATGCTTTTTCAAAGACCAAATGCCAAATTCTTTCCTCATTTTCATGCGTGTGTCCCAACTAGCTGTAAGAGAGTTACACATGGGTCAGTGAGGAGTAGAACTGGCTCTTTAATATAGTATTTAACAAATTCTTTCTGTCATGCCTGTTCCCTAGTTTTTCACTCATTGTGGAGGAAACCAGCATCTCTCATTTGCTTTTGCCTTGTAGTGGTGACCTGGGAGAAGGCTGAGGGGGAGGACTCCTTCATGAAAGGTCAGTTGTGCCTATTTAGTCTCTGCAAATGGGGAGATTTTGCATTTAAAGCCTGAAAGTGGGGGCGGTTCTACCTCATTTCTGCCAAGCAGCAACACATGTTGTCAATATTTTTCCTGTGGATCTTCGGCCCGGGCAGGGACGATGTGGGTAAATGTTCTGATGTGGCTATATTTCTGTGGAATACACACACACACATGTGTGCACCTGTATATTGCTGTGTAATTTCAGGTGAGTTGATGAACTCTCTTGCAGAGAGCAAAAGCATTTCTACCAACCACTGTCTGGGAGAAGGGAAACAGTAGATCTGTGCTGTACAATGAGTTTTACAGACTTTAAGTGCATCACTACAAGAACAGTTATCTGTGCGTGCAAGTCAGCACCACCCATTGCTGCGTAGCAGCAGCTGTACCTTGAAATACTGGGGGGTACAGTGCCTGAGCAGGCTCAGAATCCCAGAGTCATGCTTGAACCCTGGAATTAAAGCCGCTGAATTCAGGGCTCTGACAGGTCTGGGAATCTGTCTTGTTGAGCTCAATAGCAGCTAGACCTGCCGGTGCAACAGGGATATTGAAGGATGAGATGAGTACATTTGTTCCAAAGACCTCCCAGCCAGATGTTACCCCTGCTGCATTGCATATGGCTTTCTTCAGGCACAGAGTTAACACTGAAACCTGAGCCAACTGATAACAAGGGCAGGCAAGCACCAGCTGGGTCTGTGTGGCAGTACCCATCCACCTTTTCCTGGCAGCTCCAACACTGGAAACACACAGTGTGTTTCAGTAGAAGCTCAGGAGCTCCACCATTACAAGGACCACACAAACCACCTCTCCCTGTGAAACGACTACTGACAGCCTGTTTGACGCTCCAGGTCATTGCTGGGTAAATGGCGTATCAGAAATTCATTTCCTCCCGCTTCCTTCTGTGTTGCATCAGCAGCACTGGAAGTCACGTTGCCTGATATTGCATGGCAGCAGCATGACCTGAGACTGCACAATGAAATTGCCTAGACACTTCATGTCCGAGCTGAAGAAATCCTTTTCCCTATCTCATTTCTCTTATCAATATATCAGGGAGTTGTGGCTTTGTTTTCGCAGTGTGGATTTGTCTGTGGAGCCGGGCCCTGAAGGACCCTGGAGCACTTAACCTGACAGCATCCAGACCCAAATTCTGCCCAGGATACAAATCTGCCAGCTCAGCCAGTGCCATCAGCCAGGTGAGAGGGAGTAGAGAGCTTTTGCCACAGTGGAGGAGCAGGAAGGGCTGTGCAGATTGCTGCCAGGCCAATAGAGTAGAGCAAGAAATCTGCCTGGCTTTTATCTCCTTTTTCTGTACATCTTGGCAGTGCGGAAAGGGCTCAGCATTTCCTAGAAAACCCTGAACCTCTTATCCACAGCCTCTCTGCAGCTGGGTTTGCTGAGGGCACAATTCCTCATGCTTTGAAACCATGTTTTCCCACTGTCCTCCTCTCTTTAGCTCCGTCATTTCCCTTCTCATCCCTGGAGGACACCATGTGCTGATATTGCCTCAGGAGCAGATGTAATATCAGCTATTGCTTTCCCTACCACGTGCCCTGCCACCCTCCTGTCTCTTCTTTCTGCCAGTACCTGCTGAGCTCTCCTACTTTTCAGTTTGCTGAGGCCTCTTCTGTTAGCTGGTCCATGTGTGTCCTCTATCCCTTTGTCCATGTACCCTGCAGCCTGTTTCCTTGCAGGTTTTTCATGTCTTTCAGAGGTAAAAAGGGAGGAAATTATATCAGTATAAAAATACAATAGTTTCATATTCGTGTTTGACTGCTCCTGGGATGCTTTCACATGTGGCAAACATACCCAGACAATTAATCTTGTGCACCCACAGGGCGTAACTGTAAAACAGTGCATGACAGATAAAGATGTATCTTCTTTCTCTATTGTGCTGTGTTTGGGGGATTTTTTGGAACTCCTACTTTTGCTCTGTCAGGGCCAGTTACCCCATCTGGACCCCCAGGCATATTCCAGTTGATATGATAAAAGCAGATCCTATATGTTTTATTAAAATTACGTATTACGAACTTCTTTTTTTCCCTTCTGTTCCTTTTTTGGAACAGAGAGGTAGCCAAAATGGAAAGAGACTCATGACCATGGAAGAAGGGTGGGAGAGAAATGGCTCGCAGTACACTTGCTCTAGCAGGACTCAAGCTGAAGTGGTTCAGGCCACGTGTTGCAGGTGGTGTGGGCAAGCAGGTAACAACCAGCCCATCTGAGAGTGCTCTCTAGAGCAAGAACTGCTGAACCATTTAGGGGGTTAGAGTGCTAAACAGGTCCTGCTTCCCCCAAGTGTCCTTGTGCCGGGGTGGAGCGCTCTGGGAAACTCATATAATGAGCACATGCTGCTGCTTCAAGTGCTGGGGGCAGGAAACCTCTAAGTACAGGAGCAGCAACTGCTCATTCATGTGTCTCTTCTGTCTGAGCTGATGAGTTCACACTGCTGCTCCCCTGCAGTTCTGGAATCTTGTTACGCTGTCATCTCTGCCATTCTTTGTGCATCTCAGAGTTTTCTGCGTTCTTCCCGGTGTATCCTCAATTCCTCTGCATTATAAGCACATATTCTATCCAGGCTTACTATTTACATGGATGGGGTTCAGCTTCTATGCGAAAAGCCCTGTGGGCATTAATCCTTTGGGGACTTCAGGAGGACATCCTAGATGGTCACTCCAAGGTGAAACTGCCCTTGGGACAAGCTGCCTTGTGCCAAGGGCAGAGCTGTGCCTCACAGGTGTGAGAGCTGTGCAGGAGCTGTGGGCAAAGGGAAGGGGCAGCACCATGGATGGGGGCTTGTTTAACGTGTTTGTTGTCCGTGTTGGATAAGTTTGTGCCCAGTGCAATCCACTTATGGGCACTGTCCCACAGCACCTGATTCTTTCTCCCGTGCTGGTCCAGGGTTTTCCAGCCCCACCTCTCTAGGACACAGCCAGCCTGAGAGAAAGGACCTCAGCAGGCAGCAAGGATCCAGGCAACAGGCACTGCTGCTTATGCAATAGGCAAACATTGTAGTAAATAACATGTGTAGCTTTGTTATTAAGCTTGATCTTGTTAGGGGGGCAATAAATGTTCTCTGTGATCATTTTTCTTGTAGAATATCAACACAGGATAAAATTGTGGCTCTGGCTTTGCTCTTCCTGCTCATTAGAGCTCCATGCTGCTTCATGCCATGGCCTCAATCTGTTGCTGTTTGCCTTGACAGCTGCATGTCCCCAATTTCCTTCAGACTCATTTTGCACATGATAATGCTGGCAGTTCTTGGGGTTTTTGTGTCCCTTCCCCCCTGTACCTTCTCACTTTTACAAACTAACTTAGCAGCAAATTGTGCTTAATTTAAACGGGATGGTTTGGGCAAGATACCTGTTTGCTGGAAACCAAATTCAGGGACATCTGGCATTCATTGACTTTTAAAGGCAAAGAAATGACACAACTAAAATGCAGATACAGAGGATTTCCAGCTACTTTGGGGGGGATGTTGTTTTATTAAATTGAACTCTGATAGATTTGTCCTACTTGCTCCTAGCCATAGCTCTGGGTATAGTTTGGACTGGGCCACTTGTTTAATTATATACTACTAAAAAACTAGCTTTGCTTCATAAATTTTTTTTTTTTTGGTGTCTGTTCATCTGCCTTTATATTCCCTGCACAGGATGGCTGCTTTAATGCCTGAAGACACTTCTAGAGCCATCCCCTGAGTCACCAAACTCTACCTTTCTGCCAGAAAAAGCTTTTGTATCATATCCAGTCAGGTACATACACTGTGCCTGGAGGAACTTGAGCTGGGGACACTCCAGCCTCACTTCCAATTTCTAGGCTGATTTATAACAGAGGGGCCAGAGAATCACTTGTTTTGTTTCTCTGGGCATACAGGTGGGAGTGAGAGATGCTCCCCAGAGCTGGCCAGGCCCTGTGATGCAGAGGAGCTGAGTGGTGCCCTGATAGCCTGGAGCTGTGAGGCAGCTCAAGCAGTGCCATCTAATCAGTAGCTATATAACAAAAAACAGCCCTTTCTAACACTACAAAACAGTAGAGCTTTATTTGACGAGAATAAATGAGTCTTTGGCATTATGTGGGGAGAGGAGATTGTGCTTCTAGCTGCCAGTACTGCATACTTTCTAATTCAAGAAAGAGCAGCAAGGCAGATCCCATAGACAGCATCAGGCATGAACCCAAAAAAATCCTGGCTTTGCCCATGGAGAGAGTGAGAAGTTGGATCCTCTAGAACAGAGGCTACTTTATGAGGAGTCAGAAACTGGGCCACACACAAACTGGGTATGTGAGGGTAGCAGGGCACTGCTCTCCATTTTTGCTGAGGGATCCCCAGGCAGGTCAGCCTGGGCCTTACAGCCTCCGTCTCAGCAAGCAACAGATCACTCTGCAGTGACTCCCTCATCTGTGCACGACAAGTTTCATGTCAGCTGCCTCAGACTCCCCACATCTCCCCACTGCTGGCAGTGGTGGAGTCTGGATCACTGTGAAACCAGAATTTTATGAGGGGCAGAAGTATAACTCTCCCCACATTTATCTCACTCCCCTATTTGCCATTTCTGTCTGAATCTTTCTCTCCTGCTGGATCTTCCCCTGGGAACTGACTGAAAGAGCCTCAATAGTTTAATCCAAATTGCCCTCCAGTTCCCTGGTGATGCAATTAATTGAAAGCAGGATTTTTTACATCTCTGTTCTGCTTAAAAGTATTCCCTGGCCATCAGGCTGTCCCGCTATGAGATCTAAGAGTCACTGTGCTGGCAGCCACATCCAGTATGAGCTTGGATTTTTAAGGGGATAATCCAGGAAGACATCAGGTCCCCCCCCTGTGGCAGTCCCTCTCAGCATAATCACTCTCAAAGTTGTGGGCTGTTGCAGTTCAGCATCAGGAGTAGTTTTTCCAGCACTGAAGCTTGCAGTAGCAAACTTAAACCTTTTTCCCCATGGTGTTCTGCAGTGGGAGAAGGCCCATAGTGCCTCCTCATGATGGATTTTCTTTTGAGAATTTCTGTGAATCTGCTTTCTTTGCCACAGAATTAATCACGCTTGGAGACAGAAAACAGTCATGCCTTTGCTAGAGAGAATGTAATTCCATGTGAAAATACAGTGTTTGATACAGACAAACTCTTAGGAGACAACTTGAACGTGCAAAATTCTGGGAGTTGGATGAAGTAGTCAGACCTGTGTGAGCCTGGGGCGATGAGAGTGAGCGAGGCTGTGGCACAGTGTGCCTCAGTTTGCCCTTTTGACAGATGCGAAAGAGGATAACAAAGACTGGGGAGCTTAGGGCTCTGATTCCTATTCCCTGTCAGAATGAGTTGTGAACAGGAGAGGGAGAGGTTTAAGGATTTGCTCTTGTTGCCATAAGTTCTGACCGACAGTTCCTGCTGCCCACACGACCCTCGGCGGCGAGAGCAGACTGTGGCAGACAATTTGCAGGTGGACTCTGAGCCAAGGCTGAGTCCCAGTTTGGCTGCTCTTCCTTATGAAAGGGAAGGCGTGTTTTGGTTTTCCTGGGCTGTCTGCAGAGCCTCTCTCTCTCTCCAGTCTGGGAGAGGTGCCAGCCACTTCCAGTGCCTTTTCCCAGTGAGTTTAATAACTCTACTTCCTTCATCCTGTCTTGAACTCTCAAAATAGCATCCCCAGGTATGACATGACATACTCTATTGCCCTGCTGTCTGCTGCAGACAGTGTCCTCTTTCTTTCTGCTTATCCCTGCTTCAGTTTATACACAGTCCTTGGGATTGGCATCCTTTGTCATATTAGAGATGCCAGAGGGATGTGGGGATAAGAGGAGGCAACTCTTGCTGAGAGCACTGGACTGTGCTATAGAGTGCAAATTCCTAGGATGTATTTTGGAGGGCTTCTAGGCACATTCTGGACTGACTTAATTTAATTTAGCTACCACACTTGCTTTGGCATTGGAGCACGGCACATCCCATAGCTGGGTTTTACCTGAGGTGGGAGACCCCATCCTTTCAGGCTGCCTGAAAACGGTGGACTTGTGCAGACTATGAAGCAGTGTGATCACAAATCTTCCTGCTCTGTTTAAGCGCTGACTCTTAGCAAAGCCAAAACTCCTGAGCATGAGTTCATTAGCCCATTGGAACGGTGCTTCCTTGGCTCCCGACTTCCCTCCAAGGCTCTGGCAGCCAGGCACCACCTCTGCTGCCAAGCTAAACCTTGCCATGCTGTGTGATGGGACAGGCTGCTCGGCACACAGCCAGGAATGGGCCTGTTCTCACTCAGCTATTGAGCATCCCTGCAGACACACTCGTTATGCCAACCTTCATCCTACACAGACTTCCATACAGGCTCGTATTTCCTCTGGAGCTACCTCATCCTTTCATCCACGCCCTCTGAGAAGCGGCAAACCCATGTTTGCCCCATCCTTCCCTTCCAAAAAGCTGTGACTGGGTTGCTGATGCCCTGGAGAGAAAGTTAAATGACCTCTTGAAGGGACTGACTGCCATGTAAACAACGTGGCCCAGCCACTGCACAGCTCATTTGGCTGGTTTGGCCTCTTGCAGACTCTCTAAAAGACATCTCCCCCCTCCCTGCTTTGTGCTCCTGCCAAGTGAGCTCTGCTGTGCTGCGTCCCTGATCTTTTCTGACATTAATTACCCTTTCCTGGCTCAGACTGCCCTGTTTGTGGCCAGGAAACCAAACTCACTTGCGCCTGGAAGCAAAGCAGGAGGGAAGAGAGGGTGTCTGCTTCCTTGGATGGCCAACTGGAATAAGCAGGTGTCTCTGAGCCCTTCCTTCCCCAGGGAGAGCTGATAGAAGGCTTTGCCCATTGCAGCCCAGGCTGGATCCAGCCAACTGCTGAGCACCTGCTCTGCCTGCTGGAGTTGCTGGAAGTGAGGGTAATGGGCCAGCTTTGAGTGTATGCCCAGCATCTCCAGAAACGCACCAACAGACCCAGCACAAGTGCAGTGAGAAGCAGCAGGAGGAGTAAACCCTGGAGGCAGTTCACCTCCTTTCACATGTGACTTTTTAGGCCACTAATTTCAAATTTGTTTTCCTTCTCTTCACCTGGGTGCCCATGATTTCAGTTCTCCCTGTCACCTCTAAACAGCCCTACTCCAGCAGGTGACATCAGTGGGGAGGTATGGGGTCCCAGCTCCTCGTGTCATGCAGCCTCTGGCAGTGTGACGATCCAAGGATGGGTGCTGCTCTAAAAACACCACTGAAGACTTTCCTGGCACCAGCCACATGTTCAGTGCCCCCCACTTTCCCAGGGTGACAGTGTTCCTGTGCAGGCCAGAGCTTTGCTGGCAGAACTGCACACTCTGAGTCTCTGAGCTTTGTTGAGGGAGTACAGTCCTGCTGCTGGGCTCTTGGAGTTTGCCACCAGCCTAAATCAGGAGGAAGAGGGTAAGTCAGAGAAGGGTAAACATGGACACAGTGTTGTTCCTGACACTTTTACAGTGCTCTGAAAGTGCAAGTATCCCATCACACACCCAAATGAAACAGCAGCACTTGGAGAGTTTAACTGGCAACTCACCAGTTACAAATTCATGGTCTGTATTAACTCCTGTGCTATAAACAGACAGAAAGGAAAATCCATACTTTCCTTGAAAAGAGCAGCAACGTTTCACAAAAGGAGCCTGTGTGTGTTTGCCACATCTTTGAGCCTGCATCCAACATAAAGGGACCCACGAGGCAGAGTTATTTCTAAAATATAGCACCATCTAGTGCTGTGCTGCAGCAGGTCACTGTGTGTCCCCACCTCGGCACCCACAGCGCTGGGGTCCTCTCCTCCCTCTTCCTCCCCAGCATAAGACTCTCTGCCTTTTGGAGAGGGCTTTGATTTGGTTCCTGTGTCAGATGGCAGTGGGTTGTCTGAGGGCTGCTTCAACAAGTCTCTTTGTGCCTCTGTGTGCTTGCAGCGTTCCAGCAGCCTCTTGCATAATTCATGGAGAAATTGTGTTAAAACTTCATCCAAACCCCAAATCATATGTGAAATGCAGCTGGAAACCATCTTTGTAGATTTGAGCCATTGCAAACATCCCTTCCCTCTGCTCCACCACACCTTGTGTTCCTGTGTGTTAAAGCCAGGCAAAATTTCTAGTTGCGTAGAAATCCTGGTGCTGAGTGACACACGTACAGCTGTTTTTCTGGGCAGTGGCTGTACCCCTGTGCTCTGCAGAAGCATAGAGGATGGTGGACTATTGCTGGGGGTCCGGGGGGGTAAGAAAGATATTATCAGCAGGTTAAAATTCACAGTTTAAAGCCTTGTGTTTGCACGGGAAAATAAACTTCATGAGGGTTGAAACCTGCTGATCTGAAGTGTCTGTGGGATAAAAGTGGGATAAAAAGGGATTAAAAATGCTGCAAACACCATTTGCTAAGTGTCAAAGTTGTTTGGCCAAGAGCAGAACTGACTGATTATTATGGTGGAGTTAATTTCGCCTACCTTCCCACCACCCCATCATAAATAAACAACCTGAAATTGCTTGGCTTTTTCCCATACACAGAATTCAAGGGTTCAGATTGAAACCAAATTCCCTTGAAGTTATATCCAGGATTCCTGTACGTGGCGAGCTGTGCAACATGGTACTAAGAGCTCCTGTAAATCAGAGCAATCTTTATATCAAAGCAACTTTACACGCCCCTCCCCTTCCAAACCCAGGCACTATGAGGTAAAACCCTTGAGCTGTAGCAGCATGGAAGCAGAAACCAGCAGGCCAGGAAATGCTTGCAGTGGTGCTGTGTGGTTGACTCTTGCTGTACAGACAGGTTTCCTCCTGCTTTTCCAGAGAGAAGGAATGCTGTATGAAGAAAGCACAGTCTGGCAGTAGCTTTGTCTGATGTAACTAGGGGTAGGATTTAGGATGGAAAAAGTTTGTTCTGTGGTAACCAATACCACAATGGGGGAGGATGCCTGAGAAACTCGTTTCTTTCACAAGCAAGTGCGTGATACCTTTTCCACATCTATTTGACCATTTAACCCGAAGGAAAACATATTGTTCTTTGCACCAGGCTTTGTTATTTTCCCTTTTCCAGAGGATGTGGCCAACGTCAGCATGAAGGTGTGAGAATTTGGAAGCAGAACTGCTTGCTGTGTGCATAAGGGGACGGTTTCCTTGTGACACCAACAGAATGAAAACTGCAAAGTTTCTAATTTGGAGCCAGCCCCAATAGGAGTAAAAATTAAATTTGTCCTTTTTGATTCTTTTGTTTGTTGAAACACAAAAGCTAGCAGTATAGGAACTTGCTTTCCATGACTTGCAGCAAAGGCATGGTTGGAGGAATGTTATGAACCAGTTCTCAGATATAGCTGTGCTGAGACTCTGGGAGATTTTCCTCTCAGAGACCCAGGCCACCGTCATGAATGGTGCAGCCTTGGGAATCCAGCTGGCCAAAGCATTTTGCTACTCAGCCATCAGGAGACACATTTTGTAGGTGCTGTGGCCTGTGCACATCTCTGGTTTTACCTCCACATGTCAAATGGGTCTCTCTTGCTGATTTTCTGCACTGACAGGAGCTGCTGCCTCGCACTGGAGCACTCTGGATCTGGTCTCCCATAAATGCAGTGTCTGCCCAGCAACATCCTGCCCCGAAGGAGAGAAGTTCCTAGACCCTGCCAAGTATCAAACACCAAGAACATGTCCCACAGAGACAAGGCCACACAGCGGCTTCCATGTGTCAGCATTCCCACTGAGTCCTTCCAAGAGGCAGCCCGAGTTCAGCTGCACACACACACAGTTTTGGTAAGTTAATATTCAAATAAAAACATTGGTAAGTCCACCTTTATGTACTTCTCCCTGGCACTGTCTTGGTCATTCCAGGGTCAGTGTGGGACTATTCCCTCTGTTTGCTTCTAGACCTTTTTTTTCTCCCTTTGCCAGTCTAATTATGAATGTCCCAGCTGAGAGGGTTTTCCATTTCCTTCATTTGCTAAGCAACCAAATATCTGTACATTTCCATAGGGGTCTGTAAACATCTCATGGTACATTCTTCTAATTAGAAAACAATGTCTGTAGTTGTGTTTACATTGCTATGCTTATTAGGAAGAAAACGCTGGGTTGGTTTTGTGTTATGTGCAACCTGAGATTGTACATTTGTGTGCTGTTCAGAGGAGTATTTAATTGGTTTTTAAGAAATGTATCTTGGGGGTTTCTTGGTTTCTGAATCAACACAGACAGAGAGTTTACAGCTAGCTATTGTATGAAATTACAGATCACATGTTCCCTGTGAACTTTCCCTAAGTTTATTCAACTCAAAAATTGCAAGTTGAGTTGAGGAAAAATGGCACGGGTTCAGCAATGAACCACCTCCTTGCGAGGCATTACTTGTGATCAGGCAGTAAGTTTCAGGTCAGTTGGGCAGAACTAGTAACAAATACCTCAAAGTTAGTATCTGTGCAAAGGGGAATCAGAGGTTTCCCACACTTCTAGGATGATTCCTAGTATTCTAGAAGCATACAGCAGCAATCCATGAGTTCATCAGTTCTGATCTCCCACATGATGCAGACTGTAGTAATCAAAATCAATTTGAGATTAATGTCTTTTGAACAGAATATGTGTTTGAGAAAGGAGTCCAGTCTGCTTCAGAGGTTGCTGGTAGTGAAGAGTTGATTGCTACCTTAGTAAATTGTTCCAGTTAGTAGAGACATTCACGTTACTGCTACTCTAAATTCTCACTTCAACCCCCAGCCACCAAATCTGTGTTTTGTCTGCCAGAATGAAAAGTCTTTGGTCAGTTTTGTTCCCCATATTTCTGCTTCCACAGAACGTACAATCACTCTGTAACAAGAAGAATAAATTGCAGTATTGGATGCTTCTGCTTGAAATCTATTTTGTAACCTTTTAATTCAATTCATGGCTCTTGTCTGGACCTTTTCCAGTCTATCCATGTACTGTGAGTGGTGAGCCCAAGTGCTGTGTGCTGCCAAGTGCATCAGTACCAAGTGCAAGGGTGGGGAAATGGCTCTTTGTTACTGATGATGTTACAACGCTGATGTCGATCGGAAGGGCCGTTTTTGGAGACGTGCTCACCATCTCTTGCCTTGCAGAGTGAGACAGACCTTAACTCCCTTTGACAGGCTGGACCTGGCCTCGTTCTGTACGAGCCACCCTCAGAGACGGCCAGAGGCTGCAGTGTGGAGGATCACAGGTCCCTGGAGGTCCCGTTGTGAGTCACTGCGGGTGCAGCCACACGGTGCTGTGCCCCTCTGCCTGCCCACAACAGAAAGAGCCCAATGCTGTGCTAACCCTTGAGCAAACAGTGCCCTGACCTCCCAGTTAGTAGAGCAG
The DNA here is from genome assembly GCA_013400975.1 of Atrichornis clamosus. Taxonomy (NCBI): domain Eukaryota; kingdom Metazoa; phylum Chordata; class Aves; order Passeriformes; family Menuridae; genus Atrichornis; species Atrichornis clamosus. Next base: position 309,700 of record WBMZ01007397.1, read on the forward strand.
CCCTTCCTGCTTATTTTATTCCCGGCATTTGAACTGCAGCACATTCCAGTTGGGTAAAAAGGCTTCGCTGTCTGGAGCATGCCGGAGTCAGGTGGTGAGCATACCAAGAGCCAGACAGGATACTGTGCTTCCTGTGAGAGTAAACACTGAAAGTCATGCAAAGCATCTTTCATTCTGGCTGGGCCTCAACAGCCAGCACAGCCGCTGGAAAGGAAGGGACTTCACAGAGACAGAGAGATTATTCTCCTCTGGCTTAGAGACTACCTGGGCTTTTAATCACATTTGAAACCCTCTATGTTTAAAGGCTGCTTACTTTGTTGGCAGAATATGCACCCACAAACCTCCCCCCCATCTGCTGGGAGCTTGCTCAGGGATCTGCTGTGCAGGAACACAACCAGTGTGCATGCTCTGCACCCCCTAAATTTATATCTAAGACAACACTATGAGATGACCGAGGGAGCTCTTGGGCTTATCTCAAGTTTGTGTTCAAACAAACAAAGAGAGAAATGTACTACTAAAGAACAGTTCAGATTTGCCTTAAGTTATTGCACCTCTGGACAGTCTCTCTTAAGGGCTCTGAGTACTGTTACCACCAGGAGAGCGACACTGGGTTTGTCCTGAGGTGTTTGGGTGTTCTTAAAGAAGTTCAGAAAGTCATCAAGAGAATGTCTAAAAGTTTCATCAAGCTTCATACAGAGCAGAGACAGAGCTCCTTTGGCAGAAACTCCCTGATCTATTAAGTCATCTTCAGAGTTCACATGAAAAGCTAGATTCCTCCCCAGAACTTCATGGAAGCCATTTGTTAGGCATTCAAGACACCTTCCCATGTGGTGTGGTTGTTGACAAATGAACAGACTGGAACAGATGTCGATGGCATCCTCACAGTCACATTTTAGAAGCTGCATCACTCACAGTCTCAAGGCCAATGTGAATTCCAGACTGTCACAGTGAGGATGAGCACAGGAAAGCCATTGGGATCACAGTAGCCAGCAGGTTCTGCAACAGATGGTTCTAAACTTTCATCATAATGTTCAGGTGTTGTATTTTATGCTATTTGGGAGCGTCCCACTGGAGTAGGCTGGAAGGAAATCAAGCCCTGTCTAGGCACGTTTGAGTTGTGTTTCAAGAAATCCTTTAATTTCCATAAACAAGTGCAGTTGGAAATCTGGCCCGTGACTCCCGTCTGTCTTTATTCCCTATCTGTAAATAGAAATGGCAGCATAGTCTGGCTCATAGGTGTATCTGAGGAGAGAAATACCACCACTACGCAGGAGCAGCTCAGTTAAAAAAAGGCACAAGAGTACATGAATCCTAGTATCCACAGCCAGGTCCCAACAGGATTTTTTCATCACTTCGTGGAAGGAACGTTTTGGTTTTCTGACAATCAATAAAAATGAGATTATATTCTTCAAAAAGCTTTGCCTTTCATACTGATATCCACAAAGTTCATGGTGTTCAAACACATTTTCCCAAGCTGGTCTATTATATGTGTTTTCCTAATGGAGAACTCAATATTTTCATTTTTGCTTGCAAAACTGTCTCTACATCAAACTTTGTTTTGATTTTTATAGACTCAAACACTATTTTTAGGGTTATGTTATTCATTGAGGCTTAAAGCCAGTGGAGTCATCTTGGTAAGTCAGACTTGATGGCTATTTTCATGAGATCAGATGTAACATCAGACCAGGCTTTTGGAAGGAAACTGCTTTCAGAGCTGCCAGATAATTTGTGAGAAGATACTGCAAGGATATTCTCTTTCTATTGTGCATTTCTTCCCTAACAAAACTAAAGTGTGTTCTAATACTTTAATGATCAGGGACACACCAATATCTCTTCCCTCTTGTCTAGCAATATTTAAAGTAAAGAACCAGATATGGTTCCTTTTTAACAGAAGAGACAATAGCTTAAAAACACTGTGATTGTATTTTTTGGGTTTGTTTCCAGCTGGTCTATTGATCTGTACTTTAACTATTCCTTTCTTTATTGACCATGCAGTATTTTTAAAGTATTTTATTGCTTCTACAGAATAGGCAGAGATCTTTGGATAAAAGAAGGCTTGGTGGGAATGTTTTGAGAGTTGTGTCCTGCAATGTGCTCTGTCTGCTGAGGCTTTCATCATAAATCCTGGCGATATAATTCCATTTCCTAGAAATGTTCTTTTGCAGATTCCAGATATTTTTGCCAACATCAGTTGTCTGCAGTGTCCCAATGAGAAGGGTATTAACGTGGTGGTTTCAGCATGGGGAAAATGAGGTGCTGGAGGGAGGCTCTTTCAGGGAGTCCCTAAGGCATCAGTAATGAACACAGATTTCCCTGAAGTGATTCCTCCAGGAAGAAGCAATCACAAATGGGTTGGTTCTGGCACCTTAGATTCTGGGTTGTTTTCTTTTGCAATACTCTCTTTTCCAGGATCTCCCACCCTTTTTCCCCAGGCAGTAGGCTTGCAGTGGTGGTCCCAAACTTCTCTACAAAACACTTGTGAGTCAGGAGCTTTGGCATACACCCCTATGAAACACCAAAATCAGGGACACACCCTCCTCCCTGATTTCTTATCTTGGCAAGCCCCTCACTTTACATATCTGACCATTCCTTGCAGGTTGTTTCATTTTCCAATTTTGCCCTAATGTTCTTGCTGTGGTGTCTAAGTTGAACTGAAGATCTGGAGAAGAAATTCATAGTCCTGTGTGATTAGCTGTGCCAGTAGCAACTGTTATGGCCTGCAGTGGGTTTTGACATCTATTCCAAAAAGCAAAGCTGTTTTTCTTTCAGAATCTCTCACATTACTCCAAATAGCCACATCCTTTCAAAACATGCTCCTGTGCTGTTCATACCCTCCTCTGGAAACCGCTGTGTTCAACTGCTATTTTTCATGGTCACATGCAATTATCCACCTCCCAATTTCTACTTCTTGCTCACAGCTGCTGTCCTCTTCCACAGCAGGAAAATGACCAGCAGCTTCACACTTCATATACATCACCTGCAAGCCAGCCATGGAGCCATGCAGAGATGGGATAGCTGCTGTCCCGTCAGGAACATCTGCAGACAACAATCACTTCTCCTCCGAGGAGACCCATCTACATCATTCTTGTGCAACAGGTGACGTGTGGATCCAAGCTGAAGGCATTCCAAGGTTAAATTCCACCCTTTGCAAAAGGTACACACAGGATCTTGGATAAGTCAGTGCACCTCCCTGTCACGCTTCGCCTTGTGAAGTGCAAGGAGGGGTTCTGCCTTTAGTCCTTTCATCCGTAGGGACAGTAAAGCCTTTAGAGCGAGCACTTGTCGAGGGCACGGACACAGTTGTGTCTGGGATTGGTATCACACAAGCATTTATTGAAAACAGAAATGTGAGTCTTAAAAAGTCACAAAATACACCTTTGAAATCAGTTCTTCTCCCGTTGAGGGACAAACAAGGCATGTAATCAAGTATTTGTAGAAACAGTAATAAATGCTGGACAACTTCTGAATCTTATTCACTTGATACTTAATTGAATAAAACTTGAACTTCTAAATATTGCAAAAACTCACAGACTGGAAGCTTTAAAACTCTCTTATAAACTACAGTGCTGCTATAACACAGATTTACATTAATGTTTCTTCAGTACTTAAAAAAAACCCCTACCTGTCCTGAAATGAAACATGTGAAATTAATCTATTCCAATTCCTTTTGCATTATTCTCTTCCCAAGCTGGAAACCTAACTTATCTGTATCTGATCAAGTGCCAATAATGATAGTCTGTAAGCAAAAACTTACTCAAATTCCTGGCGTGTTTTGGTTTCAAGATAACCAAGTACAGATTTCCAGGGTGTTTCTGTAACTGATTTTGTATTTGGTGTATATTTATAAGAGACTTCTGTCATACAAGAGAAGAGAGGGTCATTCAGAGCTTGGCTTTGCACCCGAATTACTGGTGGTGTTATTTAGTTTCTAGTCGTTTTCTTTCAGCTGTGGGAAGATTATTGACAGGCTTGACAAGGACTGAACAAACATTATACCTGGATACCAGGACATTCTATGTCTTGGGATTTTGGTGTTCCCTTCAGCCCTTCCCAGGGTGGCCTGGATTCAGCAGTTTGGCTGGGTACTCTATGCTACATGTTTTTGAGAGAGTGATTCACAAACTCCTTGAAGTCTCCAGCTAAGCCAGCAGAAGCACAGCTGTTTATACTTTTATCTTGATGTTTTCTTTTTCTTTGGGGTCAATCTTAAAATGAAATTTGCCTTGAGAAGCAGAGAGTAATGTGGGAGCCTTTCTGGTTCTCCACTTACTGGAATAGGTACAATCATTCACATTTTGCCCAAAACTCAGTGAAATAGCTGAATATTTTCTAGACAGCTGCCATGTCTAATCACACTTATTTGTGTTTAAATTTTGACGTATGGTTCCCATTTCTGGGAAGCCTTCATGCTATTTAATGGATACAACATTGTTTTAAAACTGTGGACATAAGCAGAAACACTGCTTGACATTAGAGTGATTCTGAAACAAGGTAACCCTATTTAGAGTTAATTATGACCCCTTGAGGGGAGCTGGCTAAGAAGCCCTGAGAATATTTACAAAATTGGGATGTTAGTCCAAGGCACATTTATTGGGCTTGAAATAAGCCTACATCTTTCTTCTTTTCTCTCCTTTTTTTTTTTTTTGTGACAGTTTGAGAGGAACAAGTATAATTGAACTGGCAAAGCGCTCTCTCTGACATTGATTTTTACAACAACTTTACCTTTTAGACAAAGTCTCACATGTTATTGATTTGAAAATTCATTGTGAATGTTTTAAGGTCTGGTTTCTGTCTTCTCTGGGGAAGAGAAAGAACAACACACAAAACAGTACAGTGTAAGGTACAGGTCAGGAGCAGAACAGTACATGCGACGTTTTCCTTCTTTCAAACCCAACATTTGGCTCTGTGAGTTTCAGAGCTTGTTGTTCCCCTTGGCTTATTTCTCTCTGCATCTATGACAGTTATGACAGGGGCACAAGCTACCTCTAGACTAATTTATGTGTGTGCCCATGCCCACACAGAGCTCCACTTTTCAGATGTCAGAAAACTCTCTTGAGCAGATACAAATAGCAAGTCATTTTTGGAAAATATTCCCTTACTTTTGGTTTTAATTAGTGGTGCTCAATTACACAAAGGCATTATGATTGTATCAACAGAACGACCCCACTGACTCTTTTGAGGGGTCTTGAACCAGAGGAAACCACATCTGTAGGGCAGTTGCCTTTCCATAGAGACTGAGAGTACTCAGCTGTTGGAGATGCATTTACACTTTGTCTCCCTTAAGTTTTTGCTGTCTGTGATGCCCTGTTTCCCCTCCGGTTTTTTTCCAGGCAATGTTAAATGGCACAGGACAGACATAAAGCTGATTATGTACATTGGACAGATGCTATTTAGGCATTAGGCTGTGGCTTGCCTGAATGCTATTCAGGAATTGCTGAATTTGAATCATTCATTTTCTGAGGTAACACTTCCTTATGCAGTGAATCATTTGTGACTCTTACCCTTGTGACTGGGACCTCAGGAGGGACCAACTCAGAGACTGCAGCCTACTCAGGCTCTCCTGAGTAGCACAGCCTTGTCTCACGTTCCCACTGCCCCCCTGCTCATATTTGTGGTGTTTCACAGCTATGTTATGTTGCACAGGCAGCCAAGGCACAATGCAATCCGAATGAGTCTTTGTGCATTGGAGAGGTATGACATTCTGAGATAACTTCTCCAATACAGAGCAAGAATTGATCAGCACATGTGGATACTGGAATTGAAGGAGACATCTGGGCTTGAAGAAATCCCTTCAGGCTCTGTGTGTACAAAGGCAATGCCATGCTATCTCCAGGCCTCGCAGAGCCCACACTGTCTGCTGGGTTTATACATATATCCTGAGTTTATTCACATTCTGGAAAGCTGCCCCAGGAATGTCTGCAATCTGGCATGTAGCATATTACAGCTGCATTGCTAAAAGAACCCTCCAGCCAGCAAATCCCAGCCTGTTCCTGCACAAAGGCTCCTCTCTGTAGCTGCAGGCTCAGCTGGGGCATGGCCTCCCATGTGCAGATGTTTGCTTACCCTGTGTCTCCATCCCAATAAGAGCAGCACACTGGCAGGATCTGCAGGCCGTGGGACTGTGGCTCTGTGGACTCCACCTCCATCACCTGCAGCATCCACTGGGGTGAAGGAAAGACCCAGCAGATGGATATCTCCTCACAATCCTCCACGGGGATCCTTTCCTCTCCTCCTTAGACTCACTTGGGAAATAGTTGACCTGGAGACCTGGTACCTGATGCACAAAGCAGAGATGAAGCCAAACCACATTTCCTAGGTGACTCTCTGCAAGGGGGAACTGCTGCAGTGACCTGCCTCAGGTGTAGTGTCCATAAGAAGTACAGAAGAAAACAACAGAACATGGCCTGAGAAGAAACAGAAGAAAACTGAGCAATGTGGCTTCCCTAAATCACACATCTACCCAGATGTCCAGAGCTAACCCAAGTCCAGAGAGCTTCAGGGTTTGGGTTTTTTTAGAACAAACAGCTCTTCTTATTAGGGACCAAGGTAATTAATTGCCTCAGCAAGGAATGGCATGCACAGTACCACATTGCTTGCAAAAGTTGCTGATGCCCAGAAGCAAAGATAATACTACATTCCCTGTATTCTCCATCCTGAGAATTCACATCAGTAACAACCCATTAGAACTCAACACGGTTTCCAAGAAATGTGGCTAAAACAGCATTTCTTTGGAGGTAACAAAAATAAATGAGATTTAAAAGAAAAGCAATTTACCTAGGAAACTGAGAGCTCCAAACATCAGCATATCTGAGCTTTCTTGGGATTTTTTATTTTTATTCTGCATTTCTCAAAGGCATGGATTCAGTCCCCGTAGATGGGCCGTGACGGCGCACATCTGGTTTTATGGTTAAGGAAAAGCTGATTGAATCGATGCACTCGGCACAGCTGACTGGAGTAAATAAAAGAGGATTTGAAGGAAGCCTTGTTTTCCCCTGGATGGATGAGTCCACCTTCAGTGCTGTTGCAATTGCCCTGGAGTCAGTGAAGTGACACAAGGGGAGAAGAGCTGTCAGTGTGTTTCTTCATGAACTGAGCTTGCTTGCTCTCTGTCCATCATAACTTTGCTTTTGTGAGAATACAGCTCTTAAAAACTGCCAGTCGTTTTCTACCCAACTTGCCACAGTCAGTAACAGAGGGAGGTGGAAGAAAAGTGGGACAGACCCATGGGGTAAATGGTTTCCATCACTGGACTCCGTGATCACACCTAATGATTCTGTGTGGAGCAATTGTCGAACATGAGCTGCTTTGTTCTCACAAGCCCACGGGAAAGGATGGGGGAAATTGTAGGAGAAAGCTGTGTGTCCAGAAGGGTAGCAGTTGGAGGCACTGGGGGTTCAAACCTGGCAGCAAATCCTGACTCAGTGTAAATGAACTGCAAAACTCCCGTGGAGCCCCAGGGTTTTGGAGGCCACAGGCTCGCGTTTCTCTGCTTCAGCCTTCTGGGCACAATACAACTGTAAAAGCCTTGGAACAAAAACATTCCAGACACCTTTTGCAGTGGTGGGTCAGCGAAAGAATAGCACCTGAAGAGTCTGTGGGAATGCACAATGGACCTGACCTGTCCTGATCAGGATGATCTCCTGGGTGGGCAAAAGGCTACAAGAACCAGTTCACAGCTCCTTGTTTGCCAGGTGTGTATGAGATTCCCCCAGAGCAACTGGCTGGCAGTAACCTTTCCAACAACTTACCTTTAAGCTGATAATTGAGGGTAAGACACAGACCTTTAAAAAATACCTCAGTTTTATTTGTTGCCTTTGTTCTCCTTGTGCAGACCATACAGAGAGTCTTTCAGGCCCCTGTTTTCTTTCAAAGCCAGTATTGACCACAGCTGTGAAGTTACCATCCTAGGAATGGTTTTTCCCAGGCAATGGGAAAGTTATTTTCTTAGGCACCTCATTGTCACTTCATATTCTGGGGAACTACTTAAGAGCAGGATCTTTTAGCTTTATGACAAATCCCTTTATTTACAAGGAGGGATGGCAGTTTTGGGTTTATCCCATTGCAAGCAACAGGCCTGCAAACAAAAATGCTGGTGGAAGAATCATTCTGGGCCATCCCCAGGGCTGTTTATCTCCCAGATCACTTCCTACAGATACAACTTGCGCCCTGGGTTCTATCTTCTGTCCTTTCTGCAGCCAGGTCACCCTCTCACTATAAAGCTCAAGCAAGGACAAAGTAGGTGGTTCATTTCTAACACCTGGAGGCTGTTGGTATTCTGTGGCCCTAAACCAGCACAGATGGGGCTTGTTTACCTGAATTTGACCTCTCCAGAGAGGCCTCTTGACCAGTCTCTCCTGGGTAATTCCAGTGCAAAGCTGGAGGTGTTCTCCATACCCAGGTAGGGCAGGAGTTTCCTCATGGGGATAATTACACTCTACTTACAAAGAGCACATGAAGAAATACATATACAGCTTGTTTGGTTGTGCAGTATGTCTCTGGGGTGGTGGAGACTATCTGGAGGCCCAGCAGAAGAGGAGTTGGTGCCCTGTGGCCGGCCCTGGTCGGAGTCCCACTGGAACCTGGTCTCCCTTGGTACTAATGAGGCTGGGTAGGCTTCTCTCAGCTCTGCCAGCCCTAAAGACTGCACTTATCCAGACCTCATCTCCATGCCTATGAGAGAAGCAATTCATTATTAAAGGGCATTAAAAACTCCAGAAATAATGGAGCTAACAAGAAAAGATGAGCCTGAGCAATGGGTTGCCAGTCCTCTGAGGAGTGTTGCAGTATGATGTCTGAGAAAACACAAGACTAAGTTGATTTAGTAATACCATTTAGTAATACCATTTTCTCTCTTAGCAGATAACTTGGCTCTGGGAAGAGGCATGGAGGAAATATCTGACAGATTTGCACCAGGGAGAGCAGTGCTTGCTTGGTAAGTGACCTTGGCAAAGGAGGGGTGGTTGTCCTTGGGGCTGGTTTGGGGAGGTTGGTCTCTCCCTCCTTCCTATGGCCTGCCTGCTCCTAAGCTTGTCCTCTGCATCTCTGCTCCAAGCATTTGGCCTGGCATTAAGAGAACGTGTCTGCTGTTAATGGAAATGGTGTTTCTGAGTGACATGGAGGGAGTTTTCCAAACTCTGCTGGTGTTTCAGTGCGTGATCTGGAGCAAAACAGGCTGTCCCTGCACACTTCCATTGATTACTCCTGAATAAAGTGGACTCTCAATGCCTGTCCGCAGGGGCGTTAAGAAATGTAAAAAGTATTTGTAAATTAAAATGCCTGAATGAAAGGCTCTGGTATGTGTAATCATAGAGTATCGCATTAAGTAGGAAGGCAAATGTCAGGGGAGTTCCTGGCATTCCATGGAGCCTTGCTTGTCTCACATAAATAGATTTAATAAGCTCTGCTAGAATTGAAGACAGGTTACATTTAAGCATATTTATTTGAATTTACATAAGTATACATCAAAGAGGAAATAATGCAGGCTCTCGGTTACTTCAGTCTAGTTTTTGATGGTTAATACTTCATCCCTTCTAGCATATCATAAAGTTCCTTTTCATGATCTCAGAAGAGCATAAGGAATGGAGTGAAAGGAGCTGAGCTTGTTACTTTGTGTGACTGTCTGGGGGTTCAAGGCAGAGCTCTGTCTGTGTTTCATTGGTTTCCCCATGTTCTTGTTACGACAAACTCTCCAGAACCCTGAGAAAGGCAAATGACAAAACCCAGCAGAACAGTGATACATGACTTGGCCTTTTCATTGAGGACTAAGCAGGGCCCTGATGAAGGCAGAGGAGACTGCTGCTTTGGGAACAGGTGGTCACTCAGTGGTCAGTGCAGGTCTGACCAACCATCTTGCCCCTTTGAGCTATGTTTTATACCCTTGGTATGTGTGAGAGTAGATGTGTGCTGTGTGCTCAAGGAGCTGGGAGTTACTAATGAGCAGGAGATGGTGTGGGTTCCTGGTGTCCCAGGGAAGCTGGGTGCCAAAGGGACCCTGGAGCACAGGTATGAACACTGTCCCCAACAGCAGAAGGTTCAGCCCAGCAGCCTGTCCTGCTTGCTGAGTGCTGTTTAGAGAAGACTTGCATGTTGGCATTTCCTTTGGAAAAGGATACATAAGTCTCTTTCTCTCTGTGGGACATGTCCAGAGGACAATAATTTATTCTTCCCGTACCTCAGCTCCCCAGCCAATAAAATGGGGCTGCTCATCCTGCTCCCCTCTACTTACACAAAGCTTTATCCCTGCTGACAGTGGGCATTATGCTCCAAGAACCAACCCTCAACACAGCAAACTTGTACATCTTGGGTGACCCGGCCTCATCCAAAAAGCCAGGAAGAGCCCTTGGCAATCACAGCTGGAACTTAAAGGCCAGTCTGTGGTCAGAAACAAGAGCGTGTTTTGTTCACACACAGCCAACTCTGCCAGCTGTTTCCACACTTTGGCAAGTGTTTCCTATTCAAACAGAAAATGGTCGATGGGAATTGAACTAGATACAGCCATTCTAGCTAATAGCAAAGAGTTACACCCACGGAGAAGTTGAAAAAGATGTCAGATGTCTCCAATGCAGTATTTACCAAATTACCAGATGTTTGGAATCCCTTAAGTCATCCAACAGGCCTTTTCAAGGCGATGTTACTCTTGAGTATCATGGCTCTCCTGAAAGAGCATTAAAGTGAACTAATTTTAGCCTTGAATTATGAGGTTTTTCTCTAACAGAAGGTGTCCCTGAGGACATGAGGGTAGATTTTTATTTCCAAAACGTTGCCTTTGTATATTTTAAACGGATCATCTGGATGAAGTTCTAATGGCTGGTTCAGACTGTCTGATTTATAGCAACAGCTGTTCACCTTTGTAAATGGGGAGATTCTTGGAGATACAGAACACATTTATGAACTTGATATTCCACACCAAGGGTCAGGTTTTCTTGCCTCGTTTTTGCACAGGTGTAAATCCAGATAGGCTTCTGTGAAGTCAATGAAATTGTTCCATGAAAGGCACAAAAATCAGAGCTGCAGGAAATGGCAGAGCAGTTATTTCTTTCTCCAGTAGACTGAATTTTAGAACTCACAGCAATTGGAGGGTGATTAAGGTTGAGAAATGTGCCTAAGGAGTGATAGGGTGTTCCTGCTGAGTGATGGGGAAAAATGCTGATTCTTGCATGATGCCTGGGGAGCCATTTCTTCATATGGCTAAAAAAGATGGCAGACAGCCCAAAATTAGGAAGTAAAAAAATGAAAGAATAACGAGAGGAGAGATACCTTGGGTGTCCTAATTGGACCTCTTAAATATTTTAATCCCTGCATTTCAAAAGGTAGGATTCCTACCACTGAAACTTCCTGCAAAAATTTCTTTGATTTTCAGTGTTGAAGTCTGGAAAAACAATTGACCACTCTAGGTTTAAAAAAAAAAAAAAAAGCAAAGTGCTTTCAGACAGCTGTATCAATATTTTTTTTCATCTTCAGATCTTTCTATTATTTTATCTACATTTTGCCAAAAAAAAACCCTTCAGAATTTCCCATGACATTTCTCTTATTTTGATTGAGCAGATACTTTTAGGTTTTGCTTGAAAATTTCTAACTCTTTCACAAAAAGAAAAGAAGTTATCTTCCTTCAGATCCTACACAAGCTCCAGCCCAACCTTATTTTTGGGGACTTTCTTATGCTTTCTTGAGTGTTGTTGGAGCATTAGTATCCAAAAGAACATTGAAGGCCATATAACTTTATTATTACCAAACCTCCTGTATTTCACACATTCGCACTCTCTGCACTTCCAGCTACTCAATCCGTCTCTGTGTCTCCATAAAATACTCTTAGAGCTGAGCTGTTGATGCCAGCTCTGATTTAAAATGCCACGATGATTAAGTGTCCTCCATAATCCACTAAATGGAATAAATAACATTATTAATTCAGTATGCAATTGTCTGACTTACAACACTGAGCTTAATATTTAATACAATGTAATGGACCTGATTTCCAGCTACTGGATGCCTTCCCTTAACTTGCCTCTTCAGTCATCAGTATTCGCTTAAAATACTGTTCCACTTGAAGTGCAGCAGGAAAATTCCCCAGTAAAATTGAGGCCGAAATTAGACGTGAGCAACTGTTTTGGGTTGCTGGGGGAGGCTCCCGGGCTCCAGCCCGTGTTGGGAGGACAGGCGTGGGCCGTGCTGACATCGTGTCAAAACTGTGGTACCTCAGCCTTGCTCCTGAGTGCACCTCAGAGGTTGTTTCCCATCTGGGTTGTGGTGGCCACGTGGTCCTGGAGGAGAAACAAGAACAGAAGGTGCCTGTGCTCCACTGACATTAGCCTAGGTCCCAAAGGATCTGCTGGAGGTAGTGCTGCTCCTTTGGATGGATATTTGTTTGGCAGAGTTATAATGTGCAATCAAAAAATGGAGTTAAATCAAAGACCTGGGATTCTTCCCAAAATAAAATCAATGGGAAGAATTCACCCTGGTATCTTTTAAGCAGTCTGAATACAAAGCAAATTGTTCAGAGCTGGATACTGCCTGCCAAAACCTGCAGCTTTATTCATCTGAAATATTCCAGCATAGGAAAAGGCAATTCAGGACTATTCTCTGCTTTGTCTGGTTTAGATCTCAAACTCCTGAGGGAAGGGGCTGCCTTGCAATGCCTGTCACTGGGGCCCTAATGCTGCTCCAGCTCATCCAGTGCAGGGATAATGAAGTGAGCTCCTTGCAGTAATCTGGTCTTGTTCTGTAGGCCTGGGCAATAAGCAGTCACTTTGTTTAAGACCTCCGAGATTTGGCTCCCAGAATACCTGAAGATGGAGTTTTATAGCCAGTTTTACTGCTGGTGAGTTGTTGTTAGCAGAGAACTAATCTGAGTGCATGTATACGTGGGAAACACAGCTTATATCACCTGGCAAATTTGTGCTTGAACTTCTCATCCAATCCAGTGGTAGAAACAGGATGATTTGTAGGATCTCCATAGCCAATCACAAGAATTTCTTTGGAAAGGTTCAAACTTCCGTCTAAAATCAGAGTGGAAGCTTTTTTAAATGCCAGGGGTTTATTTTCAGAGTTGACCTTGATTTGCACAGAGCTAGCAATGCAAAGGCAAAAACCAGCTGGAAGCATAACTGGGAAGAGAACAGAGGAATCTTCTCAAGGGGATTTTTTTCTTGAAAACGGGAGGAATTAGATAGTGTTGCTTCAAATATCTAATGAACAAAGGAGGAAAGCATGAACCTGGGAGCTGGCAAAACAGCCAGGTCAAATGTCTGCTGGCATTAATATGATCCAAACCACTGGGCCTATTACAAAAAGGATTTTGCCGCTGGTTATTCTGGGACCAGGCTGTGATGTGAGAATTCTCGTGTGTCAAAACATGCCTGAACTGACTTCCTCTGCTGGACATCCATGTCTTTGCTCTCAATGCAAATTTATTCTTAACAGGGTTCCACTGGAGCTTTGTTCTTTAATAAGGGTATTTTAAATGTCTTAGGTAAGGTTCTTTATGCAGAAAAAGGAAATTTGAGATGTTTAGTTCTTCCATATTGCCTTGTATTTGTCACAGAAGATGCCAGGGAGCTGACTTTTTGGTAGCAGGAGTCTGATCCAACCTGAACTCCTAGAAAAATCTGTAACTTCAGTAGGATTGTTTATGGAGGATCCCTGAGTAGAATACTCAGGCTGCTTAAGATTAGCCCTTGGTTGTAATTCAGATACACAGAGAAGTTGCAAGGAAAATCTAAGTGTCACTTTCTTGAAAGGCCTTTTTCCTTTGTGCCTGGGGATTTCTACCCATGTAACACCTTGCCCTGGGCTTACAAACTCTTGGGTTACACAAATGCTTGCAACTGGAGGTGTCAGGAGATGGTGGTGGCTTTTTTTTTTTGTTATGCTAACAAAGTGCATGTTCATAGCCACGTCCTCCACGTCGTCTCCATAAAGGGACATAGAAACTGGAAAACTATTGTTTCTAGTTGTCCCAGAAACTCTGGTTTTTGCTGCTTTATCACAATGTATCTTAACAGTGTCATTCTCTCAGAAATAGCTTTATATTGCTGGTCTCTAAAGCCACAAGAAAAACCTACTCTGCAGCCAGCTCTAAGGGGTACAGAAATCCATCAGGATTTGAATCCAGGGCATACCTGGCAAACATGAGCATGATTGCAGTGTTTCCTGTGCATGGCTTGTTCCTTGTAGCAACACTATACTTTGAACTCCGGAAATAAATAGTATCCACCATTACCACCAGCTTTCCTCTACTCTTCTCATGTGCCCCCTCCACTGCTGTCTGCATTTATAGCCCCAAACTGCAGCCAAGGGCCAGAATTGTTCCAGAAATACAATGTGTTCGTGTGTTGCTTTGGACGAGACATGGTAGAGTGGTGCCACTATTTTCCCAAGTATTGAGAACTTTCCAGCAAGCTCTGTCTGGTCGCTGTGGCGAGGTCAAAGCATTGGCAAAGACAAACTCGAAGATGTCTTGCACCATTTCTCAATGTCTGTGGTTGGTTGGTTGTCTTTTAAAGTGTCAGCTCTTCCTGCAGAATGGAAACAACAAGGTTTTGTCTAGGAAACATCCAAATGCCTTTTCATTTTGGCCTTTATGAAACCTTTTGAAATCTTCCTGATGAAAAACAGAAAACTCCCCAGGCTCGAGCATATGTATTTGTTGGTACTTCACAAGTTCTGAGGGCTAAAAAGTACAAGGAAGTCCTGGGATCTGTGCTAGGAGGGCTCAATGGCAGATGAAGATGCAGCAGTGTGTGGCTTTGAGCTCTCCCCTACTGCTCTCCAAAAGAAGCTTGATGGCAAATTTGTCTTCCAAGCAACAAATGAGAAAATGCACTGCTTCATCTTTACTTCATAGTAAGTTTACTGTAGTTGGTCAGGTTAATTCATCCTGACCCTGGCTTCTTAGAATGCTCCCTGGTATATATTATCAGAGGAAAAGCCACTTGTTTTTCCAATCTGCTACAGTATCTATATTTAAAGGAGGGGAACATGGTGCGAAGTCCTGCTCCTGTTCTGAATTGCCTCCCTGTATCAGGATGACAGTTTTGCCGTGCCTCAGTCTTGTATAGGTGCAGAAACTACAAGAAAGTCCCTGGAGTGGCAATTTGGTGAGAGCTTTTCTACCATTAGGGCTGCATCATAGGGCATTTCTACACTGCTTTTGTCAGCAGTCACACTGATCTCCACTGAAAGCTGAGCAAGGGAAAATCCCAGGCCAGCTGCACTGAAGGAGCTTTTTGAACCTGCAAGGCTAAATGGGAGGGAAGCACTGGATGAGCTGGAACTGAGCTTGCACTTTAAAGACTTTCTCACATAAAAAAAGCTTTCAGGTCTTCTTGGAGGGCAGGACACTGCACCACTGGATTTGCTTCTAATACATTCTGGCTTGGTCCTTTTGAAGGACAGCAAGAGCAAGTTCCATGGAGCATCTCTAGGACACATGGGGTTCCTTATCTTCACGAAAGCAGCTTTTTGAGGTTGGCTGCTTAACAATCTGTGCATGTGACAAGGCAATTACACTGGCCTGTGGCACTACTGGGTTCTTAGGCCATTTTATGAGCCACAGGAATGAAGAGCTCTGTGCCATGCAGGTCACTGGAGCCCAGTTGGTTGTGTCACCAACCTATCTCAAAAAACAGCAAGAACAGATGACATTCCAGTGGAAACTCCTTTACAAGGAAATACTTTGGATTCCAGATGTTTGGGATTTTTCTGCGTATTTGTAAAGTTAAAATGTTCCTTTAGGACTCGCTCAGCATAATTATCTGTACTAGGTTTTTGCTTTTAAACTGTACTTGAATTTTTGTGACTGCTGTGTACTCGTGTGATAGCTGGTGGTTGTTCAAGCCTGCAAGTCCTTGCTGGTGACAGGAGAAACTGAACTTGCAATGAGTCAATCTCGCAGTGCACCAGTAGCAGTTTAAGAGATTTGTGTACTCCTATTAACCAAGTGACAGAGCCAGTATTTCTCTTCCCTCGCCTTCCATTTCAATCATAGCTTATAGCAGTGAAAAACTTGCCTGTTTTGTCCCTGGGAAAAAAGGGGTTTGTGTTTCTGCTTGCTGAATTGGGAAAGGGGATTTTATGTGGCTCCCTGCACTTGCTGCCCTTGTTACACGAATTATTCCTCTATAGATTTGAGAGCATCCTCTGAGCAGTGAGTCATAAGACACAGCAGACTTCCCTGGAGAGTCAGATGCAGACAGCCTTATCCAGAGCATCAGCTGTGCCTTTCTTCTCTTTTCACAAAGCAAAGGCCCAAGGGGGCATCCTGCCTCTCTGCAAGCAAGAAGCTTTGCCTTCTAAGATCAGCTACCTAAAGACATATCTGGTTTTCAATCTATTTGGATGAGAAGATTTCATTTCTTTCTACAGACCTTGCCCATTTCTGCCTTAAAACCATCACTGTTATTCCACTGCATGACCTAAAACTTTACTGTCCATTTCTCTGTCTCCTTTGCCTGTCTAAAGTACCGACACCCAAATTCTCCATGTGGTTGCTTTGGTAGGTGCTGTGACTCTGGCCTGGTGATCTTCCAAGAGGTGTGCAGTACGATCTGAGGGCTGGAGAACTTTAAGCAGTATCAGAACTCAGATATCCTTTCTCTTGGTTTAGCACATTTGCCAGTGTACAGCAGCCAGACATGGTTTCTCCCTGCACACAGACATGGAGCATCAGCACACACATCTCACTAAATCCCATTCTTTGCACAGCATTTCAAAAGTGTCCTTAATGCCATGGGAAATTGGCCCTGTGTGTGTCCAGAAGGGGATGGTTCTGGCTTGATCACACATTCAGCCCCTGGCTTTGCTCTGGCTTCTGCACGCACTGATGGGCTTGTAAAGCTGCCCAGTCCCCACTCCCCCAGTGTCCTTCTCTTGTGCTGGAGGAACAGGAGGATCAGGAGAGACTGGGTCCTTTCAGGGGGAGAGCTGGAGTGCAAAATGAGCAGCCCACAACCCCCGACTGGCAGTACTTCATTCAGGAACACTTCTCTCTCCACAGGGGCTGGTCTGCTCTCTTTATCCACCCTCTGACATGATCCTATATCCAGGCACTTAAGAAGAAGAAAAAAGCAGCAAAACTGAAAGCTGCTATTTTTAAACTCTGCCCTTGGCTCTTTGCAGCACTCTGCTTTCCTCCCTGTGATTCAGTGTTCTTTTGAAAACTAGGCACCAGGGCCCTGTGGTTTCCTGGTACTTGGAACATAAAATCTCCTAATTCTTCTCTCACAGCAAGCTTCAGAGGCCAGGGAGTGATTGATATTTTCTATCGCTTCATTAATAGTCACGGCACAGTAGTTTCCTAATCTGTTTTTGCACCGCTTTTTATTTTGAATAATTTGTCTTTCAAATTTCCTCAGCCCTCCATGTCACACAAAGCGAGTGCTGTTTGCTCCCCTCCTGCTTTTTAACTGCTGGGTTGAGGCCTTCAGGAGGTGGTGAGGCAGAGCTGTCTGAGAGCTGGGACATTGGGGGTCCTGCCTCAAGGAGCTTCCCCATGTTTGCTTCGATAAGCTTGGCAAATATCCTGAGGGTATGTCCCAGAGTGATCAAAATGCTGGAGCCTTCTTGGGAAAGGAGAACTTCACCCTAATTCCCAAGAGCCTCTGCTCACCTCCCTCACTATGCACAGTGAGAAAGTTTGTGCCACAGTCCATTTTCTCAGCCTCGTGGCCAACCTTGGCTCTCCCCTCCTCCAAACTGGACCTGATTTGGAGTCCTCTGTGAGAAAGGCAACCCACCCATCCCACAGAGGGTAACAGGATTAGCCTGTTTGGCAATCAGCATGGAGAATCTGTAGTGCCTGAACTGCTTTTCCATGCTTCTTACATACCTCCAACAATCGATTCTAGTCCAGGGGAATTACAAGTTTAAAACCTGGATATTAGACCTATTTCTGTGGTAAATAAGTTGCTCAGGGCACAGGAACTAAGCAAATCCCTGGCAGAGAAACAAAGCCAGGGAGAACCTGGGATGTCTCCTGCTGGTCATGCCCTTCCCCACCACATCTTCAGGGATGATGCTATACTGGATAAAGGCAGGAAGTGCAGTGGGACCCTTTTGCAAGAGACTTGGACATCTGCACAGGAGTTGGGGGAAAACAGGATCAGGGGCCAGTGGTAGTGAGCCACACTCAAGCTACATCTCCTGACAGCTTTGTAAATACCTGGAACCTTTACCTGTAAATGAGCTGCTGTCCCAGGTTAAACAACTTGCTGTGCAGCTGGGACTCTCTGGCACGACTGCAGTAGTCCTGAACTCACTGTAAATTGCTTTTTCATTCAACCCAACTTGGAAAAAGGCAGTCAGGCTGTAGTCTAAACACCCCAAGAGTCTGTATTTGCTTTGTTCCAGCACACTCTGCTCTCCTGTGATTTAAAACAATGTGTCTTTGTGCTTATCTTCTGGGCTTGGCAAGGCAGTTTTTACCTCTGAGTTTTTGTCTCAACAGGAGAAATTGCTGTCTAACAGATCTTTTGTGGACTTCCGACCAAAACCATCCAGTGCAACATATGGTAAGTCATTCAATGTTTTATAAACTCAGACCCTCAACTATAGCTATTTATGGGTAGAAACTGGCATATCAATAGTTTCTTTTTGGTTACAAGGGTAATGAATTCTGGCTTATGTTTTTATGACATCTCAGTTTGGGTTTCTCCAGCCCTTCCTTAGATCATAATGCCTTTGACTTTACGTTTGTTCCTTCTGGTGCCTGCCACAGCAGCTTAGCACTGTGGTGTGTCAGCAAAGGAAGAATCTCAGCCACGTTCCCCTTGCTCCAAAAAACACAGGCCCTTATTACTTATGTTAAAGGGAAGGGTTGGTGCCCTGATGTGACACGTGGCAATGGTATGTGAGGACGTGGCTTTGGATGATCCTGTTACTGCACTGATGTATCCATTCTTAGTCACGTCCTCCTCTGAGGCAAAAACAAGGTGTGAGACAGTGGATAAATGAGTATGACTTGTGAGGTGGCTTTGTTGAAGTTCTCTTGATCAGCACTTGAGTGATGCCTGCAGTGGAGAAGAGTCGGGATTTATTGCAACCTCAGCACGTGGGAGGGATACACTGTACAGTGGTGGAGAGAAACTGTGCTGGCAACCTCAGTGCTAGTGCAGAGAGCAGGACTGGTTTTGTTACCAGCACATTTCTGTCACTGCAGCTCTGCAGCTTTCAGCCTGCGATCTTCTGTGCTTGGTGGTTGTACCACCACTTAGGGCACTTGTGTGCCCCAATTCCAGCACAGGTTTAGGAGGAAAAAGCTTTTTGTAGTTGTTTGGATCATATGAGTTTCCTCTGTGTATCTTTTTCTGGTATCTCAAAAATGGTTCTCGTGCGTTGCAGGGGTCACCTGGAAGTTGGGTTGACTCTGTGAAAGGTGAAATGGTACCTGTGGTGGGACACTGACTCACCTTCCCTGAGGAAGTGCTTCAGGCCTCTTTAGGGAGAGGTCATCTGGGTTTGCAGTCCCATTGACAAAGGAGGTCCCCAGCACCTCCTGCTAGCACTGAATGCACCGTGCATGTTCTGCAAATGGTTTTTATTACTTCCAGACATGAGCTCTCCTTGGGTTGCCTTTGTGGTTAATGCTGCCCATCTGTAGTTTAAAAAAAAGCAATGTTCAACTCTCGTGCTTTTGGTATTTTGTGTAGTGCTATGCTCAGGTGATCATTGCTCTCACTTTGTGCCTGATTTTTACAAAGTCTTGACATCTCTTAGTTGTTCCAAGATGCATTTGCATTCTCAAGGATCTTTATTTTGGGTCTGGGGAAAAGGAGTGACTATAAGAAGTTCAAGGGAATGAGTAAGATGAGCAGAACAGTCTGCAACAGCAGCAGTGTGGCTTGGAGCTCTCCTGACTTCAAGGGACAGCAGCTGCCAGGAGACACAAGGAGCTCTGGACCAGGTGAAGTGAGGAGGGCTCCCTTCCAGGAAGGCCGGGTGTGTTATGCTGCACAAAAATGCATCCAAACGTCAGCCCAACAGCCATCTCTCCAAACTCTTCCTTGCTGTGGCCAAGAACATATCTAGAGGGAGATGTTCTAATGCAGCTGTTCAGCCTGATGGTTTTCCATGTACTGGTACAGCCCTTTGCAGGAATATCTCTGTGGAAAGGCTTTCTTATGGAGTGAGGAGCTATGAGGAATAATACAGTTCCTTACACTACCATTGCAGTGGGCTGGGGAACTCAGAGCAAGCCCTGCAGCCCAAAAAAGGAATGCAAGGATGAAAGTAAGATGGACCCTTGTTCCTAGTCTGGCTTTCAAACTTTGTTTCCAATGTAGCATTTTGGGTGCTTTTCTGTGAAGAATGATAGCAAAAGTCAAATGTGTAGCTCAAACCCAAGAATTATCATCTTCAATAAGTCTGCCAAAAAACCAAAAATCTGCCCCCCTATTTTTTTCTTTTTTCTTTTTTTTCCCCCCAAAGGTCAGAATATGCCAGGACAGAATTTAGCCGTATATATTGACACAGTAACACCGAGCATGATCTGCCTCTTAAAAGCAGAATGTGGAATTATCAGAGACAAAACAAGACTCAGACGTTGGCAAGGAAGCACTCTCCATGCCTGACTGAGCTAACATTTCCTAATTGCAACCAGAGAACTGTGCAGGAGTTTTAAAACGTTACCTTTTTCCCATATCATAGTGATGTGAAAGGTATTTCCCTCATTGTTTGTTCTTCAGAATAATTGCCCACTAGCAGCATTGAAAATTTCTCTTCACTTTGGTTTTTTTTTTTTTATTTTTTGATGTGTCAGTGTTTCTGCTCTGTAGCCATCCTTGGGTTAACTGAGCAGAGATGTTCAGAACTCTGCAGTGCTCAGAGTTGGGCCAGGGAAAGGGGATTATCCTGGTACAGAGTTGCTGTTAACCCACGGCCTTTATGTTTTCCGTTGGATTTAGTGGTTTGCTCTTGGGATAAACCCCTCCCCTCTAACTTGCAGACTCCTACATTTCTGAATTCTGCCTAGTAGCAGAATTAGAGTGAGCAAAAATACCACAGGAAAGATGATGCTGAAAGAAGTATTTATTAACTGTATCACCAGATGCAGAATGGTAGGAAGCATATCCAGCCCAGACATATCTAACCAAATGTAACTGAAGGTCATGAATCGGCAGAGGTCCAGCAGAGCTTTTCTGACTACATGCCCAACAGATGTGCTCTTCCTTGACCATATCCTATCTCAAATGTAGGTGTTGCCCTACTGAACTCAGCATTTTTCTCTTCCAATCACCCCTACTCAAATTTAGTGAGGTGCTAAGAAGCCAAGAGCTTATGTTTTCAAAGAGGATGAGGAGTTCTAAAAGTTTCAATTCAGAAAAGTCTGGATCTTGAAAAACCAAACTTTTCAGCAAGTATTTTCCACCTGAAAGTTTGTCTCTTGCAGCAGCTGGGAATGGTTCTGCCAAGTCACCTTGGGACATGCAGCACTGAGGTCTTTGGTCCAAAACCAGGCTCTCCTGGAAGTGTGTGGCAGTTTGCCCATGAACAGGGATGGGCAGTTCCTCTCTCTTTTGATTTCAAATCATAGCAGAAACAACATGACAGGTTTAAGAATATGTCACATCCCACTGCTCTGTGTGCATGCTTTATCCTTAATGATGTGCTTTTAAGGATCTTGGATAAGAACCAAAAGGAGAGCTTTGAAAACTCACTCATACAGAATAATTGTATTTAACCTATGCTGTCAGTTCACACCGTATCATCTTAAAGAATAATAAATAAGCAGTCAGCATTCTTACAGTAACCTCTCACTATTCAGTACCAGGAGGTGAGGGGACATGTGCCTCCCCAGACATCAGGTATGCCCTGGGGGTGGTGGGAGTGCTTGGTTTGGGGTTCACGCTTGACGGTAGCAGTGGGGGGACGAAGTTAAAATGCAATCATTCTGAGTCAAACAGTAAGGCCTAGGAAAACAGATGTGGGATGTGTGCCATGAGCCAAGATCAACTTCACAAAACTCAAAAGATTACTTCTACAAAAACTGGAGTGGGGGGTGGAATTATCCAGTCAGTGTTGTGATGGATGGGGGCAAGAAAGTAGCTCAGGAAAGTCAAACAACAGAATCTGCAGCACAAAAATGTTAACTTTCTGGTGCTGTTATTTTGTCATAGGCAGGAAATTCTTTCAGTAGAATCTGAAGAGTATTAATTAGTATCTCTCTCTGACATAAAATGGAGGGAGGTTTTTATTTCTCTGAACGGCTTCTGCACTATCTCAAGAGCAAAACTGCCTTCCTCTTTAAAATCCTGAGTATGTAAGGCTAATCAAAGTATAACACTTTGGGACCATTGAGCGAACCCCAAGTATTGCAAACCAACTGAACACTGACAGTATCTTCCTGTTTTGCTTCTGACCTAGCTTCTGCCTCCAGGTGGTGTTTCTTATGGAGCTGTTCTGCGTCATGTGTGTCACTGTATTGGGTCACCTCATCAAAAACCAGGGCTAGTGAAGGAGCCAAGAGCTTTTTCCCCAAAATGGCTATTGGTTTTGAGGTAATTTAGCACACAGGCCAAATGCTCGCCATTTCCTTCAAATGGGCCATCTCAGTGCACCCGTTTTGAGCCTTCTTGATTACTGGTTTCATCTTAGTCAGCTCTTTTCTGCTGACTTCAGGAGAGTGACCTGGAGTACAGTTCTCATGACAGCTGTCTAAAGAACCCAACATTCTTTATCCTGCTATCTCTGAGTGTCAGAACAACTTCAGCTAGGCCAGATTAACTGTGATAAGCAGGTATTGATTTCTACCTTCCAGATTGCCAAAAGCCATGACGGGATCAAGAAGCTTCTCATGTTCAATACACCCCACAACCTGTCTCTCTCAGCCTTTTTGAGAGCCTGAGCTGTGCCCTGCCAGAGAGGGACACCTGTTTCTACCCCCAGTGTCTCATCTGGTTCTTTCCATACACCTCCCTCACTGGGCATCTCCTCTCTTGGACTATCAGGTCTGTTGTTTTGAAAACCCCTTGCCACACCACAAGTCTGGGGGCTCTTTCAACTGTGGCTGAACAGTATCCGGACACATCACACAGTCCCTCACAGATGAAAATGCAAGTTCTCTGTAAAACTGATCCAAGACATCTTCAGCTTCTGCCTTAAAATTCCTTCTGTGTTTTGCATCCAGCCCCTTGGTTGTCACTGTTGACACTGTGAATGAAAGCCTCCACTGCTGTTCCTGGGGAGAAGCCCCCAGTCTAAGCACCACATTTTCCTGGAATCTGTGCAGGACTTGCAAATATTAATCTGTTTATTTCTCTAACACATCCTCTGAAAGCTTGGAGCAGTTTTTCAAGGTTTCCCACAAGCTAAACCAAGCCAAAGGTTCCCTGGCTGACAATCATCAATAATATTGAGCTGCTACTTAAACTCTGCTGTCCTTAGATGAATTGACAAATCTCCCCTGCCAGTGGAAGATAACTTCTTTGCTCTAAAAGGGTGGGGTTCCTGTTGTCTAGTCTCTCTGCCTTTTTTGAAGCTCTTCAGAGAAGCAATGGAAGGTGTTGATATGTTGTCCTGAGTCATTAATAGAGCATGTGCTTTGGAGCTGGTTTGGTTTCTTTTTTCTTTCCTCAACTGTATATAGTTCCTCCCAATCTTCTGGATCTGCCATTCTCTCCTTGTGGACTTTGGTGCCTTTCTGAGAAGGGTTCAACTGTGGCAGGTTTGTTACCTTTGTTTAGGGGCTCCCAAGGACCACCAAGGTCTGAACTTGTTCCCGTTTACTCCCAGGATGGAGATGCTACAAGAACCGTATTTACCTGTCATTTGAGGAAAGGCCTGTCCTGCCTCTTTCTGCTTTCCTGCTGGCACTAACTCTGCTCAGCTGGACCAGAACTTCTAGGGTTGCTATGGGAGCAAGTACAACCATGGTAGAACTTAGGGCTCTGTGGAACAGTGGCCGTGGAGACAAAGCACTTCCCCCCTGCAGCTATAAGCAGAATCCCGGGTGAGAGGAGGAGAGATCCCTGGGCATCTCTAAGCCCTGTGCTCCTGGGACTCCAAGCAAGAGGCTCAAAATGAGTTTTGTTTGCTCTTTGTGAGCTCTTACCCTGCAGTCTAGAAATCCTTTAGACTTTACTGCAGGCTGTAAAACAGGCTGGGGAGACACTGGCCTCTAGTTGTTTGTCTCCAGGGGTAAACCACTGTTCATGCAGTCCTAGCCTCTAGGTCTAAGGATGAAATTCCTTTCCTGTGCAGCAGCTCCAGCCTACAGAAAGGTCATTTGCCATGCTTGTGCTGTGGGCGTATTTTCTTCCACAGTAGCACTGGTGTCTGGCTGGAAATCATGGCAGATGAGGCCTAGCGGGTTCAGTAAAACCCCTCCATCCCTCACCAGAACGCAAGACAAAAGAGCTGCATCTCTAATGGACAGCTCAGGCTCATATCTCCCTCTGAGGAGAACCATTACAAAAATATTTCCCAGATATTTGGCTGGGCATTTCACAAAACTATCCAGTTTCATGATGCTAATTTTCCCATTGTCTAGACAGTTGTAAATCCAGACGGCATTATCAGTGTGAACCTACTGCACGCATGCAGACACACAAAAGTCCATTTTTCTGCCCATGCTGTTTACAGGTATGTTCTTACTCAGGGTGCTAAACTTCTGAATTGCTCCTAAGTGCCTGTACAAATCCCACGGGGATCTCATTCCCCCTGCCAGGCTGGAAATTGTTTCAAGCAACACTGAACTGTGCGGATGCTATGAAGGTTGAACTGGAGAGAGGATCTAGCCCCTCACTGCCTGCCTTCTTCTGCATCCAGAAGAAAAACAAACTGTGTTCGGGGTTCGACAGTGCTGCAAGCCAAGCTTGGACATCCCTCCTTGGGACAGTCTCCTGCCATAGTGGTGTTCCAAGGATGAAAATGTTCTTTTGCAGTTTGCATGCTGGAAGTGTTCATGGAAAGACATTCTGGGGC
Source organism: Atrichornis clamosus (assembly GCA_013400975.1). NCBI lineage: Eukaryota > Metazoa > Chordata > Aves > Passeriformes > Menuridae > Atrichornis > Atrichornis clamosus. Next base: position 334,612 of record WBMZ01007397.1, read on the forward strand.
TGTAGGCATGTAGATGAGGTCCTGCCAGTCTCTCCTGACAATAAAAAGGTCTGTGGGCATTTGTTCCCTCTGTCTGGCTTGAAATGTTAAGACCTGTGTGGAAGAACAGCACATTCTTGTTCTGCATAGTGGGGGTGCCAGCCCACATTTTAAATCAGGCTGTAGCACCTTTCCCAGACTTTGGCTAAATCAGTACCTGTATTTATAGCTCCTCTGTGATGCCAAGGGGCAAAAATACAGTAGGAGCAGGAGCTGATTTACAGAGTAATAACTTCTGAATGAAGATACTTAGCCAGAAGAAGCATTTCCTGTTGTTTCTCTTCTCTAACTTGCTACATTCTTCACTTTCTTCCCAGGGCCTCTTTCCATATGTGCGCGGCTTTCCTGGCCCACTGAAGTGGGGGTAGCCCCTGGCCCGCTGGGCTGTACGTGGCTCTGTGGCCATTAATGTGGCAGGCCCACGTGAAATACAAAGGGCTCGACTGCAGCACCTTTCCAGCTCTTTGGAGGGCATGGGGAGTGAGGAAGGCACTGTCTCTGTGCTCAGGGCATGTGAATCTTGCCAAGCAGCTCTTGATTGTGTGTGGGTTTACCAGAGAGAATCCCTGTGACTGAGGCAGCAATACTGTTCTACTGATGAGAGTCCAGGACTTGTAGTGTCTGAACAGCAATGACTTTGGCCTTTCCCCGGTGAGGACTCCAGCCAGGCTGAGTAATTTGTTTCCAGGAGCCACTACTGGACCCTGAAGGTGAACAAAAGGGAAGGAACTGAAATAACCACAACGTGGTGGTTTCAGCTTCTGCCTCAGAGATATCTGTTACCAGAGCCTGGGAGGTGCGGGCAGAGAGAACCCAGTGGGATCTGAGCAGAGCTGAGATAATGTCCCAGACAGCCAGTCCATGAGGGAGTGGAGGAGGAAGAGGGCAGTTCTAGGTCAAAATCTGTGAGGCTTTGCAGTGAAAGTGTTGGGAAGGGAGGGCTGGAAAAGTTCTTTCTTCCTCCAGGATAGCTGTGGTCTGTTCCCCAGCTGAACTCTCACTCTTTGTCTGCTCTAATCCACATCTTCCCTCTACCAGCTGGGTTTGTTTTGCAAACTCAGATCTGATCTCCTTAGTTTGTCCTGTGTGTCTTGCTCAGTTTTCAGGACTCCAAGTTTCCACCATACAGACTTTAGAGCAAAGTATCCTACTTGCCCCTCTGTGACTGAAAAGGGAAAGTCCTGTGGCCCTAATAATAGCAGAAAGTCCAAAGTATTTTGCAGAAGACTGGTTACATAAGCAACTTTACTGCTGCAACTCTCATTGTGACATCTGACTTACTGAAAACTGAAAGATTCATCCCAGTTCAAGTTTTATGTCCATGGAACACACCCAGCTTTAGGGCAGTGGCCATGTCTGCCAGATCAATGTTAGTGTGAATGGAGAGGATGTTTCTGAATCTCTATAACAGAGCAAAAACCAAGAACTTGGTTAGATTTTTTTATTTGAAATGCCTGTTCATATTTTGCGATGCCTGGGAAATGCACATACTTGGTTATTCTGTGCTCTTCTGACAGAAGTAATGGGAGCAGACATCTACTTAAATTTTCTTGAAACAGGTGTCTGCAGATGAGTCTCTAATGGACTTGACTTGAAACCACCCTAACATCACTCTGTAGGCCAGAAACATATATTGGGCCCTGAGATTTGAGGGGGTTGTCCTAATCCAGTGACAGCCCTCTGGCACACTCTAGAGTAAGTCTTTGGCTTCAGTGGAGTGGGAAGGAGTTATTTACCCAATACTGGTTGCATTGGAAGGATGTGAACCTAAAAAGTGTTTGAGTAACAGATACCCAGCAAAGGTCATCTGAAAGACAGGTCCAATGAAAGCAAAGGCAAAGCTTTTTTAACAGGTGTGCAGAACCTGAAGGAGATTGTAGTAACCTTTTCTAAGGCTGTGGATATCCCTGAGGAAACCCCCTTTTGGCAGCAGCCTGGCCTTCTGTTTTCCATCAGTTGTAGCTTTGTCTCTTCTGAAGCCCCCTACTGCAAACGAGCAAACAACTGGCTGAGACAAGATGAATGGAAAACATTGCCTGTGCTAGAGAGGTAATGGCAAATCCCATGCCAGGAGCAATAATAAACAGGAGATCATTGATATAATTGAGCTAGTCTCCAATAGGTTTTCCACCAGGCATGTAGAAGCACCTACAAAAGAGGCATTGTCTGTGCTGTCACTGCCAGGGAAACAGAAGGAATGAGCTGGAAGGGTGGGTGTGCCTGGTGAGCAAAACTGATCAGTATCAGAGAATGGGAAGGAGTCAGTGAGCAGTCACTGGGCTGTGAATGCTGAGGATCAAAAGGTGTCCATCAGGCTGTTGTTCAATAGCCAGACCTTTGCTCTAAATCCTAGGTGATAGGGTGGGAATTGAACTGCAGGTTTGAGTCTGGCCGGTTAAGTGCATCTTGCCCAGAGCCCCCGTGCATGGCTGCACATTTTGCATCTGCAACGAGGTGCAGGTTTATCAATGTGCAGGATCTGTGCTGTGATGTTAGCAGAGCCCAGGCATGTGGAGATTGTAAGATCATTGCACTGACTGAATGTGCTTGTTTCTAACAGGAATGCAGAGTTAGGCCTGTATTTGAGCGCTGTTGCAAATATCCACTTCTGCAAGTGATACAATGCAGAAGAGATTCCTTGAGGGCAACTTACTGCACTGCCTCCCCAAGATCCTTCTGTAACACTCTTCTACTGGGGAAGAAGGCAGGGCAGCTTCAATGAATATGAGCATTTTTTCTCTAGGTACTTCACAGAAACCTCTTCTGAGACCCCAATTACAATCTCAACCTGATTAAAAGGGCTGGGGAAGGGTGTATCTCACCAATCAAGGCACCCTAAGGCTCTGAGCATTTGCAGACAGGAGCACCCCTTCTCCAGCCTCTCTCCCTTTGCTTCCCTGGCTGCAGATAACAAGTGCTCTGGTTCCAGTTTGCCTGATTCTTGGAAACCTGAGGCAGACAGCAGCCTGCTCTTCCAATATGCTGCAGAAAAAGAAAACAAAGGTGGGTGGGAGAGAGGAGGAGAAGAACTATTTCCTGCAGTGAAACTCGATCCTTTTCAACTTAAAAATAGGAGGAAAACAAATTCCTGTGGGACCTACTATAAAAGGGTTTGACAGTTGCCTACTCTCAGCCGCACCTCCCAGAGCTCCCCATTTGTCTGATGTCTTGGAAAGAGCCCTCCTGAACACAAACACAGATCTGTGACTGCAGCCCTGCTGCTGGGGAAAGTGGCTCTGCTCCGCAGTGGGGGTCAGCTGCAGGGGAGTGTAATGCACTGTGACAGGTAGCAAAGCCCAGGATTAAGTGTTCTTTGTGTGGACCTACCATGCAAACAGCTTTTCCTGGGCCTCCTTCTCGTGCTGTAAATTTTGTCCAGAGCACTATAAAGGTGTGCAGGATTTCTGAGCATTTTTGCAGGCCGTGTCAAGCCAGGAGCCCCCAGGAGAGATCACACAAACAGAAGCCAAGCCCCCAAGCTTGCATCCCCTCATGGTGGCCCTGTGAGCTGTAAGGACCAGCCCGTCCCCCTGTGCTCTCCCCTGTAAGTCCTGCTCCCTCCTTTGCTTCACTTTCTCACTCCTGCTCCCCTCTCCTTTCCACATCCTCCCTCTTTCAACACTTTGCATTGACAGGGTAAGGCTGAAGGCAGCTAGAAAGGCAAGTTTTCTGGAAGCTCCTGTTCCTCTCTAGGGAAGAAAAAATAAAGCTTTATGAGGCAGAAAAGATAGCCAGAAAATCTCAACAGCATTGGCAATGTCAGCCCCACCAAGAATGCTGCTTCTGCTGCAGTTCTCCTGCCCCAGGGGTGCTATTAGACCTGACATGGCTTGGCCCCACGACAGGCATTGATCAGGGTTGTGCCATCCTCTGCCTCATCATCTGCCCATGCTGCTGTCGTGAGTCACTTCATCTCTTGGCGGCAGTCCCTGCTGAAAGAGGGAACAGTTCCCAACAGGAGTGATTCACCATGCCTCGCCAGCCGCCTTTAATCTGCTTCCAGCCAGATCACCTCGGGGCTGGAGCACTGGAGCACAACAGCTCCAGTGCTTTCCCATGGCCTCGCTGCAGAGCTGCTGTTCTCCTCCCTGACCTCCTGTAGACCTCCCAGGTTTGTGCTGTTAACGCATTCTTACGATTCCTCCCTCCTGAGTCAGTCCTAAACCACTTCTGGTGCAGATCTCGGGGCTGTGCTGTCCATAGGGGTGCAGAGCCTGGCTGGAACAGCACCACACGTCTCTAAGTTCAGAACCACCCTCAGTCCCCCTTGAGCTTGGAGATCACTGTGCTCTGGAGCCTCGTAAGCTGTTAAAGCCATCCCACCGGAGCCAATTAACAGGAGTATGTACTTTTCAAAATCAGAGGGGTTTTAGGCTATGGGCTCAGGCCAGCTCCTGCTCTGGGTAACCACATTATGCCTCACTGTGCCTCAAATTAGCCGTGAGCTAATGCATTGTACTCTGTGTGTCCAGCAGCACACGCAGTTGCCACAGCTCAGCTGACGAGCAGTAATTCATTAAGCCTCTGTAACTCAATCACTGCAATCATCTTTCCGGCCTTAACAGAGCCAAATACATTCCCACTGTGATGTCACAAGAGTACAAAATTCGTCTTTAAAAAAAAAAATTGTCTCTCATTGCTCATCCCTCATAAATCTTCAGCCCTTTGTCATCTCTGCAGGCCAGCAACCTGTCCTTCCAAAGGCTGTTTCCACCTGCATAGCCCAGGTTGTACCTACTTAAGGAAAACAGGTGACTTAGATGAATGCAAACCTCTCTCTTGTACAGACATGAGATCAAATGACTTGAATTATGGTTGCTCAACAAGTAATTACCCTTCAGCTGAAGCAACCTCACCATTGTGTACATGCTCATAACTTGCCCAGCTCCTTCTCTGAGCTTGCACAATGTGGTTGCCTTAGTAAGAGTCTGATGCCTGCTGAATTAATCCAAACCAGCCAAGACTCTGGAGCCTCTGCTTGGACAGTCGCTCCTGGGCAGTTTGACATGTTACTTGTACTGCAGCTTCTTTCCTCCTCTTCATCCAAAAAGTCAATTTTCCTCTTGCAGACTCTCAACCCCTTTAAGCAGCTCTTTCTTACCCCAAGAAACAGCCTTTCCTGTAGCACCTAAACACCTACACCCCTAGCATCAGCTTTGTGTACCAGCTGAACTAACCAACCAGTGGTTTTCAATCTAATTAAACAGCCATCAATTTGCCTGCAGAATGACCTATGTGTCACAAGAAACCCCAAAGAAGGAAAGAAGTCCATACCTTTGATAAAGGAAGCAAGCAGGCCTTACAGTAGGCTGTGATCCAACTGCATGGAAGGCTTCATACAGAAATGTGTTGGATTTGCTGGATTTTTTCTTTTCTTTCTAACTGGCGTGGAAGAAAAGAGAGGATAGTTTCCAACAGGGAGGATAAAACAGTACAAATTAAATCCATTCTCTGGCCAGTGTAACAATTGTAATTTCCTGCTATTCCTTGGAAACTGTACAACCCAAGAGGGAGATATTTCAAGACCGGTGTGTCAGGGGTAGAAGCACATGCATCTGGTTATTTTTAATGGCAGCTCTGTCCCTAATTTTCTGTGCTGGCCTTGATGAAATGCCAGCTCTGTTTCATTACCCTTTTGTCAGTATGGCAAAGAATAAAAGGTGGCTCACAACTTTAGCACCTGAGATAAAGCTCCTTTTCTCAACAAACTATTGGAGGTCCTTAGCTATACCAGGCAGAGGTTTGGGTATGGAAACGAATGGAATGGAATGGAAACAAAATGGAAAAAACCCTCTGTGAAGGTTTGTGTAACAAAGCCTATACAAGTCTCATATCTGCAGTCTTCATTACTGTCTGAAGTGTGTGTTAGAACCAAGTTGCAATCAAGGTAACCATTTTCCTTTACAAGCCAAGAAAAATACTGGGTTTATTTTCAGACCATTAGGAATAGTCTCTAGGAACAGCCCTACTTTTCTTCCTTCATATAGGCTGCTTAAAAGCAAAAGCAAAGGAAAGGCACAATTTCACAACCATGGAAGCTGTGAGCTGCACATGGGTGAGACCCCAACAAACAAAATCTTCACATGCCCTGGAAGTGCCTTCTCGGGGCCCGAGACAATCCACCACCACGGCTGAAGGATTAGTGCTCTGGTGGTAGAACTGGACAAGAGACAGGATTTTTGTTCTGTGAGAAACGCGGTGGGTTGAGGGTGGGAAGGAGGAGGAAACGCAAAGTCAGATTTGTTCCAGAGCTCTGGTCTGTCGGGGTGTCAGCCCTAACGAAGTGGCACACTGCAGCTCCAGCCCCCTCCTCCCTCCATCTCCTGCTCTGTGGATATGACCAGTTCCTACAGCCACAGTCCTTGCCGTGGTTGTTGCTGCCTGTCCCTGCTACCTTCTCCCTCAGGTTTTATGGAGACATAATCCATTGCTGTGCGCCCTGCTTGCGAGAGCGTCTGGACAATGCTGCAGCCCGGCTGGTGGCTGCCAGTTAGGGGCAGGCTCTGGGTTGGGCTGTAGCTGTTGCGTAGTTCAGCACACCTCTGGTGCACACAGAAATTGCTTCCACAGCCCCAGCTTCCAAGTAGTGAAAGACAGATGGCCAGGAGAGAGGGCTTTTCTTTTCAGGCAGCGATTGTGACTCTGCCTTTGCAGGGGACGGAGCCGCGTTCGCTCTGGGCACTTCCAGCACATACAGAGCACTCCAGACAGCACATTCCCGTTGGCACAGTGCTCTGGTTTGGTACTTCCCAGGCTGTGACATGGCAGCACATGTGCCTGCCAGGCCACCAGCTCCAAGTCATCCCAGGGACGAGCACAGCACTGAGCTGAGGGAGGGCCCCGAGCCGTGGGCTGCTCTCACAGCTCCACGGAGGCCTTGTTAGAAATAACCAAGGAAGCAATCCAAAGCAAGGCAAAGCAAATTACATTAAGAATTAAGACCAGAGATGCTGGCAATGCTGATTCTCTAAGCAGTGATACAATCCTAGCTTCAGCTTCTGGCATGTTTCATGTCTAAACACTCCCACCTTCATTGCAAAAAGTAGTGGGGCTCAACTGCACGCACAGGTCAGGACAGATTGAAAGGAATGGCTTCCATTTACATGCAGTCACCTCCAGCTGGGGCCCTGGGCTGCCCACTGCTTTGCAGATAAATAAGTAACCAGCCTGGTGTCTGGGATGGAGCCTGGGAAATCCTTGGAGTTCCATCAGCTTGCACCATAGCACAATGCATCCATTTCTTGTGATCTGTCTTATCACACTGAAACAGGGACAAGAGCAGAGATGGGTACTGATCTATTAGAAAATCCACCAAGTAAAAGCAGTTGGCTGGAAACCTGCTTTCCTGTAAACCAGAGCATTTCTTGTCCACAGCATTTAGCACATTCAAAGGCAATGCCAGCACACAAAAGCCAAGGACTAGAGGCCTGTAATTTGCCTTTCCCCATCTCTGGGTTACTGGAGTTGAGTGAACATTTCATAAGTTTCATTATGGTCTCCAACTCTAAGCCAGGTTCTCCAGGACATCCGCTGCAGGCAGGGACCTGGACACAGAGAAAAAGAGAGAAGGTCTTGTTCACAGATCCTGGGCCAGGTCTCGGGTTGAGGTTTGAGTGAACCTGGGCCATTTGGGTGGGACCCACTGAAGTTAACAGGCTCTGTGTGGTTTGGATTCAGATCATGGCAAAACTAAACTCTGGCCTTGATGAGCACATCTTGCTCTGAGGGCCTGGAGGGCCCTTCCTGAAGTGACACTGAGCAGTTCAGAAAAGAGATGAGTGCTAAGAGCTCCTGGACTTGGGCAGTGAGGGAAAGCCATGGCTGTTGTTCCAAGCTCTCTTTTCCTTGTGCTTCTGCCCCGGCTGCAGATCTCAGTGCCGGTGGTCGTTATTCTCAGTCCGCACAGAGATATGGGGTTTCCTCCCTGCCCCTATTCATTGTAAACCAAGGCAATAAACGTGGAATCTGTCTGGGATGGGATTAAGTCACAAGAGTGGGCTTTGGTGTTACCTTGAAGCAAAACCCCAAAGCTGCAGCAGCAGAATCTCATCTCAACATGGCATGTTAGGGCAGATAGACTTAAAAGTAAATGTGGGCTTATGCAGACCAAGGCAAGGACCCACCAAAGCATTCTTCAGGGCTGAAATGACCAGCTGCAAAAAACATCCATGTAGCAAGGGATGCACATGTGAAGATGTGCACATCCTTTTTTGGCTTTGGATAGGCTAGAGGGATGTTTTTCTCATAGGCTGAGAATAACAAAGTGGATTAATCTCTGGGGAAAAAAAATGGGGCACTATGTTGAAGTAGGTTTTCATCAGTCTTGTGCTATTGTGTGTGTATCTCGGGTTTACTAATGATTCAAATGAAAAGTAATCAGGAAAAGTGCTTGGAGAAGGAGATTTTCCTGTATTTATTTTGGATGCATGTCCAGTGGAAAAATATCTTCCCAAGCATTTTGCTTGGCGACGTGGCCTGTTTCATTTGGAGAACAATTGATGGTGATGATGAGTGGTGTTAGATGTGATCACTGTTCAACAGCTTTCTGACTTGCCTGCAAGTCAAAACAGCAAATTCCATGCGACTGCACACGTGTGCCGAGGAGAGGGTGTGGAGACAGCGGCCTTGGACACGCTGCTTGTTGTGTTCACTCTGTGCCAGACTCCTCACCAGGCACCGCCGGCTTCTTAGCGCGTCACCCGCGTGAGCAGCAGGGGCTTGCTCATCCCGAGGGGTTTGCTCGCTCTGCAGTTTGATGGGATACCGCCGGACAAACACTGCCCTCCTGCCGTGGGTGCACTGCAGGGAGCGGTTTATCCTCGTAGTGGAGAGCTTGCCCAAAGCTCTGAGCGTGGTGCTTTGGATGCTACAGGAGCAGATTGCTCCTGCTGGCTTTCTGTTTCACGGAGCATATCCTCAGCTGATTCTGTCCTGGCTCTGTATTCACCCCCTTCCAGAATAGCTGTACCAGCTGTAGCCCTGCCCATCCCTCCCCTGCTCCAGTTCCAGAGAGGATGAAAGGAGCGACACGCACAAAACCATCCTGTGCCTTCTCTCCCTGCACTGGCAGCTCAGCAGAGGGGCCACATGGAAGGTTAAATCAGTGAATAGCACTTGTCTGGTTTCATTTCTGAAAAAGGAACAGCTGCCTGCCACATTCATTCCTTCCTTTGCCAAGGACTTTTCAGAGCAATGGCCTCTGGTCTCGGTGGCACAAGGGATAAACCCAAAGCAACTCTGCTGAAGTCTTCAGAATTGCTCCCAGGGTAACTGAGAGCAGAGCAGGGGCCCTGAGAGTTTCCTGAGCTTCACAGCCATAGCCGCAAGGCAAATAAAATGAGATTAACCAATTACAATTAAAATGAGAGAGAACTGCTTTTGACAGTAATTTTGAATTTCCCCTAAAACCACTTCCAGCTGTGACCTGTGACTCGCGCAGCATTTGCCTGAGATCTGCCCCTGGTTGTTTGTTATAACTGGTGCTTTCAAGGACGTTCAGTCCTGCCTAACAAGAGGTTTCCTAGGAAAAAAAAAAAAAAAAAGTGAAAAATGGAAGAGGAACTAACACAGGGCATCCCTGCAGTGAGGCCCAGACACACGAGCCCTTCTGGCAAGCAGACCAGAAGAGCCAGGCAGTCTCCAGGGAATTAAGCAGAGTAATGCTTGCATCAAATTCCTGCAGCCCCACACTGCTGTGTTGCTGTCATGCAACTGTGAATCCCACCCTGGGAATATCCTAATTCAGTGGTGTAGAGCAGATCTCTGGTCCCACGGAGAAGCTGGCTGTACACAGCCCTGCCCCTGCAGAAGAGAGCAAGGCTATGTTTATAATATTGGAATTATTATCATTATTCTTATCTAGAGATTTCAAAAGGTTTGTTATCCAGCAGCGCCACACAACAAACTCTCTTCTTAGGAGCATCCAATCCTTTCAGACCACTTAATTTCCTAAAATGAGTAGGTGTTTTTGAGTCATTCTTTGGCCTCTGCTATCATCCTTTAGCAGAATTTCTCCAGGTGCTGTTCAAAAAACAGGCCTGGAGGAGATTTTGGAGGAATAACATAACTGGGTGTGGGTTTTCACCCAAATATTATCAGCAGCCTGTGATCTCCTCTAAGCCAATATGCTGCTGCTTTTTCCCATCAGGAGGCTGGAGCTTCCCTTTCAACAGGATCAAAGAACAGCACTTCCTGCAAATCCTCTTCTATTTCCAAACAACTGCACCAGCAGCACTCACAAGATCCAGGCTCAGCCTTCTGGGGAAGGATGTTTTACCTTTAATTAGAGATCAGGTGTTGCAAAAAGTGCTGGGATTGGGGTGTTTGTTAGAAGATGCCTGCAGGCTGCTGCCTGGGCTGGTAAGTGAGTCGCTTCCACTGGCAGCACCATCCCTGTGGCCATGAGCCATGCACATGCTGCATTTCTGCTGTTCTAGCATTTCCATATCCCATCTGGGAGGAGGCTGTGCCTTGCAGGGGAGTGGGTCTTGAACTTTCTCCATCATGCAGTGCAGCAGGATCGATTTGCCATGGTGCAAGGAGTCAGGGCTGTGAGAGCAGCGACTTGGGCCAGTGATTAGGAGTGTAAAATTATATATAAAGTTGCTATTTTTACTCTTCAAGCGCAGAAGGTGAGGGGAAGAGCAGACAGAGATAAAGGTGCACCCTCTTAAGGCTGCATTACCTGAGTCAGAGTCTGTATTAGATTCTTTATACTGTGATCTGCCAGCTTTGAAAGCCCTCTAGGTGCTACAGTTCTCTCCTGTTGAGGTCAGCACCACAGTCACCTTTCTTTGTAATTTCCTTTGTCATTAGTGCTTTTTAAGAAATTACTTATTCTTTAGAGATGAGGTCTAAAAGCAATTTTGGAACCAAAAATACTGTTTGCTACTCCCACACCCATTATACTTATTTAATTTGGCATGAATCAAGTGCTATTCAGTGCTGTTACACCTGGGTGACTTTCAAAACAGTTTTGTGTAAGCAACTATCTGCCCACACTGGGGTATCTTTGTCTCTGCAAACACCACAATTTGTTTTGTAAAGTACCTGAGTTTGTATCTGAATTGCTACAGTCTGTTCTTATAAACTTCCCATGATGGACATTTCCCATTTCCCTTGGTAGTCCATCCTAGAGCTTTCTCTTGATTTTTCCTACAGTCCTGTCTAAAACTTCCTGGCTATAAATTAGACTGATTTCTTCTTGCCCTTCCCAAGGTTCTGGAGAACAGTTGCCATCCCTTTTGCAAATATTGGAAGATCATTATCATGTTCCCCTCATTCTTCTCTCTTCTAGACTAAACAAATTCCCTCCCTTCCACCTTTCTTTGCAGGTCATGTTTTCAAAACCTCTTTATCATTCATTTTATTCTCTTTGCACACACTCCAGTTAGTCTCTTCCTTAACGTGTACTGCCCCAAACTGAGGGGATGGAGTCTCCCACTAAGGGGCAAATCTTTTCTAAACCTTTATCAACTTCATGACATCCTCTTTGGAATTATAGCCTATGCAGCCAGACAAAGCATTCCCCAAAATTATTTACTTTTACAGCTATGTCTTCTTTGGTGATATTCAGGCCAAATCTTAGGGTGCCATTAGATATGCTCTTTATTTTCAGTTCAGACTCCCTCCATGAGTCTCAGTAGTCCCTCTCTCTGAGTTCTTCCACTTGTGGAAAAAAATAAAAGGAGGGAGAAAAATATATCCTTGATATACTAAACAGCCCCATACCCGCCTCATAAGATCTTACAGCCCTCAAAATATTTTCTTAATCTCCCAGTATCTTGGCAGGGCACATAGGTATTAGCGCTCCCAGGTGTTCTTATCCATTGATCTCAAAATATTCTCCTTCTTGTTTTAAACATGGGGAGAGTGAAGTGTTTGGAAGCTCAGTTTTCACAGGCAACAAAGATCCCCCAGCCCATTTAAAGTCAGTGGAAAATGGGGGTTGCAAGCCAAGGGGAGAATTGGGCTCTAAGTGACAGGCTGAGGTCCCCTCGAAAGTTAATCCCACAGCCAGGAGTTAGAGCCCAGGTTTCCTGAGCCTGTCTCCTGAGCAGAACAAGGCTGCCTCCCACTCCCACTGCCACTGCCATACAAACACTCCTTGCATGGTCAAACCTGTCTGTAATTCCTGAGGAAAACCTCCTCGGTCGTGGCAGGGATCACAGGGCCCTGGAGAAGAGTCGGGTTCATCACGACTGGCTCCCCAACCAGAAATCTTGTTCATCTAGTATTTGGTTGCACGTTGCACAGCTGAAAAACCTGTTAAAGAGAACAAATAGCACCTGCACCAGGCTCTTCCATACTCCTGCAGTAAAAGATATTAATAGTTTCCAGCTCTGTGTTTTGCATCCTGGCTTGCCAGAGCTCACCTGCTCTGTGTGAATCAGGAGGCTGCTCAGTGCTGCTCACCGAACAAAAGGCTGGCTTGTAAAAGACAAATCTGGGGGAATTTTTTAAATTCCAAAAATAGACAAGGGGGGGAAATGTGCCAGCAAGATGGATCTCATTTCATTTCCCAAATCCCTCTGGTCTCCAGAGTTCATTCTTTGCTCTTAATGTTTCATGCTATGGCTTATTTTAGGCTCCTTAGTGGAAAGTTTAAAACATTTACTTAAAGGCAAAGCTTCAGCAGGCATAAACTGTCACAGCTCCCTTGGCTTCAGTTGCCTTCAGCAGAGGAGCTGCCCTTTAGCATCTAAATTGCTCGTTAGAGAGTGGGAAACTGTGTTGCTTGAAATCATCTGCAAATACCAAGGAGAAAGGAATATAGAGAAAGGGGCCACAATATGGATTTCAGATGAGAAAGTGTCTTTCCACATGGTCAGGAGCAAATACGGAGCACTCCTGGCACTCACTATTCTTCAGGTCTTTCCTCAGATCTCCCTCCAAAGCGGCTGCCAGTGCCCCCCCCAGAAGCCCTGAGGCACTGGTGGTGCCGGATCTTGCTGGGCAGAAGGAATGGAGGCTGCAGGAATCTCCTGCAGGGCAGTGCAGGCTGCAGAGCACCACCAGCCTGGAGCCTTTTGAATGGCCATGCCCCCATGGTGCTCCTTTGTGCCATGGAGTGGTTCCAGAAGCACCAAGGGGTTCTAATAAAGGCTTTCCTGGAACACACGAGCCTCTTGGCTAAAACCTTTGGGCCAGCCTGGAAAGTTGCTGTTTTAGCTGAATGGCCAGGATGGAGATTCCCTCTTACACCTGGAAAGTGCCAGTGCCCCATCCTGGAGCCATCCCGCTTCCAAACTCCATCCATGATGGCCTGTTTTGCAACAGGGAGGAGTAGAACAGCACTGCCACAGCTGCCATTCAGTCAGCGCTTTCACAGGGAACATCTGCAAGCTCTTCCTTTTGTTCAGCATATCCTAAAGGAAAAAGAAGAAAAAAGAAAGAAAAATCGGCAAAGGTGCAATATGTTTTTCTTTTGCTGTCAAGTTTAACAAACAGCAGCCATCTGAGCCTGCCCCATTTTATGAGGTTGGGTTCCTGCACTGGTCCCTGTCTTGTGTGTCCTGACTTCAATTGAAGCAACCTCCCAGATTCTCTGGTAAATCATGTCAGTGAGGCTATTCCTGAGCAACACCAGCCTAAGACTGCCAAAGCCCAAAGGATGGGAGCAGTTATTTTGCCAGCACCCTGGCTGGATTTGTGTCTCTGTAGGAATGCATACAGTTCCCTTTGCTTTTGCAATGGCACCAGCGTGTTGACGAACTGCAGTGCTGCTATTTATCCCTTAATTACTCCCATGACTCACATTAAAGTAACAATTTTCCACAGAAACAAACACAGGCAGAGCTGACACCACTCAAACTGCTTTTATTCTGAAACACACTCTGTACTTTGGTTTTTTGAGGGTGGCAGCTCTGGAGGCTGCTCCATGTTCCTGGTGCTGGGGTTTGACAGGGTTCAGGGGAATGAGACTCACGGGGCACTCGTTTGCTCTGGGATGGGGAGGAAGGGTTGGACTACAGCCCACGTGGGGCTGAGGACCACTCAGCATGCTGTGATTTTAGGGAAGGTGGATGTGAAGCACAGCTCAGGACAGGGTGGTTCTGTCCTCAGTGGTCCCTGGGTGCTCTTAGGACATGTTCATCTGCCAGTGTTCTTGCCAGGACTCTCCCTCTGTTTAATGTGCTCATGGGCACTTCAACCTGGGCTGCTGCTCTGTGTTTTTACTTGTCTTGAGAGGCTCAATCAGGGAGAGCAGCAGGAGTGCCATCCTTGGATCTTATCTGGGGATATTCATCCAGTTCTCTGCATCATTTCAATTACAGGTGCCACAGCTGGGTGTGATCATCCTTGACTGAGTCAGTTATTTAAAATAACTAATGAAATAATTAGCTGGCAGATCTCCACTGCATCCTTTGGGCCAACCTGGCATCAGTTCTTGTGTGGGGTCCTCATGGACTTCAGATCCTCTGAAGCTCTTTCCCTGTGCCTGACCCTTGCAAAGCATTATGCATACAGGAGATGTCAAGAGGCATCTTTTTTTCTTTTCCAAACCTGACTGCCTTGCCTTGGCACTAGAATTGTCAAATATCACCCGAGTTTTATTTATCTGTGAAGTCAAGAGAAACGAGGCAGAGCCAAAGCTGTTTGTCTGATTTCTCTATTTGCAGCTGCCATTATTTATAGTAATTAGATGTCCCTGGTGATGGTGTCCCAGTGCCTCCCCATCCTGTGGGACAGGAGCGAGGATTTCTCATTCCTCAGAGCTGTGTAAAATCATCCCACGAAGGGAGCCCTTCCCAGGGTTTTGCCACAGGCAGTGCAGCCATGGCAACCTCCCCATTGGAGGTTGTTGCCAAGTCTTCCTGTAGCCAAAGAGGAGGAAAAATGGCCCCATGCTACCTCTTCCCAAGGCAGGGAATTGTAATGTCCAATGCAGATGTAGCTACAGGAGTGCTCAGAGGCCTCAGCCAGGAAACTGGGCCCCTTTACAAAAACTGCTGTGCAGTCACATAAACACACCATTCCTGCTCCAAAATGCTCCTAGCATCGTGGAAAAGGCAGGAGCAAGCAGGTGGATGGAGAGAGGGGGGATGTGGAAGCACAGTGTTGACAACAGCAGCACTGTCACAGCACTCAGGGCCAGGAGGCCGCCAGAGGCACCTGCGTTGCTGTGGGCTTTGCTTTGCACACTGGGGAAAGGAGGGAATGATGGAACAGAGCCCTGGAAAGGTGGAGTGGGCTGGCTCCAGGCAGGCAGCGTGCTGCTTTTGCCACTGTGTGTTTTAAGAGATTGTGTGACTTGATGTAGAGTCTGTTAGAGTTGGCTGTAACTTGCTTACGCTTTGTCCGTGCAGATAAAGTTGCATTCATATTATACTTCTGTGTTCCACAGACATGCACACTCTAACTCTGGAAAGTGTGGTTTAAAAAACCAAAAAATAAAATTTAAAATGCAACTTTGGCTGTGCAGCCTTCCCAGGAAATGCCTATAGAAACTGTCTGTGCAGGAAACAGCTACAAAGGGAAGAAGGGGAGGGAGGCGAAGCCCAGCAGACCTGGATTCTTAGAGACCATGTGCAGCTTCTTCCTCTCCAGTTCCTCAGGGCTCTTGGCTGTCTCTTCGTGTTGCTTCCAAGGCCCCACACATTACAAATGTCTTTCATGAGGGCTTGTCAGCCAGCCTCCCACCATGCCTGAGAGCCATCAAGTCTCTTCTCCTCTGAAGAAGAAACTTGTAAGGGCTCAGTAGCCATGACTGAAGCCAGATTTTCAAACAGGGCCAGCACTCCATAAACCACTGCGCTTTTCTGAAAGTCTGGCTCTGAGGAAAGCCTTTATTTCCTTTTTTTTTTCCCTACACTAGGACTGAATCAATAATATAAACACTAGGCTGAATAGGCTGAATATCCGTTCCCTAGAGGGCTTCTCTCTTTTTCAGCCACCTTTGTCTCTGCCAAGCTGCTGATAACCAACATGTGCCACATGGAACTGTGTCCATGGGGCTGACAGAGCCCTGTCCATGGGCATTTTCAACCCAGGCTGCAGAAAGAGCCCAGAAGGAGAGAGTCAGAAACAAGCCTCCCCTGGCAGTGAAGGAGATGGAGCAATCACACAATCCTTCCAGCAGGCAGGGCTGTATTTAGGCAGTGCAAGCCCCTACTTTGTGCCTAAACACCTGAAGTTTCCAGGCATGAGGCCAGCATTTTGACTTTCCCTTAGACAAATGTGGTTTTGACCCAGTCAGGGAGACAAAGGAAAGAGCATCAGCTCACCAAATGTAAGGAGAGCTACCTGGGGCAGCAGGGAGTGGGGCCTGCCCCTGGTCTCTGTCCACAGCCCCCATTGAATCAGCTTTGAATGGTGGCAGCTGAGAAGCACCACCAGAGAGGGGCCAGGGCAGGAGCAGACAGGACAGGAGAGGTGCCAGGTCGGGCCATGGTGCCCATCACCTCCTTTCTGTCCCACGCAGGGCTCGTGTTACTCATGGGACAGCCCCTGTTGGACTGACCACAGCAGTGTCCTGGAGGCTGTTCCCATGGGCACAGGGATCCATGCAGGATCAGTGCAGCAAAAAAGAACAAACAAGAAGCAAAGGAACAAAAAAATGCTTCCCCCATGAAAACCTTCCCAGTTCCTGTGTCCTGCCACAGGGTTATTGCCTTGACTTGCCTCACATATTTGCCAGCAGCAGATTCTGCTTTCAAATCTGACTTCAAAATATTTACCATTTTTTGAAGCAAGAAGGCGGAGAGAGGATTCCCTTGCTCCTTCTCCTGGTTTAGCAGAGGACTTAATTTGAGATCTGAAGCACAAATCAGTGCACCTTCACACCTCCAGTTGAACTGGACTGTTTAGTTTGAACAGCCAGGCTGCAGAGTCCTTTATATCAGGATGCAGCTGTGCCCAAGGCCCTCGTCCTCCCAGGATGCAGAAACACCAACTGAATAGCACCTACCTCCGTTTTCTTTTCCCTAGAGGTTGGCATGGGGTGACACCAGCTAGTGGCTCATGTTTTCACAGGTAGGGGCTCCAAATTTGTTCCAGAAAGAGAATTTAATTGCCCTTTACTTCTCCTGAGCCCAGCAGCTTCAAAGACATGTCCCCCACACTCTATCATAACAACATTTAGAAAGCAGTTTGAATTTCTTCCAGCTGGCCTCATGTTACAGAGATCCCTATCAGCACCCTGGAGGAAAGAATTAGCAAGAAAAACAAGCGTCTCTTTAAACTTCAGAAAGAAAATGAAAATGCAAAGAAAAAGGCCATGTAAAAAGCATAGATGTAGCCCAGTGACAACCAAACAATGTGCTCTTCTCCTAGGGTTGTCTGAGGTGGAAAAGATCCTAATGCTTGACTTGTCTTATGTCAGCTGGAGACTCTGAACACTCATGGCAGGTTTTTATCAAAGCCAGGCGCATTTGCACAGGTACTGTCAGGGTGACCTCCCTCCCAGCCACTGGGAATGAGCACCTAAAGTGAGTACTGGCAGGGGCAGCAGCGTGTGCCTGGGGATGCAGGGAGTCACTGGAGCAGACCAGACAATAAACACGGAGTTTCAAATGCATCTGCTTGGCTTTTCATGCCAAACTCCTTTCATGCCCCGCCAAGGGAATTCTTGTGACTCTCTCTTACCCGAGAAAAGCATCATAGTTGCAGACTCTTCCCATTTACCAGGAGATCAAGCAGTCAGGCTCAGGGTGAGCAGTGGGAAGGCCTGGAACAGGCAGCTCCCCTAGTAGCAGAGAGCTTCCCCCACCCAAGGCGCTCCCCAAAGCTCGGCCAGCCGGGTTTGTTGTGGTTTCTGCTGAGCCTCCTCCTCTCGGGAGCTGTCCCGCGCCCCAGCCCAAGCCCTGCGGCCATCCTCGGCATCTTTCCTTTGGTCACAGGCTGACGTGCTGACATGTGAACAACTCCTTTTAAAGAACAGATACTCTCCGTTTCAAAGAGCAAAGTCCCTTGGGCAGCTGGGGAAAACTGGCAAGGGACAGAGACTGAATTTGGTTTTGCTTTGTGCTGCCTGTGGTGCTTCACACGAAGGAGCCAGTGGCTTGAGATGGGGCTTGGGGGCCAAAGCTGGTGCCTTTGCATGTTAGAAACCATTTCCGTTAGAAAGCCTGACAAGCACTGTCTGTTTTGGTATTTGTGATCCCCACAGAGCTATTTTTCTGCATTTCCCAATACTTTCTCTTCTTCCCTATTCAGTCTGCAGATGGGCCCAGCCTCTTAGCTAGCTCTCTTCAAAGGAGGGCATTATGTTATGCCATCATTTATCATACTGTTCTTTTCTCCAGCAAATTTCCATTATGATTGGAAAAAAAGTCTGGCAGCCATCACCTCTGCTCTTAGATGAACTTTGGTTAGTTATTGAGCTATTACTCATAATTTAATTGTCTTCGCTTGCTCTATCTAAGTAAAAAGATGGATAAATCAATAGATATAGATAGATATAAGGATGAAGGAGTGGGGGAGCAATTTGGGGTGATTACTGGTGCAAGACAACTTGGAAAGGGAGGGAAATTGCATTGAGCTGCACCCATTTCCACCTTCCAAGATACTGACTTTCTGTGACCATGAAACATTTCTCACTACAGAACTCAGCCTAGTGTCTGCTTGGGTTTAGTGTGCAGTTGAAGGAAAATTCACAAGATGCAATTCAAGCAAAAGTTACCGATTGATGTTTCACCTTCTGAGAGTCAAAAAAAGTGAACTTGAGCATATGTAACTTCAGACTAACCTAATCTTCCCCTCTTGCTGAGAAGATTCACATAGCAACAGTGAAAGGGGCTTTCTTCAATTTGCTTTATCCTGTGTGTATTTAAGATAACCCTTTTTTTTCCAGAATTTCATTTAGCTACTCATACTACAAACACAAGGACAGATGGTCACCAGATCAAACTTAATCAGCATTCTGTATGCTGGATTTTGAGCTTAGAAATTCATCTGGTTCTAGTAAAGCATAGTCTGAAACCTGCCTGATGTTTAACTCAACCACAGAATTGTATTAAATTTCTAAGCCTCCCCATCCTCACAGGAGATTGAGATGGGAACCATCAGGCAGTTTTTAAAAGGGGCTGATTAGTAGTGTAATTATCAGAGATATCTGCTCCGTTACTAGTGTCTCACTGGAGAACAGCATTTTTAATGGGAGGCTGAAGCCCAGTCTTACCCCTTTGTGTCTTCTTCAAATTCATGACAGGGCTAAATCCAGCCCTGGAGTCAGAGGATGCAGTTTTGTTTACATCCCCTTACACCACACTGAATTCAAGGTCTAGACCTTGGCAGCGCACCCTCGGTCAAGGCAATTTGAATTATTTTCCCATGGCTTCTTCTCATTCCTCTTTTCATCAGGCTCTTCCCTGCTCTGCCTCTCTGTTGGGCTGAACCCCACGTAAGGAGTTGATGTTGCATAGCAGGACAAGCAATGAGCTCCCACAGGGAAGGGCTGTCAGGCCTCTCTATGCCCAAGAGCACACAGTACCCAGATACATCAGGAGCCACAGAAAAACCTTTCCTTTTCCTCAAGTGAAGTCAGGATTTGATGACCCTGTGTCCTTCAATCCTCTGTCCTCCAGGTGTGGTGATCTTTTCGCCCTGCCCAAAATCCCTCGTCTGTTTAACCCCTCATGCCACAGCCTGTTGGAGATGTGTGCACCCCTGCACCCAGCTCTGCTGCCTTCATTTGCATGACTGTGGCATGGGGCTGCCTGGCTGGAAGCCAGACCCCACTCCAAATGGCACAGAGGCGACAGCCATCTGTGTCTTTTTCACATTCCGTTTCATTGTTTTAGGATCAAATCCAACCGCTGCAACCTACAGTAACTCTAGACTTTTCAAGGCTCAAAGCTTTCCATACAGCACGATCTGTGGTTGCACTGTGGAGAAGCAAACCTGGAAAAAAACTTGTTGGGCTGGATCAGAAGCATTTTAGTTAGAGCAGAGGGCTGCCAGCGGTGAAACCAGCACTCCTGGATCATGACTGAACGGAGGGTGTTTCATTCTGTGCACGCTGGACAATTCAGTCCTAACTGGGCATTATGGTTGCACCGGGCAGGTGGTTGTCGGGACGTGCTTCCAGTGCCACTCAATAAATACAAATACTCTTTATGAGACACTCATGGAGGGGATGGAAGGTGGTTGCTAAAGGTTATTCTGATGATATATATTCAAAGCCCTCCTGTTTGGCATTAATTAGCACAACGTTCTATTTTGCAATTTCCCAGCACAGACACATCCAGATTCCTGCTAGGAATTGGAAATGGCATCATCCACCACCCACTCCTCCACCCAAACCAGACAGCACTGATACAATCCCTCCCTCCCATGAACCCCCCACAACCCCACGGCAGGGACATGCAGGGGCTTGCAGGATGCAGGATTTTTTTGCATTACAAAAGCAAGACATTTCTTTCTAACAGGCCTCAGGCTGGGATCTTCATGGAGGTCTCTCCCACGGATCCCAAAAGCCCAGTGCCATTAGCTGGGGGCAATCAGAAGCTTTGGGGTATTTCTGATGTCCAGGTTGAAGGTTGCTGGTTGCAGGAAGTTGATGCCCTCAGGAGCCCAAACCCCTAAGGAACTGATGGAAGTCTGTGACCCACACACTGATTTGAACTCTTCGTGTCACAGCACTGGGAGGAACTGGTGTAAACCATTCCCTTATGTATTTCCCATTTCTCTGGGCTTGGTTGCTCCAAGCCTACTACAGATGCTTCCTAATGCAATGCTAAGGAAAATGTGCAGGAGGTACTGTGGGGGCTGAATTCTGCCCTTGCCAAAGTCCCAGAGACAAGGGAACGTTTGCACTTTTTCTACCTATTTTATCCCTGTTGGGTGTCTGAAAAGCATTTTCTACCAGCCCCAAGCTGCAGAGATAATTAGATGCTGTACCAACCAAACTGCCAAAAGATGAAAACTTGTGTGTTTCAATATTGCATGGAACATCACTTAAAATAGCTAAGCAGATCCTGTAATTAGGAAAGTACCAACTAACACTCAAATCCTCCTGCCTAGGCATCCCACCTTCGGGATGTTCATGGCTTCTGAGCTCCTTGCACTGGGCTGACAGGGCTTTTTCCACTGACTTTGGTGCATCCTCAATGCAAAGGGACATTTTTGCTTCTTTCTTATGAGTGGTTCTATCTCACCTCATGTAAGGACCATCGGCCTCTGAGCTCTAATGCTGGAGCTGATTCTTCTATGTTGATCTCCTGCTCCACAGCCATCCTCTCAAGCTGCTACGTGGCCCGAGGTGGCTCCTCTCCCACGACTAACGGGACAGCATGAAGCACCCACGGGGCACAGTTACAGTCCTGCAGCTGTGACCCACTGCACCCACCACGGGGGGCAGCCACCACTCCAGCATCACCAACCCTGCGGCACTGCAGCTCCACAGCAACTCCGCCTTTCCCAGCACCACGGTCCCTGCACGCTCTCCCAGTGCTGGAACAGCCAGGCTTACATGCACCAGTTCATTTTGGGTTTTATGCCTCCAGCTTCCCTCCAGATAAATGTATTTTTTTAACTCAGAAATACATTTGTTCCAAGTCGGGTGCCAACTGCTCCCAGTGCCAAGAAGATGCAGCGCTCCTTCTGCTCGCTCTGTTTTCCTGTGAACTTTATCAGTTTTTGCTTGTTTCTCTGTGACCTTTGGAGCCCATTCAAAGTCATCTGCCTTTTGCTTTGATTTCGCTTCAGTCCAGTGCAGGTTGCCAGCTGATTTGTTGCCTGTTTTAACACATCGCCAGCAAATCACCACCTCTTCATATTGTTCAGTCAGTCATCAAACCCAGGCTTGCCAGCTCTTTTTGTTAATGGGCTAGGAGGGATTGTTACATCTAGCTGATGGGAGCAGAAAGCTGCTTAATTACAGCTAACAAATCTTTAAAGCCTCATGTAGGACTTTTATGGCCAGTGAGGGGTGTGGACCCCTCTCTGTTATGGACCCAAGATCCACCTGGATGTTGGCTGTACCTCATCTTTCCCACTGGTTAGCTGGGCACTTCAGCTGCCACTGGTTCCACTGCTGGAAATGCATCCCTCACGTTGTTGTACCAGAGATTTGGCTTGTGCTGGTTCTGGGATGGAGACACTTTTTATTGTAGAGCCAAATGGGACCTCCTGGGTGCTCTCCTACAGCTGGTCCCAGTTACAGGCAGCCAGGGACCAGTGGGAGGTGAAGGAGCCCGGTGGCTTGTAGCAGTGGTTATTCCTGCAATGTTGGCAAGAGCCAGGGTGGAGACGGGAGCCCCAGGTGAAGTGCAGAGCCCACAGGCCACGGCCAGGCTCAGCTCCAGCACCACGCAGCCCACAAAGTGCTGCTTCCATGCCTGGAAGGTCCCATGTTTTCCATGTATTCCTCAGGAGAGCTGTATTGAGGCCCATGTGTGGTGAAAGGCAGCAGTACTTTCTACAAGATTTATGTTTCTTTGCACGTTTCTCTGTGTTGCCTTTGCAGCTCCAGGTATTGTGCTCAATGGCTCATTGAAGACCAAGATTTCCTTTGTGGGCCAGAAAATCCATATTTCTCTCCAAGACAGAGGACAGTCAGAAGAGAACGTGTAGCACAGTTGACCAAAACCCAGGCTCATCTGGGCATCTCCCACATCATCATTCAGGAACAGAGGTATGGATTTATTTCTTGAGCACAGATGTGGTGTATATAGCTTTCTGATTCCATTTGCTCTGTATGAGTCCCAGGCCCCTAAAGATGGTGATTTAGAGAGAGAAGTGCTCACTGATTACATGTAGCTGCTATGATTTTACATAGCACAGTGGGCTCCGACCATGGCTGGTTCTGCAAGGCTTAGCACCCCCAGGGCTGCACTGGGGGAGCTTTTCCATTCCTCCAGGCCATCAGAGCAGCCAAAGAGGCTGCCGAGGTCAGGGGTTAGTCCCAGCTTGGCTTTGACATGCTCTCCTGGGCACAGTCTGAACCTCAAACACGCCATGTCTGCACTTAGGTCTCTTATGGAGTTCAAAGCTCATTTACTTGCACAGCCTCACAACAGAAAGATCATTTTGAGCTCCCTAATTTAATGTTTGCCAAGGTTTTGTGTTTTGCACTGAGATCCATGCCGCTGCCATCACCCACGACGCCAGGTCAGCCCACAGCCCTCCTGCCTGCCAGCCATGGAGTCACGGGCTCCAGAGCCAAGCCTGGCAACACCACATCCGAGGGGTCACAGGCTCGGGAGGGGACAGGGACAGCGGACACATCCCGGGGACCCGCACGGCTTCCAGGGTGTTGCAGGCACACCTCAAACTTCCCGTGACAGGCTGAGGAAAAAGGCAGCACAGAGCCTGGGGCTAGAGAACAGCCGGGACGGGTCCATCCCTCGCTGTCCCGGTGCCGATGCTTGGCTGATCCCGAATCCTTCCCTCCTTTCTCCGCATCCCAGCGCGGGGCAGGCGCTTTGCGCGGGGAGCAGGTGCCCTCTGCTGGCTGCGGGAGGAACTGCAGGCGGGGCCAGCCCGGCAGGGCCGGCCCTGGAGTTGGGATGTGCTCTGGGATGTGCCCTGGGATGTGCCCTGGGATGTGCCCTGGGATGTGCCCTGGGATGTGCTCTGGGATGTGCCCTGGGATGTGCCTTGGGATGTGCCCTGGGATGTGCCCTGGGATGTGCCTTGGGATGTGCCCTGGATGTGCCCTGGGATGTGCCTTGGGATGTGCCCTGGATGTGCCCTGGGATGTGCCTTGGGATGTGCCTTGGGATGTGCCCTGGATGTGCCCTGGGATGTGCCTTGGGATGTGCCCTGGATGTGCCCTGGGATGTGCCCTGGATGTGCCCTGGATGTGCCCTGGGATGTGCCCTGGATGTGCCCTGGGATGTGGGTGACCTGAGCTGGTTTTAAAGAGGGACAATAAACCAACCGTGAAGCGAGGTTACGAGCTGCAAAGCTCCAGCATGGACAAAGGAAGGGGTCGCGGTCTCTGTGCCTGTGGGCGGAGGGCAGGGTGCTGCCCTTCTCACCTTGCAGAGGAAGGAACCCTAAGCGGGTCCCTGGTACAGCCCAGGTAAGGCCTGAGGTGGAGGCTGGAAGGGGAGAGCAGCACAAGAGAGGCAGATTGGAGGTGCTCAAGGCAAAGGGGCAGATGAGCTGTTCACCAGCACAAGGCACGTTCGGGGCAGTGCCTGCAGAAAGGACGTAAGAGCAGGGGCCAGAATCCAGCATGCGTTTGTTCCCTGTGTTTCTGAAATAATCCCTTGGAGATCAACTGAGTTTCACATTTTTCCCCATCTGTTCTTAATCTGTTTGCCTGACAGACGCCAAACCACCATACCCTGCATGGAAAAACACAAAACAAAATACAGAGCTTTATATCTTCTCTGGTTCTATTCAGAAACGTCCCCCGGAGCCCGGCACTGTTCGTGCCCCAGGCAGAGGCCCAGGGAGGAACCTGCCCCAGGGACAGATCTGCTGTCAGCAGGGGCTCACAGAAGGCCCAGAGAGTCTGTTCAGGGCACAGACTGTCTCTGATGGAACAGCTTTGTGTTTATGCAAACCCGATGACTCTGGTTGGTGATTATCTGCTGCTGGCATTCCTCTGCTGCCAAGAAGCCTCTACCAACATCCCTGTCCTGCTGTTCCAGGCGCTGCAGATTTGTACAGCCTAAGGCAGTCCCAGCCAGGCAGGAGGTGGGCAGAGAGAAGGGAACTGCCTTGGTAAAGGTCACAGAGCAGAAGAAAAATCAGCACCCTGAACCCTGCAAAGGCTCCAGACAATTTGTCAAACAGCCACTCATCCCAGTGTTATCTCAGAGTCCATCCCAGCAAAATCTGTTGAGGACGTGATCAACAGCATTTTAATGGTACCCATGAATACTTTATTTAAGGGTGAGACTTGGTGACTACAGCACTGTCATTATCAGTGCCTGGAATGAACCATCTCTGATAATAAATAATCGAGGATAACTCCCAGCATCAAAAATTATTCTGTCCTAAGCTGTTCCCATCTTCATCCTATCAATCAGAAAGTCTGAGTGTTTGCAACAGCTCATACAGTAAATGGACTTTAACTTTCTTCTTTCCAAACACTGAAACTGGCTCTTTCCAGGGCACTGCCATGTAATTTACAGCTCTATCACCACCTCCTTAATAGCTGCCAAGCTCTTTGGGGTCCTTTGAAAGTGAACATAATAAAAAGATACGAGCTGAGACTGACCACAGGCTTCCTACGTGCCCTTTTCGGGTTTTTTCAGCAAGCT
Source organism: Atrichornis clamosus (assembly GCA_013400975.1). Lineage (NCBI taxonomy): Eukaryota > Metazoa > Chordata > Aves > Passeriformes > Menuridae > Atrichornis > Atrichornis clamosus. The sequence goes on from WBMZ01007397.1 coordinate 359,811, forward strand.
GATGGAAACCAATTCTGTATCTTTTTAAGGCAAGATGACAAGATTTTAGAGTTCCCCTGACTAGTGAGAGCAGAGAATTGATACAGCTCTACAGCAGCCAAATGCCAGCACATCTCTACATCTAAACTTCACCATTAGTCTCAGCTAAGACAGGGGAGAGATTTCCTCTTCGTGTATCATTTGCTTAATCAATCTGAAACACAATCCTGCAGTCTGAAAACAGGTCTGAAACAGTGACAGTTAAACAGCTGTGCAATCTGTCTACTGCCCCAAGAATGGAATATTTATATAAGGTTTGGCTGAACAAAAAAGAAGACTGGGAAGAGATTCAGCAGCTCTAATAGGAAAGGGAAAACAGCACTGTCTTTGGCTGTTAACATCACAGCAGTCTCTGCTCTGTTCAGGCACTGCTTCCCACCAGCCCAAGTCTATGTTAATTTAATAAATGAAAACATCCTACTCCTCCTCAGTTTGGCAAAGGTGATTTTGGGGGGAAGGAGATCTCCTTTGCTTACTCTGCATGTTTTGCCAGTATCCCCCAACTCCCTGAAATGTCAAGAGAAAGATCAACAGAGTGAAATGTAATCTCAAAGAGAAACACAATATTTTTTAAAATGTCCTCACAGCAGCAATCATAATAAAAACACAAACCTGAGGTTTGTAAAAATCTCGCAATAAAACCACAGACATCTTTACAACTCCCAGAGACCCAACACTCCCCAGCAGCAAGCACAAAAACCCTCCCAGACACAAGGAGCAAAACTATAACTGGGGACCAGGCCTAATTGTTTTACAGCCTGCAAAAAAAAAAAAAAAAGCCACACATGACACCAATTCGCAGGTCATTACCAACGAGCATCAGGGAAGATAAAATAAACTCCCTTCATTTTCCCTCACCTAGAGACACCGGGGCAGCTGAGTTGTAGGGAGGTGGAACGCTGTGCTTACAGGCAGTACGTGCTTTGGGTTTATAAGGCAAGCTCAGATCTTTGTGCTGTTTCCTGGTCATTAAAAGCCCTTTTTAAAAGACAGATTACAGGCATCTGTACTTCCCAAGCTAACAGTGAGCATGTTCTGTTCCATAGAAATAGAGATCATCTCTCTTAAAATGTGAGGCAGGCCCTCAGGCAATGTAGCTCAGCTTCCCAGTGTGCTCTGGCAGGTTATTTAATATTTCCATGCCTTGAATCTCAGCAAAAAGAATTGTATATTTAGGTATTTTCCAACCGTAATACTTCTGTGACTTCTCCCACTCTTTGTCCAACCAGCTTGAAAGCTCTTCCCGTGGGCACTGCTTATTATGAGGAGGCAATGGAGGACTGTGGTAACACAGGGCTGTGCAAAGGTGATCAAACTCAGCAATGATGGGAAACTGTTCAGAGAGGGAAAAGAAATTCAGAGTAGGCCAGGCTTAAAACATCCAGAGTAAACACAGCCTCAGCCTAGTACTGTACAGCTGTACTGCACAACTGTCAAGTCACATTGCAGTAGGTTTCTTGATGCTGATAATGTAACGATCCTTTGGCCCAAGGGAACATCTCCCGCCGCGAATCTGCTTCTCCAGAGCGGCTTTATCACTGACCTGGAAGGCCGCAGTCACGGCTTGGGTGGAGATGCCTGTGACCAGCGCTAATGCACGGTAATGGCTACAGCACCCACGAGGGGCAGGGGGTGTGTTTGGTTCCCTGAGGTCACTGGTGTTTTTCCTGATGCTCTTTGATAGAATACAGTAGGCAGAGCGTGGGCATACACATATAAACCTGTCAGTGATTGCTTATATATTTCAGGCTAGATTTCTTATATATTTTATTGTATTTTCTGTGGAAGTCTTAAAACAAAATGCGGATGTCATAGGGTTTTTTTGCCCTAGAAAAAAAAAATGTTTGTTCTTCTCCTCTTATTTCTAGGCTATTCACAACTTGTCCTTTTTTCTTAGTGGACTAATTGACTAAGTTTAGCTGTCTAGTTGAAGAGCTTTTTGAAAGCTGTTCTGGGCCTTAATTACAGACTTTCTGATTGGAACGAGAACCCTTACTCCCCAGGTTTCTGGGAAAGGCCCATGATATAATTGAAAGGTGGGAACTGCTTTTGCCCTTGTTTGTAGAGTCACAGAATTCTGGCTAAGGGCCATCTCATGAATTAATGCTGAAAAATAATGGATTTACTAAGAGTCTGGTTGGTAAAGTGGAGATAAGGGAGCTGAGTGAGGGGCTGACGCCTTCTCCCGGCCAGCAATTGTAGCAATGTTTTATGATCAGGGACTAGGTCAATTCACTTGCACATTTAATGGATGAGATAAGGGCAGCTTGCACTAAATTAGCTCTCTGGGCAATATATGATACAAGGGATGCAAAACCCTTCTGGCTGCCTGCTGCTGAGGGAGCCAAAGCAAGGCCTGGCAGAGCTGTTTGCAGATGATGCTCTCTGCTACTGAAAACAACCGCTGGTGCTCCTGAGCACCCCGCCATAAAGCCGTGACCCTAAAGCAGCACAGGCCAGTGGGACACAGGGGGGACACAGCTGGGACACAGCTGGGACACAGCTGGGACACAGCTGGCCACACTGCTCAGCACCGTTTCCTTACTGGGAAGCGAGGCTGCAGCGGAGTTGAAGGAGGGGTCTGTGTGTTATGCCCCCCTCCACACGCAGAGATGTGAGTGCAGCTCGCGGCAGCTCCCACCTTCTGCTCCTCCAGCCCCGGACATCAGGCTGGATTAGGCATCTCCTGGATCCTGACCTGCTTTCTTCTCCTCAGTAGATGTCTGGGCATCAGTTTCAGCACTTGACATCAGATGTTACTTGTTCTGCAGCAGGAGGTTTCCTCTGGTACCAGGAACCCCCTGGCCACAGTGTTGTGCAAACAAAGGGAACACAATAACTAAAACCAGCCTCTGCCTTAAGGAGCTGACAGCATCTCCCTTATTCCTCCCAGCTTCTGTAAATAAATCCTTGGTAATGTCTCTGTTTTTCGGAGGACGATAAAAGGACCTGTCATCACTCCTTGCACAGACTTTTCCTGCCATTCACTGAACTTTCGACTCCCTCTCCCACGCAGGGAGAAGTTTGTTAAAAATTAATTCTCATCTGATGACTGCTTACTATCTTAGAGGCTGTTGGTAAAGTGCAGCAGAGGGACCAAAGACAGCTCTCAAGAACAGTCCTGCGGGAGGAATGCTGGCTTGGATGGTGCCACTGATCAGGACCAGGCCGTGAGGATTTTAACTGGTGCTTCTCCAATAGGATATCTGACAGCAGAGGTATGAAATAAGGATCATTATAGAGGTCTCTCTCTACACACACACTTAGGTACATTTGGTGCTGATTTTTAAAATCTTGCCTTTTGAAATGGGGAGGGATCACATGACCCATCAGATTTAAATATTTTTGGTTGAGTTTCATCCTGTCTGGTTTTCCCCCATCAAGCTCTGGGAAAGGCTCTGCACAATACCTTCCCCTTGCCCGACCTTGCACAGTGCTGCTGTGAGCAGGGCACTTGTCCCACAGCCTGTCTGCTGCCTGCTTGCAGGGAGAGACAGCCACTCCAGCACGCTCTCCTTCCCGACGGGGTGAATGGAAAGCTAATCCCGGATTCTCATCTCAGCCACGCTGATCTAATTAATAGTAACTCTTTTGGCTTTATAGGGTGGAGGGTGCCTGGATTTAGATCTGCATTACCGGAATCAAAACCAGGCCAGCTGTGCTTGTTGATGTTAGAGATGCACAGCAAAGAGAAACAACATCCGTGTGCACTGACACAGGAGAGGTGATTAAACCTTCCTGCTTCCAGCTCTGCTGCTCTCCCCTCTCCCTGTAATCTGTGCTTTTTAAAAAATAAAGCAAGCAAAAGAAAAGTTAGGAGAGAGGCACCTGGAAAGCAAAGAGTCAGCAAGAGGCTTTACAGACCACTGCACGTCATATCAAGGCTTTTGTGATCTCTGATTTTGGGGGAGCACAAACAATGTGAGATTTTACTGCAAAATGCTCATATCTGAAAGCCCTGCATTTGCTCTTTGATGAATTGGGGATTTGAATTCCCGGCCATCTCCAAAGTTCCAGGAGTTGCAATGGAGGTCAGAGCCTCCTCCAGTCCAGCTCCACAAAGAGGAGTCACTGAGCTATAGTTAACTGTATTACACTGCGCTCTCCTCTTGAGGAGTTTTAAAGAATTTTGAAGACATTAATGACACGTAATTACCATGCTCACGTTCCACTTTGAACTTGAAGAAACTGGGGCAGCTCAGTGCTGCTCACCTGGTGAGGGGCAGAGCAGCCTTTCAAAGGATGACAAATTGAGGTGACATTTGCAAGCTGCAGCTTCTCAGAACTGAAAACTTCAGAGAAATAAGTGGGACTTGGAAAAAATGCTCAGGGACTATTTCAATTTTATTTCTGAATGAATGTATTTTTATCCCCTGGTTTCCAACAGGTTTTCCTTACATGGAGTACAGGTATATATTTCTGTTCTATAAATGTCACCTCTTAAGGCTTGTTAACAAAAAGCACTTCCTTTGCAACAACACAGCTGGGGGTTTTCTTTCATTTGTGTTCAGTTATTAGGGATCCATATTGAATTTGACATCCTTATGTCTTTCCTGACAGGATGATTCAGATGGCAAATGCACTTCTCTTCTGGCACAGGTTCTAACTGAATCATCTTCTCAGACTAGTCCGTCACCTAACAGGATCCTAAATTAAGAGTCCACATATTATATAAAAAGCTGGATAGATCTGAGATAAAATGGAAGGGCCTTCCTCCACCACTGCTGGTAGAGCTAAACCTCCCCCTGTACCAGGCTTTTCACTTCCAAATGCCCATTTTAAACTGGGCGTCCTTGGGTTTAGCTTTGACTAAGAAGTAATGAGCTTTCTTTAAAATATTTCCCTCTAGGCTATGTTGTGCTTCCTTTTCCACAGCTCTAGGAGCTGCAAGGTGCAAAGTCCATACAGATCCATCCTCTGCCACCAGCTTGATGCTGAGTTTGGTTTTGGTGAAGGTGTGAAATAGTTCCCTGTGCTGTGTATAGTGCATCTTTTGACTAAGAAAATTATTATCTCTAACTTTGAGAAACTTCAATGATCCTTTTCTATTGGTTGCTTCAAAAAAAATCAAGTTTCTGTCTCTTAATTTTGAAGTCCCTCATAATAAGGTATTTTATATCCATTACAAACACAGAAAATACAGTGTATGCACATATCTGGATGTGAGATAAATCTTATTTGGCTGTTCCTATGTGTGCTACTCACAGGGGCTGTGTCCTGCTCAAGGGCAGATCTCTGACTGCCCAAACCTCATTAGTTGTGTGGGAGTTTCTGTGCCTGTCTGCCAGTGCACACAGCATTCACCTGAGCTTTGTGCATCTGCCAGAGACAGAATCACAGGCCAGTGACTGTGCCATGTGCCAGCATCTTCCGGTTTTTAGAGAAAACAGAGAATATCCAACCGTGTATGGCTGCACATCCAGAGCCTACCCCACTGCTGGGCAGTTGAAGGTCACATATATTCATATATTGATGCAGAAATGACAGTGCAGAGCAAAGGTGCATGTGCAGAGCTGGACAGGCTGCAGGAATTCCACCCCAGCAGCTCTGCATGTTTCAGAGGGCTTGGGGGAAACTCATACGCACGAGTGCCAATAGCACATAAAACTCCCCCAAACTCCAGGCAGGCTTTTTCCCACACATGCACACACACGTTGCCATAATCCTTTGGAGCACACACAACTTCAGCTCACAGATGTGCTTCCACCCCCCTCATCCTTCACACCGACACACACGTGTGCTCACAGATTCCCTTGCCCCCCAAACATACATTGCTCCCGACACGCAGACACACCTGGAGCACCTCTGTTCACACTTCAGCTGGGATAATTTCTTCTCAGTAGCTGGTACAGTGCTATGTTTTGGATTTGGAATGAGAATGGTGTTGATAACACCCTTATGTTTTGGGTTTTGCTAAGTTGTATTTATCCTAAGTCAAGAACTCCTTTTTCCTTTTTTGTGTCTCATGCTCTGTCAGTGAGGAGTTTTGCAAAAGAAACTGGGAGGGAGCAAAGCCTGCACAGGGAGGCTTTGGCCAAAGGGATATTCCACACCATAGAACATTATGCCCAGTATATAAACTGTGAGAGTTACCTGGAAGGGGGGCCGATTTGGGTTTGGGAAGGGGCAGTCTAGCATCAGTCAGCTAGAGATGAGCAACTGTATTGTGCATCACTTGGGTTTTGGGTATTTTACCTTTCAATTTTTATTATCATTATTATTTACATTATTATCTTTTGCTTTGTTTTCAATTATTGAACTGTTCTTATCTCGCTCATCCGACAAGTTTTAATTCTCCTCCCCACTCAACCGGAGGAGAGGCGAGGAGGAAGAGAGACGGGAGGGTCGCGTGGTGCTTCATTTCCAGCTGGGCTTAAACCACGACAACCTGTCCCGGGAATGCCGATACCCTACATTCCCGCACACCCAGCATCCTT